>BSUD01000002.1:102636388-102796388 GCA_033239045.1 Fagopyrum esculentum | reverse complement strand
GAGTAATATATATATATATATATATATATATATATATATATATATATATCGATACATATGGCATATATATAGCCTTATAAATTTAGGGGCGTATATTCTATAGATGGCTCAAACTAGAGCAGTATATGTAGTGGGACGAGATAGGGGTACACCCCCTCTTCCTTTAGTAGCGCCAAGTCAGGGACTAGTATCCGCTGTTGTGTTGCCTATGGCAGAGAACGAGTTTGAAGAGGCTGATCGTGTCTCCATGAGTAGATTCAAGTTTCAAGAGTATATGCAGCAAGTATATGAGGCGGCGATAGCGGGTAGATCTACACCGGATTTACCAACATCTGTGAGATCAACTGAAGCTTCTAGATTAAAGAAGAAACAACGGGTTGAATCAGCAGAAGACGAGGTTGGATATTCGGGTTGCAAACCAAGCCCGACTTGTGGACGTTTGAGTACTTCTCGTTTCACACGGACTTCAGGTGAACCGAGGACTTGTTACAATTGTGGGAAGCCTGGACATGTACGACCATAGTGTCCAAGATCGCCAGTGACTTGCTTTACATGTGGTAGACAGGGTCATAGAACTGTCTTCTGTAAGTAAACTGGAGTGGCATCACGACAGAGTTTTATTTCTACTAGTGTGATGAGAGGTGGTCAAAAGACACCTCAGCAGTAGACGCGGGGGTAGCAGAGAATCCCAGATCATTCGCCTAATCAGGAATCTGTTCCCAGGCTGAGTAGTGGTAAGGGTCGTGGTAGGAGTACCACTGATACTAGAAGAGCTCAAGGTAGAGCCTTTGAGTTGGGCAGTGCAGAGGAGCCACCCGTACTAGTGGAAGGGATGAGACGTATATGTCTCAACTGTGGTCATCAAGATCATGTGCGCTCTGAGTGCCCCATGGCACCGATAACTTAGTTCACTTGTGCTGGACTAGGCCATCTGGCCCCTTTCTGTCAACTAGGTAGTGTTTCTTCTCAATAAGACCGTCCTCTTTCCGATGTAGAAAGAGTGGAAGTGGAGACTATGGCGATGACCTCAGTGATACCTGAGGAGCATAGGTCTGAGATTGAGTAATGATATGTAGTAGAGCTTCGGGCGTTAGCTGTTACATGTACCATTCTTGTTAATGGTTTACCTAGTGGAGTTTTGTTTGTTGTGAGTACTATGCACCTCTTGTCTTTCGATGCATGTGTTAATAGTTAACTGTGGATACAATAGAAGATAGATCTTCCTTTATAGGATTACGAGTTACGGGTCTTAGGTACCCGCGAGATATGTGGTTGTTTCCTTTGTTTAGGGACTTGTGTATGGCTTGAAGACTTCTTTGTCATGCCTTAGGTGCATGAGATGGTCTTTATGTGTGTGGTGGACGAATAGATATCATGTTGGTTTAGATAGTAGTAGGAGGACTATTATAGTCTCTACTGAGATCGACTAAGTAGAGGTTTTCCGAGGTTATGACCTTTGAGGAGGTGAGTTGTCTTTAGTGCCGTATAAGTAGCGAGGTTGATAACACCAGAGGGTGATGTTTTTTTTTTAATGTTGTGCTATGCAGGAAAGAAATAGATCCACACTGAAGAGTATTCCAGTGGTATATGATCTTATAGACGTGTTACTGAACCGTCTAATCTATCGGCTCAGCGGAATGAGGACTTTGATACTGTGTTGAAGTATGGTACGAGACTGGTTGGGAGAAGGCCTATGAGGTATATGGCTTGTTGAGTTGTTAGAAATTGAAGAAGCAATTTGAAGAGTGGTTTGAGACGGGCTCCGTTCGCCCTAGCACGTTCATTGCTACGTATGGACGATTTGTTGGATCAACTAAGATAAGCAACTGTGTTTTTAAGATTTCCGTATGCTTAGGATATCATCAGCTGAGTATGAGAGAGCAACGTGGGCATAAGACATCATTCCATACCCGTTATGAGCATTACGAGTTGTAGTGTTGTCATCTGAGTTGAGGAACGTCCTAGTAGTCGATATAGGAGTTGATGAACAGTGTCTTCATCTACTTCCTTGATCAGTTGCTGGTAGACCTTATTGATGACGTTTGGTGTAGTCTCACAACGGAGAGGAATGTACCGGTTATTTAAGGACGGTTTTGCAGAATCTGAGGGATAAAAGTCAGTGTGCTATGCTCCCTAAATGTGAATTGAGATGCCAGAAGTAACCTTCAAGGTCATGTTGTTTTGCTAGCGGGATCATAGTTGATGTGACGAGGAGTGAGTATGATGCCTTGTGGATGATGCTGTTGAACATTAAGGGAATGCGTAGTTCTCGGCCCAACCGATTGCTACCAACGCTTTGAGGAAGGATTCTATGTGATTGTGCATCTAATTACGAGTCTTCTGAGGAAGACCACCATAAGTGTGTGGTTGAAGTAGTATGTCGGAGTTCTGAAGAGTAGAGGAAGCATTTGAACTCTACTTCTATTCGGTGATAATCAGAAGATTTTGGGAATCACGTGACTACGGTGTTGAGATCGTATGAGGAGAACTGCCCGAATCATGATTTTGAGTTAGTAGTGGTAGTTCAAGTGTCCAGATTTGAAGGCAATATCTGTGTGATATTTCATGTTAGATTACCACCGATCATAAGAGTTTGAAGCATATTTTTATGCAACATAAGTTGAATAACCGCCAGCGTCGTTGATTGGAATTGATCAAGGTGTTTGATCGTGAAGTTTAGTACCATTCTGGCAAGGAGAATGTGGTAACTGATACCTTGAACTAGAAGACGCCTCGAGAGAAGGCGATTGTTGGAATTGCTGTATAGCCTCGGTTGCAGAATGATCTAGCTTGGTTAGAGTTGGACCTACAACTATTGATAAGGACGTTAGTTTCATGTTTTAGGGGTTCTACCTGATTTGTTGGATGAGGTCCAACAAAAGCAGGGGATGTTAGCATGAAATATTGCGATATTCTAGGCACTTAATCTAGTTGTTTTTCATCCATTATAGTGTTCATTGACAAAGCATTGAAGCATTTCTTAGCTAGTTTGTCTATATTTTCGATATGGAGGTCTACACTAGCTTTGTGTTGATTATAGGTGAATAAGAGCTAAAACCGAACCAATTGAGAGAGATAGGAGAAGATTTGAGCACATCGAAGGATTAAGGACACATCAAAGAAGTCAAGGGAGATGCTAGGATGAGGAATGGCACGACACAAAGGAAACCACAAGCACTTTACACTTCTACGCTCTAAAATACGGTCGTAGAAAAGTCCACGCCCAAAACCACGGCCGTGGATCTTGGCAACATGAATGTGGAGTATTCCATAGAGTTACACGGTATAAAGTACAGTCGTGGAAATCATATGAAACCGTAATCCACTTCCACGCTCTAAACCACGGTCGTGGAACTACATGAGACCGTGATTTAGGCGATCTTTTGTCGAATTAATTATTGCCACATCATTTACGCACATGGGGCGGACAGTTATTTTATCCTTCCTTATAAAAAGGCTGGAGAGGATAGAATTTGGAACACGTGCTTAGGGCTGCATTGGACATCCGGAGATTTACGCTTGCAAACGTGATTCGCGAGGGTTTGAAGATTTGGGAGTTGCTTGTGGCGGAAGTTACGCCTTTTGTCCTTAGGTTTGATTAGAAGACGGATTGACATCCCGTTCTTCGTTCTTATCAAGGATTGTTATTGGTTTGTGTTTCATTCCGAATCCGATATATATTATTCCCTTTGTGTGTGGATTTGAGATTGAGTTGAGTTTTATTGAAGGTTTTCGAAGGTTTTCATCTTTCATTCTTCTTAAACTTGATTTTGATATTATAATGACAGTCATTGGCTAAAACCCTTTAGCAATTCTAAGGTGAAGGGTTGATAGTTGTGGCTTAGATGATGATAGATCGATCGTAAATTGATTGGACCCTGAGAGTTAGAGAGATTTCGCCGACGAACTAAAATCACGGTTTGTTCTTCAGTTCCACGGCCGTGGAATCTCAAGATCTGCCCATAATTTACACCAGTTTACGAATATTGCTTTTACTTTGATCCAAGGTTAAAGATTAGCTTTAATCTAGTCTTGGCTTGCAGTTTTCTAGGTAGTAGTGAAGCCTCAACAACCTCTACTTCGATTTCGAGTGTCACAACCTTAATCGGTTTAGTTAGTTTTGATCCTTGGGTTACAAGTTTGGGTATTTGAGATTAATTCTTGTCTTTAGATCCTTTCTATACTGAAGCCTTAACAACCTTTATAGAGAGTATCTCTAGATAAGTCATATAAAGCCTTGGAACTTCACCGTATATTGCTTTACCTTAGCATACCTTTGCAACTCTTAACTCTGTCCTTATATCTATAGTATGTCTTGAATCGATTGCCACAATTAGACACCTAGATCTTTGGGTTGCTGTTTTCCCCAATATTTGCAAAGCTTTACCTTTTACTTGCTTGACAACTTTACAACTGAATTTGTTCCCCCCAAATCCTTGTGTTCGATACTTTGGAATTCTTTCTTTACTACGCTGATCGGTACACTGCGGGTTCGCTTGCTTGATTCTAGTTTTATAAATTTAAGGCTTGATTGCATGCACACTAAGTGGCGAACAAGTTTTTGGCGCCGTTGCCGGGGATTTGGTTTAGGCCGAATTCGGTTATCGGTTGTCAAGCTTGGGAGCTTGCCCTTGTTATTTGATATCTCCTTTGAGTGATATTTGCAGGTTACCTTAGGTATACGCGCAGGTCTAGTAACAACAAAGACCTCTTACCTCTTGATCAAGAACTTGAGAAGACTTTGAGGAAGAAGCTCAAAGAAAGAAAGATGGCAGAAGACAAGGAGCGGGATCTTCAAGCAGAGTTGGCGGAATCCGAAGCTCAAATTAGATGGAGCGAGAAGACTCGCAAGGAGGAATCGGACCATCATCAATTGCAAATTGATCAGCTAAGGGATATGATGTTTCAAATGAGGCTGGAATTGAGCGATTCCAAGAAGAAGAAGAAGAGGAAACCGGCAAGATCACCAACTCATCCGATGAGTATAGTGACTCTTCCATGCCACCGCTAGAGGACATTAATCCGACGATCAACATGAACCAATATAATCCAAGACCGGCTGCCAATTATCGTGTCCCGGATGGGGGTGCAAGAGTCGCTCGTGTGGATGAAGAGCCAAGAACTCTTTGCCAAAGGATGGATCCAATTCAACAACCACGCCGTCTAGGTGTGAACTTTGATGCTGATGATATGGAGGGGTTTAGCTTCAACCCACAAGTTATTACCATCGTTTGCCAAAGTAAGTTTGGAGGAACGAGTGTTGAATCTCCACATCAACATTTACAGAATTTTGAGATCTTGATGGAGACAATGAAGCTAAAGAATGCAACTACCAACAATTACAAGATCAAGCCATTCTTCTTCTCTTTGAAAGGAAAAGCTTTATATTGGTATCAAGCTCTTCCAAATGGAAGACTCAACACATGGGAAGATCTTCCTTCGGAGTTCCTCACCAAATTCTTCCCGCCATCCAAGACGGCAGAGTTGAGAGGTAAGATTAATGCATTTTCTATGAGATCTAACGAAAGTTTGTTTCAATTTTGGGAAAGATTTCAGGATTTACTATTGGATTGCCCACACCATGCCATTTCCAAATTGGAGTTATTGGAGATATACTATAAGGGGCTGGATATGGAAACACAATTCAAGCTCCAATCCCTTTCATGTGGTACATTCATGGACATGAGGGAAGATGACGCTTGGGACTTCATTGAGAAGCAAGCCCGAGTCATTGAGAAGTATTCTCACCGGAAGGTATAAGCAAATCAAGTGGAGCAAGGAGCAAAGCTAACACAAGCTTCTCAAACTCAAATCTTTTCTCTCAACACCGAGATTAGAGAATTGAAGGAAGTCATCAAATCCAACTTCCCAAAGCATAAAGGGCAAGATGTCGGTTATTTGGGAAACAACAATAACCACAATGGGATCGAGAACACAAATCGGAACAACCGGAACAACAACTAGAACAATTGGAACAACAACAACAACTGGAATAACAATTGGAACAACAATAGGGGTTCAAACAACAACAATTGGCGTTCCAACCAACAACAAAATTCCGGTAATTCTTATCCCAATTCAGGAAATTCACTAACTCCACCATCTTCTTCTTCCATTCCTTTGAAAAGTCAGGAACAAGCATCTAATAGTGGAAGCACTTCGGGGAAAGAGAAGCCCGATCCCATGTTGGAAACAATTTTGGGAAAGCTTCAAGGATTGGAGAGTCACATCACTAAGGTTGATAATCACATTACTAAGGTTGATAAAGCTCAAAAGGTTTTAGAAAACCAAATGTTTAGCAATGCTGAGGAAGTTCCTAGGAATCAAGGAAAACTTCCAGGAAAGACGGAGGATAACCCGAAAGGAAGAGTGATGGATATCACAACTAGGAGCGGAGCAACAACCACCGACCCGCAGCCTAAATTTGTGGAAGTTCCCGTCGAGAAAGAGAAAGAGAAGGCGAAGGAGAAGGAAGACATCGACATTCCTCCGCCAGCTTACAAACCTCCCCTACCATTCCCACAATCTAGAGCAAGAGAGCGTCTAGACAAGCAATTCGGTAAGTTTATTGAACTCATGAGTAAACTGCATATTAATATACCTTTCATTGATGCAATTGTAGGTATGCCAGCTTATGGAAAGTTCTCAAAAGAGATCCTCTCTTACAAGAGGAAATTAGAGGATTTTGGAGAGGTCAAGATGGGTTCGGATTCGTCGGATCTCATTAAGACAATGAAGGAAAACATGTCCCTAAAGTTGAAGGATCCGGGGTCATTTTGTGTTCCCATAGGAGTGGGAGATGTCACATATGATGCATTATGTGATTTAGGAGCAAGCGTGAGCATCATTTCGCTTGCCTTATGCAGGAATATCGGTTTAGGCGAACCTAAACCGGTGAAGATGACGTGACACATGGCGGATCGATCCACAACTCGTCCCGTCGGTATAGTTGAAGACGTCTCAGTCAAGCTTGGTAAGTTCTATGTTCCTATAGATTTTGTTGTGCTTGACATTCCTGCAGATAGTCCGGTCCCGATCATACTCGGAAGACCGTTTTTGTAACATCCGGTTGTATGGTTGATTGTAAGAATGCTAGACTCGCCTTCGACATAGGAGAGGAAAAGGTAGAGTTCGTTCTTTCCACTTTGGTGAAAGAACCAACTTTTGAAGAGGATATATTCAACATCCATGACGAAGAGCTATCTAGAGAGTAAGTAAGTTCGATTCTCTTCAAATATCCCTTGCAAAAGGTGATCACTATCTCTTCAAATATCCCTTGCAAAAGGTGATCACTATGAGCATTATGGACATAGGGGAAGAAGGGAAAAACAATGAGGAAATTGAAACTTTAGAGAGACAAAAGGAAGTGTATGAAGAAGAGTTTGACAAACTCTACGATGGGTCAGAGAACGTGAGGAATCACGGCTAGTCGTGCTATTCCACGGCTGTGGTTTCCACCAACATGACCGTAATCAGCTATTCATAGGACTCCAGTAAGTTACACGGTCAAAACCATGGCCGTGGAACAAGCAGAGGCACCGTAATTGACTTCCACACCCAAAACCACGGCCGTGGAGGAAACAGAGGAGCCGTAATTTTGGGAAATTCTGAAGACAATTATGTTCTTTCTACCACTTCTCTTGATTCTTCTCCAACAACTTCTACACCCTTAGAGACTTCTAAGGAAGCATTGGACACTCCTCAAGAGTTATTAGAGAATCCTATAGCAATGGAATTGAAGCCACTTCCCGCACATCTAAGGTGTGCATTTCTAGGACCTAATTCTACCTTTCCGGTAATTGTTAGTTCCGATTTAAGTATAGATGAACATAGTAAGCTTATGGTTATCCTTAAGAAACATAGGAAAGCCTTAGGCTACACTATAGAGGATCTAGTAGGAATCAAGCCTTCGCTATGCATGCATAAGATCCTAATGGAAGAAGATTTTAGAACTTCGCGACAACCTCAAAGGCGGTTAAATCCGACCATGAAGAAGGTTGTCAAGATGGAAATTCTTAAACTACTTGATGCAGGTATCATCTACCCTATCTCCGATAGCAAGTGGGTGAGTCCCATACAAGTGGTTCCGAAGAAAGGAGGAATGACGGTCATTACCAACAAGAACAATGAGCTCATTCCTACACGAACCGTGACGGGATGGAGGATGTGCATAGAATACCACAAGCCAAACAACGCAATAAGGAAGGATCACTTCCCACTACCATTCATCGACCAAATGCTTGAGAGGTTAGTACAACACTCACATTTCTGTTATCTTTACAGTTATAGTGGTTTCTTTCAGATCCCGATACATCCGGACGATCAAGAGAAGACCACATTCACGTGCCCGTGGGGTACGTTTTCTTATAGGAGAATGCCGTTTGGGCTTTGCAACGCCCCAGCCACCTTTCAAATGTGCATGATGGCTATCTTCTCGGAGTACATAGAGGAAATCATGGAGGTTTTCATGGATGACTTTTTTGTTTATGGTTCCTCTTTCGATAATTGTCTTTCTAACCTTGCTCTTGTGCTACAAAGGTGTGAAGACACTAACCTAGTTCTTAATTGGGAGAAGTGTCAATTTATGGTGAAGGAATGCATTGTATTAGGACACTTGATCTCTAGTAGAGGGATTGAAGTGGATAAGGCTAAGATAGAGACTATAGAAAAGCTTCCTCCTCCATCTTCGGTGAAAATGATAAGAAGTTTTCTAGGACATTCTGGATTTGATAGACGCTTTATAAAGGATTTCTCTAAGATATCAAAGCCGCTTACTAATCTATTGATGAAGGATGCAGTTTTTTATTTTTCGCAGGAATGTTTAGATGCGTTTCATAAGATTCGGGAAGCTTTAATCTCAGCCCCGATTATTCAACCTCCGGATTGGAATCTTCCATTCGAGGTTATGTGTGATGCAAGTGACGTAGGTATAGGAGTTGTGCTTGGGAAAAAGAAGGAAGGACGAACCCACACTATCTACTACGCTAGCAAGACGCTAGATGAAGCGCAACTCAACTACGCCACTACCGAAAAAGAATTTCTAGCAATTGTATATGCATTTGAAAAGTTTTCTTCTTATCTTGTAGGTGCAAAGGTGATTGTATACACGGATCATGCTGCAATCCGGTATCTACTTGCAAAGAAGGATGCGAAACCAAGGCTAATTAGATGGATTCTTCTCCTACAAGAATTCGATCTAGAGATCTGTGACAAGAAGGGTTCGGAAAATTCTGTTGTGGATCATTTGAGTCGTCTACCACATCTAGAGAACGACAATCTACCCATAGATGACTCCTTTCCGGATGAGCATTTACATATCATAGAGGAGTGCATCGACAAGATTAGTAAAGGTAATGAACCATGGTTTGCTGATTTTGTTAACTATTTGGTTTGCCAAGAATTACCACCCGGATTATCCTATGCACAAAGAAAAAAGTTCTTTAAGGATGTTCGGGAATACTTTTGGAATGAACCTCTCCTCTTTAATAGAGGTCCTGACGGCATCATTTTACGATGTGTGCCGGAAGACGAGATGCAAAGTGTCATCCATCATTGTCATTCACGCTAGCTCGAACAAGACTAGCCCTAAGGTATTCCAATCTGGATTCTTTTGGCCTACTTTATTTAAAGATGTGCAAACCTTTGTTTCCTGCTGCGATGCTTGTCAAAGAACAAGGAACATATCTAGGAGAAAAGAGATGCATCTTAACAACATTCAAGAGGTGGAGATCTTTGACGTTTGGGTAGTAGACTTTATGGGACCTTTCCCATCATCTTGTGGAAACCAATACATACTTCTAGCTGTAGATTATGTTTCGAGATGGGTTGAAGCAATTGTCTCTCCTACTAATGATGCCATGGTTGTGGTTAAGTTCTTTAACAAGACCATTTTCCCACGATTTGGGACACCACGGACTATCATTAGTGATGGATGCTCTCACTTTATTGCCCGACGATTCTAAGCTCTACTAGCTAAGTATGGGGTGACTCACAAGATCGCCACCCCTTACCATCCACAAACAAGTGGATAAGTGGAGATTTCAAACCGGGAGATTAAAGGAATCTTAGAAAAGACGGTTTCAAGGACAAGGAAGGATTGGTCTTTGAAGCTAGATGATGCATTGTGGGCATACCGGACTGCATATAAGACTCCCATTGGTACGACACCATACAACCTTGTGTATGGTAAGTCTTGTCACTTGCCGGTAGAGCTAGAACATAAGGCGTATTTGGCAATAAAGTGGTTGAACTTCAGCATGAAGGAAGCGGGCGAGAAGCGCCTCTTGTACCTTAACGAGCTTGAAGAACTTCGCTTGAACGCCTACAAAAACGCCAAGATCTATAAAGAAAGAGCGAAGCGTTGGCATGATAAGCACATCATTCCAAAAGACCTCAAAGAAGGAGAACAAGTTCTCCTCTTCAATTCAAGACTTCGTCTCTTTCCAGGTAAGCTTAAATCTCGTTGGACCGGACCTTATCTAATCAAACGTGTTTTTCCCCATGGTGCAGTTGAAGGATGGGGTGAAAAGGGCAGAAGCTTCAAGGTGAACGGTAAACGACTCAAGAAGTACTCACCGAAACTCCAAGCTGAAGAGTTCACACCTACCGCACTTGAATAAGTGCAAGCACGGTCTAGCTATGGACCTTAAACAAGCGCTTCTTGGGAGGCAACCCAAGGTATTGCACTTATGTTTTTGTTTTTCATTCGTAGATTAGATTAGCTTAGACGTTTTTTTTTTGTTTTGCCTTCGATACCTTCCGGTATGTTCATGTTTTTGGATGTAGGAGCAATGGAATAAGCAAGGGAAAGGAAAAAGTTGAAGGAAATTGACGGAACTTGGACTTTGGCACATTACAGAGAGTTCCACGCCCTAAACCACGGTCGTGGAACCCTCTGAGACTGTAATTTGCAAAAGCCTGAAAAAATCACCAAAACCACGGTTCCGTACATTTCCACGGCCGCGGAAACCCTAGAGTGACTGTAATTTTCCAAAAATTTTACGGTTACTATATAAACCACCTTCCTTCACAAAAACACCCCTAATCCTCCTCTTCCACGACCCAAACAACCGCAAATCGTCCCCCTCTCTCAAATCTTTGTTCGTTAATCGTTTCGAACGATTCTTGAGCCCAAAGTGAAGCAAATTCAACCATCTACAAGATCCAATCAATAAATCGAGTGGACAATCACTGGAGAAGACGGAATTTGGATTTTAACAATCCAAAACCTAGGTTTTTCCCTCTTTCTTTACTTTGTCGATTTGGCTAAATTTTTGCAAGAACTTTTAGGAGAACTGATTGGAATTGGATTGGAATTAGTCTAGGGCTATTGTCTGTTGAATTTGGTGTTGATTGATTGAGTTTTGAGAAATTCAGAGCAGAACCACGGTCTCTGGGTATTCCATGGCCGTGGAATTGAAGAACAGGCCGTAATTTTCAAACTGAAAAGGATTGGATTAGGAGAATGTCCAATAGAAATAAGAAGAGGAAAGGTGATGCTTCCTCCTCCTCCCAAGTACCTCCTAGTGAGCCACCATCACCCCCACCCCTTAGAATCCCAAGAATCCATGAGGATTACCTCGATGCCTTAGAGAGGATCGCGAAGAGGCCGGTCATAGGACCACGTTATTTGCTTCTTGAGGAGTTAGAGCCACTGAATATGGTGAGTGACCTTACATGGCTTTTAGATAGAGCCGGCTTGATCATCTTCTCCGCTATTAAGGAAGATTCATATGAGGAGATTACTAGAGAGTTTGTGATCTCTTTTGAGCATAGTCATTGGAGAGGACATTTTCTTTTAGGCTGATGGAGGAGAACTACGAGTTCTCGATCTTAGAGTTCGGATCCTTCTTTGGGTTCCAAGAGACCTTCAATGGTCGTTTTCCTAGCGGTGTATACGCTAAGGATTTCTGGGAGGACATTGCTATGATCTACGTCAACGAGGACCGCAGGCAACCTGCTGATACCAAGGCTAAGCTTATCTATCACTTAGCCTTGAAGATAGCCCATAGAGTACTTTCTGAGTGTCTTTTCCCTAGGACTGAGACTCCTCAGAAGATCAAGACGGATGAGTTGTTTCTTTTGTATTGTATACTGCACGGTAGACCTGCTGACTGTGCTACCCTCTTAGCTTCCACCATGAGTAAGCTCAAGAACAAGAGGGTTGGGAATATTAGATATGGTGGGATGGTCACCCACATTGCCAGACAGTTGGGGATTTATTTTTCTGCTTGTACTAGGATAGCTGTTAGACCATTGGGACTCCAAAGCCTCATGACTAGAAGTTTGATCTTTCCTATGCATAGAGGTCCACCTACCGATGCCATGCCTTGGGAGGATAGAGGAGGTAGAGGTGTTGCATGGCTCCCCGAGTATTCCATTATGGTTGGACGCCATAATTGGAAGTAGACATTCGCTGCTATGCATGCGAATAGGTTAGTAGCCCCTCCCTACGTCCCTCCTGAGGTACCAGCTGCAGATGAGGTGGAGATGAGAGGAGTTGATGGTTTTGAGGGAGGAAGTGAGGAGTATGACTTTGGCACTTTCCCGGATCAGCCGGCGCATTTCCCTGACCCTCCCAAACGTTCACCACGACCAGCTCGACCTTCAGGAGCCTCTTCCTCTCGCCGCCCTAGCGTGAGTGAGAGGCCGACATGGATGGATGCCCCTCCTGATTGGTATAGATCACATCCGGAGTGGATGAGAGCTCCACCGACATGGTATGCACAGCTGCCATCTGCACCAGCACCATAGGATGCACCAGCTTGGTACAACCAGGCACCGGGGTGGTACGAGCAGCTTCCAGATTGGGCTACCGACCCTTCCAGGAGAGTAGGAGCTTTGGAGGTCCGGCAGGATGCTAGAGATGTCCGAGCTGACGAGCATAACAGGATGATGAGAGACATCTACCGCCAGAAGTTTGGGCGGAACTTCGACTCCGACTTCTTCCCGTTTCCACCACTGCCTCCACCTCATTGATGACCATGGATGATTACTAGCATTAGCCACTCCACCGCCGTTTTGTGAGTTCATTTTCTTTCTTTCTTTTCTTTATTTCTTTTTGAACATTAGGGACAATGTTTATCTCAAGTATGGGGTGGGGTGTGACTATCGTTTGTAATAACTCTACTCACTTTGCTTGCCTTGATTCGAGAACACTTTGCATGTTTCATTCCATTGTCACACGTTTCATTATTGCATAGTATGAAAAAGGTTTTGAAAAACCCATAAAAATTGAAAATTTTTGAAAATTTTGTGCTTTTAAGAATTGAGATGATTCCTATGATAAATCTTACTTGCGGAATGAATTTTTGATGATAATTGCATGCTTGAACGGAATTATGAATTGGAAAGAAATTGAATGAGTTGTTTGTCTTTACTTGCAAATTTCATAGTGTGAGAACTTCATCTAAAACAATTTGAGAAATTGAGGTTGAAATTACATAATAAGTTCTTATACTTCTTTATGAAATGATTAAGGCAATTCGACCTTTCTTCTTCCTTTCTTTATTCATTTAGCCCCTAAATGAAATAATAGCCTCCCTTACCTATCCGGGAATTGGAGGAGTTGATATATGGCATGTTTGATGTGGGAGGGCCATGAAAGCAAATTTTTGCATTCAAAGAATAGAAAAAATAGGTTTGGGGAAGTCAATCATGAAGATGAGTAACTCGACACCATTCACATAGCCGGGTGTTTGTGTCTTGCCAAAGTCGAATTGAGCGATATTCCTAACGGATTATGGTATGTGCATAAAGGGTTTGAGGCATCTTGAAATTGAGAAACGCCAATCTCCTAGGCTTCGGTTTTTGTGCACCGTTGTCCATAACACCAAAAGTAAAGTCGAAAAATGATGTGAAAAGAAAAGAGCAAAGCTCTAAGTTGAAAGTGTTGCAAAAATCACAAGAGAAAAAGTAAAAGAGTTAGAATACTCCCTTTCCCGGATTCATGCACCACATTCCTTATAAGTATCCTTCCTTTCCGCATTCTAGACCTTGCTTGAAAGTCCTTAAGATCAAAAGAGTGTTATATGACTTAGTGATCTAAATTGAAGTTTCTTATTCTTGATTTTGATGGTATTTGAAGGTTATGATGTTTGTTTTAAGGATTAAGCAACTTGTGATGCTTCTTTACATTATATAGTTTGGTTTGTGTATGTGAGCATTTTCAAGGATGATTGAAGCAAGGTTTGAGGTTCATCTATTGACTAGAAGCACATTTACCTAAAGGATGTTTTGTTTTGAGATTGCATGCATATTTCATCCTAACTTATGTTTTAAAGCTTTTGAAAGACCTTGCTTGGGGACAAGCAAGTGGCAAGTATGGGGTATTTTGTTAGCATGAAATATTGCGATATTCTAGGCACTTAATCTAGTTATTTTTCATCCATAATAGTGTTCATTGACAAAGCATTGAAGCATTTGTTAGCTAGTTTGTCTATATTTTCGATATGAAGGTCTACATTAGCTTTGCGTTGATTATAGGTGAATAAGAGCTAAAACCGAACAAATTGAGAGAGATAGGAGACGATTTGAGCACATCCAAGTATTAAGGACACATCAAAGAAGTCAAGGGAGATGCTAGGATGAGGAATGGCACGACACAAAGGAAACCACAAGCAATTTACACTTCCACGCTCTAAAATACGGTCGTAGAGAAGTCCACGCCCAAAACCACGGCCGTCGATCTTGGAAACATGAACGTGGAGTATTCCAGAGAGTTACACGGTATAAAGTACGGTCGTGGAAATCATATGAAACCGTAATCCACTTCCACGCTCTAAACCACGGTCGTGGAACTCCATGAGACCGTGATTTATGCGTTCTTTTGTTGAATTAATTATTGCCACATCATTTACGCACATGGGCCGGACGGTTATTTTATCCTTCCTTATAAAAAGGCTGGAGAGGAGAGAATTTGGAACACGTGCTTAGGGCTGCATTGGACATCTGGAGATTTGCGCTTGCAAATGTGATTCGCGAGGGTTTGAAGATTTGGGAGTTGCTTGTGGCGGAAGTTACGCCTTTTGTCCATAGGTTTGATTAGAAGACGGATTGACATCCCGTTCTTCATTCTTATCAAGGATTGTTATTGGTTTGTGTTTGATTCTGAATCCGATATATATTATTCCCTTTGTGTGTGGATTTGAGATTGAGTTGAGTTTTATTGAAGGTTTTCGAAGGTTTTCATCTTTCATTCTTCTTAAACTTGATTTTTATATTATAATGACAGTTATTGGCTAAAACCCTTTAGCAATTCTAAGGTGAAGGGTTGATAGTTGTGTCTTAGATGATGATAGATCGATCGTAAATTGATTGGACCCTGAGAGTTAGAGAGATTTCGCCAACGAACTAAAATCACGGTTTGTTCTTGAGTTCCACGGCCGTGGAATCTCAAGATCTGCCCGTAATTTACACCAGTTTACGAACATTGCTTTTACTTTGATCCAAGGTTAAAGATTAGCTTTAATCTAGTCTTGGTTTGCCCTTTTCTAGGTAGTAGTGAAGCCTCAACAACCTCTACTTCGATTTCGAGTGTCACAACCTTAATCGGTTTAGTTAGTTTTGATCCTTGGGTTACAAGTTTGGGTATTTGAGATTAATTCTTGTCTTTAGATCCTTTCTGTACTGAAGCCTCAACAACCTTTATAGAGAGTATCTCTAGATAAGTCATATAAAGCCTTGGAACTTCACCGTACATTTCTTTACCTTAGCATACCTTTGCAACTCTTAACTCTGTCCTTATATCTGTAGTATATCTTGAATCGATTGCCAGAATTAGACACCTGGATCTTTAGGGTTGCTGTTTTCCCCAATATGTGCAAAGCTTTACCTTTTACTTGCTTGACAACTTTACAACTGAATTTGTTCCTCCCAAATCCCTGTGTTCGATACTCTAGAATTCTTTCTTTACTACGCTGATCCGTACACTGCGGGTTCGCTTGCTTGATTCTAGTTTTAAAAATTTAAGGATTGATTGCACGTACGCTAAGTGGCGAACAGGGGACTTACCTGACCCTGAGGGAATTTGATAGAAGGATGTCTCATGGCGAGACACCACAGTTCTTTAACGGAGCAGAAGGAGTATGAGGTGCCGCAACTCTGTCTGTATAACTGCTTATGAGGAGTTGAGTGGAGAAGATTACAGTACACCCATAGTACACCTTCTTTAGTACATCCAAGTACGAATAAGAGGTACCTTGAAGTAGTACATCAGGTCAAAGTGTTACTGACCTAAAGATGAGCTCATCCACTACTAGTGTTGTAGTGGAAGTGAGAGGACCTTTTTGTGGACTTGTGATGGGATTGAGACCCAATAAGAGTTTTGGTGTTATCCAGATTATTGGTACAAATTTACGAAGTCGACACGTTCCATCTCTACTCAGAGACGTGGCTAGTGAATGAAATAACAAAGGAGTATACTAGACAAATGGTGGGACTCCATAAGTGTACCGGGGACGATTGACTATGATTGTAGTAGACGGGTTACTTTGAGGTTTTGATAGCAGATTCAGACTGCTTGGGGAGCGCGTCTACACTTCATGATTGAGATTTACCTCAGATAGACGGTCAGTCTGAGAGGACCCTCCAGACCGTAGAGAACATGTTCCGAGCTTGTGGGATGGATTGGAAGAGGGACAATCTATTTATCTCCCACTCGTTGAATTCTTATACCACGACCGTTGGCATGCATCTATAGGGATGGTCCCTATGAGATATTGTGTAGACATAGGTGTCATACACCTTTATGCGGGGATGAGCCTAACAGTACCAGTGGGTTAGCGCTAGAGCAAATTCAGGATGATATAGCTCGAGTAACGTTAATCAGAGAAAGGATGATGGCTGCACAAAGTCGCCAGAAGTCGTATGTAGATTGGAGGCATCGACCTCTAGAGTTCAGGGTAGGAGCTCATGTGTGCTTGAGAGTATCGCTGACGTGAGGCGTCAGACGTTATGGCATAAAGGGAAAGTTGAGTCCTCGATAGGTCGGTCCTTTCGAGATACTGGATAGAGTTGGAAGAGGAGTGCACAGGTTGGCTTTGCCATCGAAGTTAGAGGGTGTTCACCCTATGTTTCATGTGTCTCAGCTGAGGAAGTACATACCAAATTTGAGGCACATTGTGAGTCATGATGATCTAGTGGTTGAGCCGGATCACACTTTTGTAGAACAACCTTTTGCGGTTCTAGGCAGAGAGGTGTGAGACGCCTGCATTCGAAGGATATTCCTATGATGAGGCTACGCGGGAGACTGAGGATGGTATCCAGGGGAACTATCCAGATTTTTACGCGGGGACAGATGCACCTGTAGGATCCACGATTAGATTTTGGTGCGATCTTAGTGAGTGTATGTTATGCTATGTGCTTATGTGATATGTTGTGTTTCGTGCTAGTTGTGAGTTGTGCATATGATCTGTTAGATCTTGTTTGCTAGTACGAGATAGGTATAGCTGGAGATGGTTTTCCTCCATGCTACGGTGTATGTGTTAGGATTAGCAGGAGATGGTTATTTCCTCCATGCTATCTTTGATGGATATAGTGTGAGTGGAAACAGTTTTCCTCCACATAGTTGTGTTACGAGTACGATTGGCTGGAGACGGCTTTCCTCCATGCCTTGTGACGTGGTTAGTAGTTGGCTAGAGATGATTTTTCCTCTACGCCTTTGGATAGCGTTATGATCTTTTTGCTGGAGTTGGTGATTCCTCCATGCCGTGTTTTGAGGTTATAGAGTGTTATAGGTTGATACGTTTGAACGGAGATGTGATACCTCCGATAGCAAGAGTGTCTATACCTCGGCGTATGGGTTCGAGAGGATTTGGGAATTGTTCAAGTTTCGGGACACAACTTTTTCTTAAGGGGTGTGTGATGTAATAGCTAGGATTTCCAAATTCTAATTAATGTTGATTAACTTAATCAGTGATAGTAATTGAAATATAACTCGCGAAGATTGCGTAAGCGTTGAGTATAAGTCCCACCGTTATGTTCCTGATGTAATTTTGGGCTTATGGTGAAATTTTCACTTTTTCCCCCGGGTAATTATTTTTATCCTCCGGTATTATTTGGAGCATTTGGGAGCTCCAATTAATAAAAGTGCAATTGAGAGAAATGATTAGGACATCGAACATGTCCTAGATATGAAATAACATGGAAAGGCAAAACGAACAAAAGAGTCGCTGTTTCGTTTGTTAATGGCTAAGAAAGACGGCTTAGGAATACTCATTTTCCGAGGAAATTGTGGAATAATTATCCCTACAATATTCAAGATTTATTATTCAAATTTCGAGAAGTTTGGAGAAAGGGTTCAACCCGCCATTGGATCGATAAAAGGATAATTATCGACTTCGCAAAAGGATAATAATCGACTTCACTATAAATAGCGGAAAATCGTTTATTAGTTCATTACCTTTCACGTTTCCTCGTAAAAGCTCTGATTTCTCTCAAACTTCAAACTCAGATCTACTCTCCGTTTCTAATCCGATTTCAAATCCGTTTGATTTTTTGGATTCCTCTCTTCATTCTCTTCATATCGATACCGAGTTTCTGCATTTCCGAGCAGATGAAGACCTGGTCGAGCATATATGTCACCAGGACAGTTCCATCGCTGAGATTCCGGTGAATTTGATGTTGTACATGCGTAGCGTGCGTCGTTGTGATTCCGAATCATATTTCAGATCCTCAATCGGGTTAGTAACGAATAAGTTATGAATTTATTCGTTTTCCGTACTGCGATTTGGCCTAAATCGACCTTAGGCTTTTCAAAATGGATAATTAGAAATTCCATTATGATCATTATATTATTCTGGTGTTTATGGGTTGTTTGTTGATGAAATTTGATGATAGGTGGGTTTAGAAATGGCCTGGGGGCAAAATGTTATTCTGGTGAAATTTAATTAATTAATTAAAGGTTAAAAAATTAAATTAGGATTAAATTTGAGATTTAGGAATACTGATTAGATGCATGCCAGGTGTCAGAATGATTTGAGGATCATGATGATGTTATGGATATCGGTTATAGCTTTAAGGATTAGTATGTGTACGAGTATGTTGAGATGTTATGTTTAGGATTTGCCTTAGGCATTTATGAATGTGTTGAGGATCTGAGGTTTAGATTTGAGATATAGGTTGGTTGTGGTTAGTGAGACGAGTCTCCTAACCTTTGCAGTATGTGATTGTGTGTGCCTTGCTACTGCAGGCATTGATTGCTTCCCCAAGGGGAAGTTGTGACGTGGTACAGGTTACGAGTATATCAGGTAAGTCCATATGACTTACTAAGTGTGAAGTTGTGGATTGTATGATTGTGATGGTTGTGTGTGTTCATGTGATTGTGCATTTATAACCTAAACCGGAATAGGATGACCATTCATTACATTTATTTGGCCCAAGTGTATTATAACGGGCGGTAACCGCCGGTCTCCGCCTGCTGGTTAGGAAGAGGTGCCCTGAAGATGATCTCAAAGGAGGGGACAAGTGAAGGTCACCCCCATGCAAAACTCCTGTGTTACGTTAGATGGGACAGGGTTCTTGAGCCTCCTCGTGTTACAAAAGAAATTGAATTAGTAATGGAATAACGTAATGAAAGATAATAAATGAATGTGTGTGGCATTGCATGTTTGAGATGTTGATGTGTGGTTGTGCTATTACCTTCATGCTTTTCATTGCTGTAGCTAACGGTTTCATACCGTGTTGTAGTGCTGTGCAGGTTAGGAATACTGTAGAGTGAGCCAGATGGTGTGACAAGCAGAGGACTTTTGTACATTAGGATGCGTGGGATGTGGGATCTTTTGTGGTTGTGGTTTATGTTGTTGTTTTGTACTCGGCTATGAGTTTGTAAACTCTTTTTATGTATCATACTCAGCTTTTATGTATTTGATTTTAATCTACCTGTGCCTTGTTATAAGATTCAGTGAACTTGTTGTCACGCTAGGGTCAGGATCCATTGTGAGATCCTAGCCCAATGTGACACTCCAAGTCCCGCGGATTTGGGGTGTTACAACAACATCACTCTATATCATTTCTCATCTTAGGCCAATAAAACTGCTCCCTCAATATGTCTAAAGTCTTAGTAACCCCAAAATGACCCATCAATCCCCCTCCATGGGCCTCTAAGACAATCAAATCTCTCAAAGAACAAGTAGGCAAACATAACCTAGAAGCTCTAAACAAATATCCATCAGTAATATAATAACTACTAGCATGGGAGTCACTACTAGAGCGTAAAAAAGCGCAAAAATGCCCCGGAAGTCAACATCAAGAGCATATAAATCACGAATCAGTCTAAAACCGAAAACACATGCATCTAAATAATAGAGAAGTGTGTATCTACGCGATACGCATCAGGTACGATGTTGTACTTTCCCTTCTTGTAGCGCACAACATATGGAAAAGCCTCAATATACTCCACCCAATGTGCATGGTGTTAGTTCAGCTTGGCTTGTCCTCTCAAATACTTCAATGACTCGTGATCAGAATATATAACAAACTCACAAGGTAAACTATAGTCCTCCTAAACCTGGAGGACCCGAACCAAGGCGTATAAATCCTTGTCGTATGTAGGGTAGTTCAAGGCGGCTCCTCCCAATTATTTGCTAATTTAGGCTACGGGGCGTCCCACTTGCATCAAAACTCCTCCGATCCCGATCCCCGAATCGTCACACTCTATCTCGAAATTTTTCGAGAAATCCGGAAGCACAAGAATGGGGGCATGGGTAAGCCGCTCTCTAAGTAAAACAAAGGACTCCTATTGAGTGGAACCCACTCAAATCGCACACCCTTCTTGGTCAACTCGGTGAGGGGGGCGGCAATGGTGCTGAACTCCCGAACGAACCTCTTGTAGAACCCGGCAAGTCCAAGGAAACTCTGTATATGAGGAACCGTTGTCGGACAAGGCCATTCTGATATTGCCTTGGTACTCTCTTCATCCATCCACAAGCCTTCCTTTCCTACCACAAAACCCAAAAAGACCACAAATTCCGAGCAAAAATAACATTTCTTACAGTTTACAAACAACTATTGTTCTTTAAGCACAAGAAATACGCTTCTCAAATGTTCAACATGCTCATCCAACGTCCGACTATAAACTAAGATAACATCAAAATACACCACAACAAATTTACCTAAGAAATCATGTAGGACATGGTTCATTAGGCGCATAAAAGTACTAGGTACATTCGTTAATCCAAAAGGCATTACAAGCCACTCACATAACCCATACTTAGTATTGAAAGCAGTTTTCTATTAATCACCTTTATGCATCCAAATCTAATGATAACCACTCCTAATGTAACACCCTGAATCCACGGGACTCGGGATGCCACATTGGGCTAGGATCTCACAATGGATCCTGACCCTACCCTGACAACAAGTTCACTGGATCTTACAACAAGGCACAGGTAGATTAAAACCAAATACATAAAACCGTATAAGATACATCAAAAAGGGTTTACAACAACAAAGACGAGTACAAAACAACATCGATAAACACAGATACAAATGATCCCATATCCCACCCAGTCCTAATGTACAGAAGTCCTCGGCTGGTCAACACATCTGGCTCACTCTGAAGTCTTCCTAACCTGCAGATCATCTACAAAACGGTATACACCGTTAGCTACAGAAATGAATAAGTATGAAGGTAATAGCACAAACACACATCCACATCTTATCCATGTAATGTCACAACACATTCATTTATTATCTTTCAGTTATGTTATTCGATTACTAATTCAACTTATTTTGTAACACGAGGAGCCTCAAGAACCCCGTCTCATCCAACGTAACACAAAACTTTTGCATGGGGGTGATCATTACTCGTCCCCTCCTGTGAGATCATCCAACGTAACACAAAAGTACTAGGTACATTCGTTAATCCAAAAGGCATTACAAGCCACTCACATAACCCATACTTAGTTTTGAAAGCAGTTTTCAATTAATCACCTTTATGCATCCAAATCTAATGATAACCACTCCTAATGTAACACCCTGAATCCACGGGACTCGGGATGCCACATTGGGCTAGGATCTTACAATGGATCCTGACCCTACCCTGACAACAAGTTCACTGGATCTTACAACAAGGCACAGGTAGATTAAAACCAAATACATAAAACCGTATAAGATACATCAAAAAGGGTTTACAACAACAAAGACGAGTACAAAACAACATCGATAAACACAGATACAAATGATCCCATATCCCACCCAGTCCTAATGTACAGAAGTCCTCGGCTGGTCAACACATTTGGCTCACTCTGAAGTCTTCCTAACCTGCAGATCATCTACAAAACGGTATACACCGTTAGCTACAGAAATGAATAAGTATGAAGGTAATAGCACAAACACACATCCACATCTTATCCATGCAATGTCACAACACATTCATTTATTATCTTTCAGTTATGTTATTCGATTACTAATTCAACTTATTTTGTAACACGAGGAGCCTCAAGAACCCCGTCTCATCCAACGTAACACAAAACTTTTGCATGGGGGTGATCATGACTCGTCCCCTCCTGTGAGATCATCTGTAAGGCACCTCCTCCTACCAGCAGACGGAGGAAAGTGGTCACGACCCGTTATAATACACTTGGGCCATTTAAAGTAATAAATGGTCTTCCTAGTCCGGTTTAGGTTATAATTGCACAATCATATGAACACACACAACCATCATAATAATACAAACTCACAAATGAACGCTAAGTATGTCCTATGGACTTACCTGTAATACTCGTATCCAATACCACGTCACAGCTTCCCCTTGGGGAAGTAATCAAGGCCTGCAATAGCAAGGCACACAACATCACATATTGCAAGGGTTAGGAGACTCGTCTCCATAACCATAACCAACCTACAACCTCAATCTAAAACTCAAGATCATAACATGCTCACAAATGCCTAAGGCATATCCTCAACATCAACACGAGTGCCTAAGGCACATCTCTATCATTCCACTCATCCTAACCAAGCTAGCCTAGCCAACATCTAAGCCAAAGCCAAAGGAAAGGAAGGAAGGAAACATACCAATAAGATATGCCCTCAAGGCTGAACCACAGAGGCGCAGGGGCGGCTCAAAGGCAGGCGCAAGAGCGGCCTGGTGTAGGCGTAGGGCGGCTGTTTGTGCAGAGGCTTGGCCCCTACTTCTCTTTGATCCCTTTCTCGACTCTCGTCACTTCTTCATCACACCACAACAGCACACATACATACATATATATATATGAACATCAAACATTCAGGAAAGGGTCCACCACAAGTCTAACTTGTGATCCTAGGCTAAGAAGGAAGAACGAATCAAGAGAGAAGAAGAAATGAAGATTTAGGTGAAGAGCTTACCACAACAACCCTAAGCAGCAACTAGGAGCAATCAACACTTCCACAACCTCCACACCACAACAACAACTCTCAACATCATCCTCATGATCATCCAAAGCCAAACCACAACCAAACTCTCCAAAACCTTCTCACAAACACAAGGAAAGATCAAGGAAGAGAAGATGAAGAAGAAGAAGAACGTACAGAGGAAAAGAGAGCTGAAGGAGATGAGGAAAACCCTCTTACAAAAGCAAAGGATGGCTTATAAGAGAAGCCATCCGCAAAGCACAAGTCAAAGGGTCAACGAAGCCGGTTGCAACCACACAAAGCCGTAGGGGCGGGTTTTGTGAGGCGTAGGGGCGGCCACCAAGGTCCACTGGGGCGGCTGACAGGGTCCAACAAGGGGCTCACAAGGGCTTCTATGCTCCAAAGACTAAGGCTCTTACATCACGCCCCCCTAAAAACAAGTTTCGTCCCAAAACTTGCAAAATCCCAAATCCTCTCGGACCCATAAGCCGAGGTATAACTCCCCCTTTGAAAGATACCATATCACCATAACCTATAACATTCTATAAACTCAAAAACAGCATGGAGGAATCATCACTCCAGCAACACCATCATCAACTCTACACAAGGCCTAGAGGAAGATCATCTCTAGCCAAACACTAACCACATCACACTTGCATGAAGGAAAACCATCTCCAGCCAAACGTACACATAACAATACTATGTGGAGGAAAACCGTCTTCACTCACACTATGTCCATCAAAGATAGCATGGAGGAAAGAACCATCTCCAGCTAATCCTAACACACACGATATCGTAGAGGAAAGAACCATCCCCAGCTATACCTATCTCGTGCTAGCAAATAGGGTCTAACAAATCATATGCATACACAACTAGCACGGAAAGCATAACATATCACATAAGCACATAACATGACATGTACTCACCAATGGGGCACTAAGATCTACTCGTGGATCCTACTGGTGCATCTAACTTAGCGTAGATCTTTGGATAGTTCCTCTGGATACTGTCCTCAGTCTCCCATGTAGCCTCATCAGGTCCATGTCTAGACCATTGTATCTTCATCATAGGAATGTCCTTCGAACGCATGTGTCTCACACCTCGCTCTAGGACTGTAATAGGGTGCTCTGCAAAAGTGTTGTCCGGCTCAACCACCAGATCATCATAACTCACGATGTGCCTCGGATCTGGTATGTACTCTCTCAGTTCAGACACGTGAAACATAGGTTGAACACCCTCTAACCTCGGAGGCAATGCTAATCTGTAGGCTGCCCTCACCACCAATATGAACGTCTCACATCATGGTACGTCTTACTCGTACCAGGGTGTACTAAGTAAGGTGTACAGTGAGCCTCCTATAAAATCCGCTATCTCAGCACTGCATCAGCTAGGTACACAGATGCGATCATGGCGCCTCATAACTCCATCTGCTCCAATAGAGAACTATGGTGCCTTTCCACTAGATATCCTCTCCCTAATCCTCATCAAGGTCGGGCACGTGCCCTACTTCTGTTGGATCTCATCCAACAGACCAGGTAAAACATCAAAGGCAAACAACTAGGCATCCTCATCAGGAAACTGGATGTTCATCTCTAGCCAAGCTAGATCCCTCTAAAGCTGAGGCTGTACGGTCAGTTTGGGAATCGCCTTCTCTCGAGGCATCTTCCTGCTCAAGCCATCTTCCTGCTCAAGGCATCATCTACCACATTCGCCTTGCCAGGATGGTACAAAATCTCAAGGTCAAAGTCCTTGATCAACTCAAGTCATCGCTGCTGGCGGTTATTCAATTCCCGTTGTGTAAAAATGTACTTCAGACTCTTATCGTTTGTGAAGATCTGACATGTAGCATCATACAAGTAATGTCTCCACATCTTCAAGGCATGAACTACCACTGCCAACTCTAGATCATGAGTCGGGTAGTTCTCCTCATACGTCTTCAGCTGTCGAGACGCATATGCAATCACTCTGCCTCTTTGCATCAACACATCCCAAGCCTAGCTTGGATGCATCACTGTAAACCACAAAATCATCAGAACCCTCTGGCTGTGCCAAGACAACAGCAGAAGTCAAACACATCTTCAACTCCTCAAAACTCTGAGCACACTGGTCGGTCCACACAAATCTGGTAGTCTTCCTTAGAAGACTCGTCACTGGACGGGTAATCACAGAAAATCCCTCCACAAAGGGTTTGTAATAACCGGCTAAGCCAAGAAAACTATGCACTTCCTTGATAGTCGTCGGTGTCGTCCATGCAGCAACAAACTCGATCTTCGCCGGATCTACCATAATCCCTTCGGCAGAGACGTTATGTCCAAGGAAAGCAACCGTAGACATCCAGAACTCACACTTAGAGAGCATGGCATACAACTTTCTATCTCTCAAAATCTGCAAAATTGTCCTCAGATGAACGGCATGCTCCTCTCTACTACGAGAGTATACCAAAATGTCATCAATGAAGACCACCACAAACTGTTCCAGGAAGTCGATGGAGATATTGTTTATCAACTCCATGAAAACTGTTGGGGCATTCTTCATCCCAAATGGCAATACCACAAACTCGTAGTGTCCATAACGGGCAAAATGCCGTCGTGTGTATATCCTGCTCTCTCAGCCTCAACTGGTGATATCCTCAATGCAAGTCG
Organism: Fagopyrum esculentum; assembly: GCA_033239045.1. Classification (NCBI taxonomy): domain Eukaryota; kingdom Viridiplantae; phylum Streptophyta; class Magnoliopsida; order Caryophyllales; family Polygonaceae; genus Fagopyrum; species Fagopyrum esculentum. The sequence continues at coordinate 102,770,418 of BSUD01000002.1, read as the reverse complement.
ATCCGGGCGAAGATTGTCGATCCTTGAAGTTGATCAAGTAGATCATCAATACGAGACATTGGATACCTATTCTTGATGGTCACCTTGTTCAGCTCTCTGTATTCTATACACAGTCTCAACGATCCGTCCTTCTTCCGCACGAAGAGGACAGGTGCACCCAATGGTGATACGCTAGGGCGTATGACGCCCTTCTCAGACAACTCCTCGAGTCGCTTCTTCAGCTCTAACATGTCGACATGTGTCATACGATATGGGGCCTTCGAGATGGGTCTTGTGCCAGGCTCTAAATCAATGCCAAAGTCTACGCTCCTTTGAGGCGGCAAACTAGACGGCTCTGCAAACATGTTTGTAAATTCACAGACCACTGGTTAGTCCTCCAAAGCCGGACTCTCTCCATCCTTCATGCTGTAGCACCAAAAGGCATCACATCCCTATGCAATCAGTCTAGCTGCTCGTACTGTACTGATAACAGATACCATCTTCCCAAGGTCCCAACCTCGGAAGACCTCTATCGGACCGATGTCGGTAGAGACTATAACAGTTCTCTTACCCACGTCTAACACCACACGGTGTCTACGCATCCAATTCATACCTAATATGACTTCTTCATGCATCAAGGGCATGACTAAGAAGTCAACAAGCAATATACGAGTCCCTAAGCGTAGGGGACAACTACGTATCTCATGGGTACCTCTAACCCTACTACCATCAGGTAAGCCTATAGTAAAGGATGTCCCCTCTATGGTAGACAAACTCAAACGCTCAACACAAGCAGTAGAAATAAAGGAATGCGTAGCACCCTTATCAAATAAAACTCTAAAGGTAAACCATGTAACAGAATGGTACCAGTAGCAACTGGTGTTGGCGGCTCCTCAACACTCCTCAGTTCAAAAACACGACCTCGAGCTCCTCGAGCATCACTGGTACCAGCCTCTCTACCTCTACCTTTACTCGGTCCTGGAGTAGAACCTTGAGTAGCAGGTGTATTCGGGACTCTCTACTGTCCATGTGCCTGATGTGGAGGCGGTCTCTGTCCACCTCCTGCTGCACCTGGAGGGGAAGAACCCTGTTGTGATGACGCCTTTCAGTGACGACAAAATGTAGCTCTCTGTCTTCGCTTCCAACACGAGAAGCAAGTCAGTGGCGCCCTCGGGCATTCAGCCCTCATATGTCCATAGGCCCCGCAGTTGTAACACTGCCGACCTCTCTCACTCGTAGGTGCAGATACTGGACCACTCGTGCGGCCTTGAGACTGGCCTCACCCGTATCCAGATGCTCCTGCACCAGTCTGTTCTGTGCACTGTCTCTTCTCAAACCGTCCTGTTTGAGAAGTCCTCCTCCGGCTAGCTATCTCCCTCTCATAGGCAGAGGCCCGATCCTGATAGTTTGTCAAGAACTCACAATGGAATCCCACCATGTACGTTTGTGTGCTCTCCCTTAGACGACAGGAGAACAGATACACATGTTGGTCCTCAGATGGTGCAGTTGGACCCAACAATGCCAACTCAGTCTAGAAATGACGAATCGCATCTGGAATGGGTACGTCCTCAAAGCCCGCCTCCATGAAGTCCTGCAGCTTCTCCCTCCTCAGTGAGGCAGGGCAGAACTGCTCCCTCAACAAAGTCCTGATCTACTCATAGCTAGTAACTCGTGCTCCAACTGTCCTTCACCATTGGTGTGCCAGATCAAGGAATAGAGATTGTACTAGCTCTATCCCTCTGTCCTCAACCATCGAATAGACTCTAAGGCCGAGTCTACATGCCCAATTCAAACCTCGGTTTGCAACCCAATCTCTCTTGAGAAGTGAGGTACACCCTGTTGATGAAATGCCTTCAACCAGGCATCTGGTCGAGGCCCTCTAGTCTCCTCTACAGCTTGAGCAACCTCAGCAACACGTGCCGGAATAGCTGGCACTTGAGTAGCTCCATTATTCTCTTAGATGATCCCTCATGCCGTGGTAGATCTGGGGCTCGTCTGCCTGCTCTAATGGCCTCCTCAAATTGTATGAGGTACTCTCTGAACTTTGGTCCTCCCATGGAGACACGGTCTGAGCCATCAGACTAGGCTGGATGGGTCTGCTATCTCTTGGACCCACCACTCCTCGTAGTTGAGACTACACTCTCAGCAACCTCCTTAGGAGCCTCCTCCACCACTGGTGGATCTGTAGCGGGAGATGGTCCTTGTCCTATCCCTCCTAGAGGAAGAGGTGGTCTACCTCTACCTCTGCCGACAACAACATTAGCTCTAGTCCGAACCATCTGCGGGGTATGCACACCTAACGTATAAGGCTCTTTATAGGCCATAATTATATATATATATATATATATATATATATATATATATATATATATATGTCTATACTCTAGAGATATTCAGATGGGTGACGGCTTCCGTACATACTATCCGAAAACATCTATACTCGGTTTAAAACAAAAACCATTTGAAAAGTCAGACCCCATGTGGGTTCTGTTTATTTATCCACTCTACCTTTATTGAAGATAGCAAGTGTCATTGTTGTCAACCTAAGGCTCTGATGCCAACTCTATAACACCCCGAATCCACGGGACTCGGGATGCCATATTGGGCTAGGATCTCACAATGGATCCTGACCTTAGCGTGACAACAAGTTCACTGGATCTTACAACAAGGCATAGGTATATTGAAACCAAATACATAAAACCGTATATGATACATCAAAAAGGATTTACAACAACAAAGCCGAGTACAAAATAACATCCATAAACACAAATACAAAAGATCCCATATCCTACGCAATCCTAATGTATAGAAGTCCTCGGTTGGTCACCACATCTGGCTCACTCTAAAGTCTTCCAAACCTGCAAATCATCTACAATATGGTATACATAGTTAGCTACCGAAATGATAAAGTATGAAGGTAATAGCACAAACACACATCCACCTCTCATACATGCAATGCCACAACACATTCATTTATTATCTTTCAGTTATGTTACTCCATTACTAATTAAACTTATTTTGTAGCACGAGGAGCCTCAAGAACCCCGTCTCATTCAACGTAACACATGAGTTTTCAATGGGGGTGATCATCACTCGTCCCCTCCTATGAGATCATCTTCAGGGTACCTCCTACCAGCAGGCGGAGGCAAGTGGTCACGACCCGTTATAATACACTTGGGCCATTTAAAGTAATAAATGGTCATCCTAATCCGGTTTAGGTTATAATTGCACAATCATATGAACATAGATAACCATCACAATCACACAAACTCACAACTGAACGCTATGTAAGTCCTATGGACTTACCTGTAACACTCGTATCCAATACCACGTCACAGCTTCCCCTTGGGGAAGTAATCACCGCCTGCAATAGCATGGCACACAACATCACATACTACAAGGGTTAGGAGACTGTCTCCATAACCATAACCAACCTACAACCTCGATCTAAACCTCAAGATCATAACATGCTCAGAAATGCCTAAGGCATATCCTCAACATCAACACGAGTGCCGAAGGCACATCTCTATCATACCACTCATCCTAACCAAGGTAGCCTAACCAACATCTAAGCTAAGGCCAAAGGAAAGGAAGGAAGGAAATATAACAATAAGATATCCCCTGAATGCACCAATAGAAGCAAGAACTCAAGGGTGAACCATAGATGCACAGGGACGGCTCACTCAAGGCGTAGGGGCGGCTCACAAGTAGGCGTAGGGGCGGCTGTCTGTGTAGAGGCTTGGCCCCAACTTCTCTTCGATACCCTTCTTGACTCTCTTCACTTGTTCACCACACCATAGAAACACACATACATACATATACATGTATGAACATCAAACATTCATGAAAGGTTCCAACACAAGTCTAACTTGTGATCTTAATCTAAGAAGGAAGAAAGAAGAAAGAAATAAGAAGAATGGAAGATGGAGGTGAAGAGCTTATCACAACAACCCTAAGCAACAACTAGGAGCAATCAGCACTTCCACAACCTCAACACCATAGCAACAACTCTCAACATCATCCTCATGATCATCCAAAGCCAAACCACAACCAAACTCTCAAAACTTTCTCACAATCACAAGGAAAGATCAAGGAAGAGAAGATGAAAAAGAAGAAGAACGTACAGAGGAAAAGAGAGTTGAAGGAGATGAGGAAAACCCTCATACACAAGTAATGGATGGCTTATAAGAGAAGCCAACCGCATAGCACAAGTCAAAGGGTCAACGAAGGCGGCTGCAACCACACAGAGCCTAGCCGCATAGCACAAGTCAAAGGGTTCTGTGAGGCGCAGGGGTTCCTAGCCGCAGGGGTGGCCACCAAGGTCCGCTGGGGCGGCTGACAAGGTCCAGCAAGGGGCTCACAAGGGCTCCTAGGCTCCAAAGACTAAGGCTCTTACACCTATGGTCTATTTTAGAGAAAATAATAGCACCATGTATTTCATCAAGACGAGGAATAGGATGTCGGTACCTTACAGTTATTTGGTTGATGGCACGACAGTCGACGCACATCCTCCAACTCCCATCTCTCTTTGGTACCAATAGTATAGGAACGGCACATGGATTCAAGCTCTCCCGAATATATCCCTTGCTCAAAAGATCCTCCACTTGATCTTGTAGCTCCTTTGTTTCCATTGGGTTTGCTTGATATGCGGCCCGCTTAGGAATGGATAACCCGGTATAAAGTCAATATGATGTTCTATGCCTCGGATAGGGGGTAGTCCCAAGGGAATATCTTCGGGCATAATCTCCTTGAACTCCTCAAGTAGTCCTAAAATACAAGAACGCAAAGACAAATCATTAGCTTCCATAGTAGATAAAGTTGTTACACAAACAAGGAGAAAGCAAACATCCCTCCATTGTAGGGCTCGACGGGCATCGTGTAACCGTGCGGTGAGTAGGGTCTTAAGCTCGGATGTTGTTTCAAGAACCATCTTAGTCTTTCCCATTGTCCGTGCGGCCTCACCTTTCTCTAACTTCTTCCTTTCTCTACACATGTGGTCTTCCATGATCTCGGATGGGGTAAGTGGCATAAGCTTTACTTTCTTCCGGCCATGGCGAAGAAGTATATGTTGGTGTAACCATCATGAAACACCCTTCGGTCAACCTGCCATGGTCTCCCAAGTAAGAGGTGGCAAGCCGTGATTAGAAGCACATCACAAACAACGTCGTCTTGGTAAGGTCCGATGGCAAAGTGAACAAAACATTGCTCATTGACTTGAAGGAGAGTGTTGGTGTTTATCCATTGGAGCGAATATGAGTGTGCCTTTGGTTTAAGCCCTAGGTTTGCAACGCCCTCCTGACTAATAATGTTACAACAAGATCCACTATCAATAATAACGGTAAATAATTGTTCCAAAATTAAACAAAGAGTGTTAAAGAGATTCTCCCTTTGTGAGACATCGGGAACGAGTTCACTCGCTTGTAGTGCCTTCGTTGTGACAAGACAGAAATCTCCCACAAGGGCATGGGCTTCGACTTTAAGACCTTCTATGATTGGGGCTACTGTTTCATAGTCATCTTCGGACTCATGATTCATGGTGACCTCTTCCCCAAGTGCATTCATTAAAACCTTGCAGGGATTAGGGCATTCCCGGGCATAATGACCATGCTCATAAAACTTGTTACATTTCACTTCTCTAGTCTGGCTTGTTTCCGGTTTTGGTGTGGAAATAGGAAGAGGGGTGCTAGGGTTAGGGGCGGAAGTGGCCTTGGCAGCTACTGTTGGGGATGAACCGGTTGTGTGGGTAGGACGATTATTTTGCGAGGGTTCGGTGGATTCATGGCTTGTCCCTCTTCTTGTTGATCCAATTTCCTTAACTTCTTGGATTATATTATAGGTGTGGGTAGCATGGTGAAGGACATCAGTAAGGCTTGTGTGTCTGAGTTGTTCAACTATTTCGGACACATCGGGGTTAAGCCTAGACAAGAATTTGGCTACGATATAGTTGTCGGGTTGTCGAGTTCCCGATCTTTGATGGAGAGTTCTCAACTCTTTGTGGTAATCATCTTGAGTTCGGTTACCTTGACGTAACCTTTCAAATTTGAGCAACAATTGTTGCTTGTAATTTGAATGTATGAACCGAGCACACATCCTTCTACGGAGTTTAAACCAAGTGTTGATGTGTGGTTGTTAATGTGCCTCCACATATTTAATTCTTCCTGCCACCAAGTTAGAGCAAAATCAACAAAATGAATAGTAGCAGCTTCAATCTTTTCATACTCGTTAAACTCATAATAACGGAAGACTTGTTCGGCCTTAGTCTCCCACTCAATGTAGGTCTCACCTTCTGCAGTTCCGGAAAAGTTTGGAACATCCACTTTTGATCCATGGTAACACCTCTGATTGCGGTGACTACGATTTTCTTCACCGTCCGAGTCATTGTGTTGAGAAGCTTGACTATGGTCCCGGTTTCGGTTCCGGTCTCTATCATGGTTTCTGCTTGCTTGGCTATTCACACTCCGTTCATGGCCTCTACGAGGTGGTTCTTGATTGCTTCCTCCTTGACTTTGTTCAAGTGGGGTGTTTACTCCAAAAGGTGTTTGCAAGCTTTAATATTTATAACCCAAGATATGTGCCTGGACAATATGCGAACCCGCAGTGTACGGATCAATTGTAATAAATGAAATATTCGAGGGGTCGATCACAGGGACTATGGTAAAACAAAGCTCGGTAAATCAAGTTGTCATTTAACAAATACACAACAAGCAAAGCTATCAAAGATGATATAAATGTCAAGTAAAGGGAATACGGATTCTAGAGATTAAAGCATCCAGTTGTGGTTCCGACTCAAGATCTCAAAAGATAACGTGGACAAAGGTGAGGTTTGCAAAGGGAAGGTGTTTCTAAGGTGGGAATAGATCACCGGGTAAGTCTCACTACTCACTATCCCAAACCAAAGATCCTTTTACTGGGTAAGTCTCAAGGTATTAAGGAAAGGAACTATATTCTCAAACCAACACACCACCCAAGGGAATAGAATCAACCTTTACCGGATAAGTCTCAGGCTAACTCTCAAAGATGGGATGAAGGCACACTCAAACCCCAATAAATTATAAACCTTTATTATCTACACTCATGATCTTGGGTATACAAACAAAGGAATCACCGGGTAAGTCTCGTCCTAGGCTTGCGTTGAACTAGGAAAGGTATAACAAGGATAGGATTTAGCAAACTTGAATCTTAACTCAAATAAGGTTCAGGAAAGGTTCACCTCGTTCAGTTATATTCCATCCCGGCCGAGATGTTCAATGACTTACCGAGGTGTTCGTCGGTTAAGGTAAAGGCTCGAGCTTTCAGGGTCCACTGGGATAAAGGTCATTCTATCATCGTTTTTCCCAAAACTTTCAGCCAATCACCCTAGAATTTCATAAAGAACTTAGCCAATAATTATCATGATAACAATAATCAAATATTTAAGAAAGGAATCAATAATCAATTATTTAAGAAAGGAATCAATCAATCAAATAAACAAGCAACCAACGTTCAATGTCAACTTCAACTTGATTCCGTCCTTCCTTATTCTTCAACCTTCAAACTTCCTTCAGAAAATACTTCAGAAAGTCCTTGATCCGAAGATGGCTGAATTGCAAAAAATTCAACCCTTTATATAGGAGAATTATCTTCCAAAGATAAAATATCTTAAAAAGATAATTTCCTTAAAATATATCTCCATATCTTCCAAAATAAATCATCCAAAAAGATATCTTCCTTCCAGAAATCCAGTCAAAAATATGTGATATTCACTTTCCAAAAATAGAAGATCTCAACCAAAAATAAAGATCTTATGGCCGTTATGATGTTCGCCTCGGTCCAAACGCTCCTCAAGATCACCTCGGTCGAGGTGGTACTATAGCTGACCGAGGTGAATCTCAGCTGAAAGTGTAACTCTCTAATCTGGTCCAAAATGAATCTTCTAAATCATTTCCATGTTTCTTGAGATCTTCTTATGACTCCTCAATGCTCCAGAATGTAGCTCCAATGACTCCTTAGCTTACTTAGCTCCATTTCGGTCCAAAACGTTCCATTTTCCCTACAATTACAATGAAACTAGGTGCAGACCTCGATTCCCGCAAAGGTAGACAAAACAACAATATAATCAAAGAATATACATCCATACATGTAGATTTATGAAGATAAAACGTCCAAACCAATCCCAAAATATAGACTATAATACATGCTAACATGGGGCAGGAGGTATTCTTCTTAGAAGCTCGGCTAGTTGGGCTTCAAGGTGGTCAAGACGTTGGTCGGTTTGGTTGATCCCATTACCATTGACAGATGCCATCCTTTTTTGGATAAGAATCAAGCAAAAAAACAAACAAAGCCAACTGTCCAATGTTTGGTTCGACAACAAGCAAGTGGGTGCTCAAAACCAAAGGAAAACACAAATAAGGCAAAACTGAAAGTAATAAAAATGCCGATTTTGTGACCGAAACGGTGTCGAATAGTTAAAAAAGCCTTTTCGAAACTTTGGCCTCTCACCTTAGTCTTTAGGTTTGTTTTTCTAAAAGTGAAAATACAAATTTTGATTGAAGACTCAACTCTATTTCATGTCTATAAGGTTTGTGGGAGAGGCCTTATATAGGCTCAAAATTCAGCACCTAACTCCCAACATTAAAGGCATACAAGTTCAAGAGTTGTGACAGTGAACAAAGGGCAAACATAGGGACTTTCAACCATCAACTTCAAGCAAATAAATGGCCTAAAAACCATAAATATGGCCGGCCAATTAGAGCTCCAAGGGACCAAAATATGGCTGATAAATAAATCCCGAAAAATGTGGTTTTAATCTCTTGAAGGGTTGGCTTAAGTACAAGTGAACATTTTATTCTACTTGTATTAATCAACCTTCATTATTCCATAAATCATGCATTAGTGGGCATCATATCATGAAATAAAATCAAGCATGACCACATAATATAAACAAAAAAGGTTACAACTAAGGTTCAAGTTTTAAGGTGATCCGGGATCCTCAATTGCCTCAAGCATGTTCACCAAGTGATAATCATGGACGTCCTCAAATGCCCGAGCTCCGAAAGGATGGTAGGTCAATGTGGTTTGGCCTAGCATACGGGCTCTAGCTCAAGTGAGAGGTGGTGTTGACCTCGGTGCAGTCACATCAGTATCGTTTCTTAAGTCCGGCAGCCTCACATCCTCGAGGGAGGGACTCACCGGGCAAGGACATGGCATGAAAGGAAGGAAACACAACCCCATAGAGGGGATGGACTGGGGCAAAACTGCCCCTGCGGCTAGAGGCTGCCGCACCTACGGCCAGAGGTCGCCGCCCCGCGGCCAGTTGCTTCCGCCCCTGCGGCTAGGAGCTAGAGGCTGCCGCCCCTACGGCTGAGGCCCCTGCGGCTGGGATGCTGCTTGCGCCTCCGTGGCGCTGTCCAACCGCAGGTGCGGTCAAACTCTAAAGGTGAGCTTCGACGGCTTTCTTCTCCGATGTGCACTCGATTCCAGTCACTTCCATCTGGCTTGATCTATCAGGGAAAATCTCCTCATACAAAATGATCCGTACACATGATCTAAGGTAGATCTAAGGACATGCAAGCATAAACAAGCGGAAAAAGCTTAGGATCAATGGCTTCCACGATGGAAGATCAAGGAAGAAGATGAAAGTGAAGGAATGAAGAAGGAGGGAAGGGCTTACCATTACAATTCCAGATATGTAGCACAACTCACTGTTGAACATCAAAACAAGAGGAAGATAAGGAAGGTTATCATGGAAAGCTTCCAAGCCAAAGAGAGAGAGAGATTGTGGAGGAGGAGGGAACCATTTCACGTGAGAGTGAAATGAGAGGAGAGAGAGAAAGAACAAGGCCGCCACCAAAGGGTCAACTGACCCATCCTCTCACTTTACGCTAGGAATCGAGGGGTCCAAAAGCAAGAGTGAAATAATGAGGGGTCGGGGCGGGATTTTGGAATAAATCTTGTTACTCAGCGCCTCGTGCCAACGGAAAAAGTGAGCCATGCCTGCGGGAAGGTCGGTAACACGCTAACAATCCTGAATAAAAATTCTGGATGTTACAACTAATCCCCCTATAAACAAGTTTCGTCCCGAGACTTGCTAAATACAACACTCTCGGGTGACTAATTCGGTAATCACTCAAAACCGTAACATGCCAACACTCTACTCAATTACCATCACACCCTCATGTACCCACGTCAAGACCTCGCAAGGCCTGCATACATACTTGTGTGAATCGCATAGTACATAAAAGTAAAAAGCTAACCAATCATACACACATTTCCGCTCGGGGCATCAAACACATAAAATCACACATGCACATGATATCTAACCCATCGGCCAAATCGATGTGACTAGGTCATCGTAAAAACTCCAACAAAGATGCTATCTAACATCGTCCCGGTAGCCTCATCGGCTCCTCATCTACCACTAGATTAACACGACTAACAAAATAACTTGAATCATACATGTATTCCATCGACCGTCATACCTGAAACCTAGTGAACATCCTCCACTCTCGGTGGCCATGCAAACCGGTAAACCACTGCCTAACTCGCGTCAATATCTCAAAAAAGGTCTTATATATTGGAACCCAACTCCCTTCTAATGACCAATACGTACGACGCCTTGCATCCGTTATACTTTTAACTCGACTCATCTCATATCCGAACCCAAGAGGTCCGTACCTCTTTTCGGTACATACTTTCTCTTGACTTAGCTTGTCTAGCATCTGCCTTTGGACCGCCTCTACTCAAGCGAGGTCGTCACAAGGTACTGCAGTTCCGTCCATAACTTTCTTCGAACAAGGCCATCACGACGGTGCCTCTCAACTGTCAGAACGATAACTCAAACCAAGGGAAGGTACTAGGTCTACCTTTACCCCCTTAACTCGCACATATACCCTCTACATGGCATCGACTAGTCAACAAAGTCCTTTCTAGTCGACCAATCATCCAATGGTGAAACTGTTATGAAAGACATATGGTCTCTTATGCGTCACGATCCTGCCGCCCACAAATTCGCAAAATGAAACGCTCATCTCAAACCGAGATAACGATACTCGGTATACCAATCATCTTGCTAGCACATAGAGGACTCCACAACTAGCGGACTCATCGGCTTTGTTTCCCAATAGGGTGTAAAAACACGTAGTCTCCGTCGGTAGGTGTTAGCATGAAATATGACAATATTTTAGGCACTTGTTTTAGTTGTTTTTCCCTCTTTATAGTGTTCTTAGATATGTGTTTGAAGCAATTGTGAGCTAGTTCACCCACTTTGTCGATATAGAGATCTAAACTAGCTTCATTGTGTTTTTAGGTGAATGAAGCTTGGATTGGAGCAAAATGAGGAAGGAAAGGAGTGTTTGATCACATTTGATGGCAAGGAGATGCATTAGAAATGCTAAGGAAGGAGCATGGATGGAAGATTGCACGAAACAAAGGCAAAGAAAGAGGAAAGCAACTCCACGCCTTGAATTACGGTCGTGGAAGAGGATTTGAGGAACCACGCCCTAAACCACGGCCATAGAATAAGCAACATGAATGTGGACTTGAGTTTGGAGCACTCCAGAGAGTTACACGGCTTAAATTACGGTTGTGGAAATCATAAGGCACCGTAATCTGGTTCCATGCCCTAAACCACGGTCGTGGAAAGTTTTACTTGGCCGTGATTTCGGTGATTCTTTAACGTGTCATATTTTGCCACGTCAGCAACTTCATTGGGTTTTCTCGTAACCCTACCTCGCCTTATAAAAAGACTAGAGCAGAGAGTTTTTGGGACGCTTGCTTACACTCGCTTACCGTCTCTTACTTTCGCGTACGTTTAGCCATCATTGGGAGATTTGCTTTAGGATTGAAGATTTGGAAGGATGTACTTTTCGGAAGATTGTGTACTTTGGATATTCTAGAGTTTTCATTCGAGAACGGATTGACACCCCGTTCTTTGTGACTTCTCTAGATCTTTGTGAGGTCTCTGTTCCTATTCTTCTAGATTCATTAACATATTACTTTGTGTTTGGATTTCGAGATTGACTTTGAGTTTTATTTGAGTTTTCGAGGGTTTTCATCATTTATTCTTCTTAAACTGAATATTGATATCATAATAATGATTGTTGGCTAAAACCCTTTAGTAATTCTAAGGTGAAGGGTTGATAGTTGTGGCTTAGATGATGATAGATCGATCGTAATTTGATTGGACCCTGAGAGTTAGAAAAATATCATCGACACCCTAAATCACGGTCTGTTCTTGAGTTCCACGGCCGTGGTTCTCAAGATCTAGCCGTGATTTCTCCTGGTTTACGAACTTTGCTTTTGCCATTTCTAGGTAGTAGTGAGACTCAACATCCTCTATTTCGGTTTCGAGTGTCACAACCTTAACCATTTGAGTTTATCTTGATCCTTTGGGTTTGGGGTGGGGTATTTGAGTTCAATTCTTGTCCTTAGATCCTTTCTATACTGCAGCCTCAACAACCTTTATAGAGAGTGTTCTTTGGGTTAGACATATAAGGTTTTGGAACTTCACCGTACGCTACCTTACTTTAGTATACCTTTGCAATTCTCAACTATGTCCTGATATATATAGTATATCTTGAATTGATTGCCACAATTAGCCACCAGGATCTTTAGGGTTGTTGTTTTCCCCGATATTTGCAAAGCTTCTATAATTTCATTGCTCGATTACTTGAAACTGGTTTTGTTTCACTAATTCCCTGAGTTTGATACTCTGGAATACTTGCTAATCTACTCCAATCCGTAGATTGCGGGTTCGCTTGCTCTTATTCTAGTTTTATAAATTTAAAACTTATTTGCACGCACGCTTTTGGGCGAACAAGTTTTTGGCGCCGTTGCCATGGAGTTGGTTAAGACCATTTTCGGTTGTCGAGCTTGAGAACTTTTGCTCTTGTTATTTGATATCTTTTTGTGAGTGTTTTTTGCAGGTTCTTTAGGTATATGCGAAAGACTAGATCTACCAAAGATCTAGTTCCTTTCAATCCAGAACTTGAGAGAACCTTAAGAAGAAAGTTGAAAGAGAAAAAGATGGCTGAAAGTAATGAAAGAAACATCCAAGCTGAGTTGGATGAAGCTCAACGTCAACTTAAGTTGAGTGAGAAAGCTCGTGTGGACGCGGAAACAAGTCATCAATTCCAAATTGATGAACTTAGGGCTATGATGTTGGACATGAAGTTGGAGCTGAATGATGCAAGGAAGAAAAAGAAGGTCAAGAAACCAACTAAGTCCACTAGAGATGATTCATCCGATGATGAAAAATCGATCCAGATATGCCGGAACTTGAAGAAATCGATCCGTTGATTCATCCCGTTCGTTACAACCCAAGACCACTGGTTGTTCCTCGCATTCCAGCTGGAGATCTGAGAGTTGCTAATGGAGTGGATGATCCCCAAACTCGGGGGCAAATGATGGATCTAATTCAGCAACCACGCCGTCTAGGTGTGAATTTCGGAGCTTCCTTCCAGGAATCCAGCCTAAAAATATAAGATCCTCTTTCCAAAAATAAAAGATCTTAGCCAAATAAAATATGTCTCTCGCCGCGTCCAAGGTGTTCGCCTCGGTCGAGTCAGTTCCTCTGGATCACCTCGGTCGAGATGGTACTGTAGCTGACCGAGGTGAATCATAACTGAATGTGAAATCTCTCAAATCTGGTCCAAAGTGAATCTCTAATCCATTTTCATGCTTCCAGGATTCTTCCTTAATCTCCTGAATGTAGCTCCAATGACTCCTTAGCTCCTTTTGCTCCATTTTGATGCAAAACGTGCCATTTTACCTACGATTACAACGAAACTTGGTGTAGACCTTGATTCCCGCAAAAGTAGATGAAACGACAATATAATCACATAATATACATCCAAACATGGAGATTATTGAAGATAAAACGTCTAAACAGGTCCCAAAATATAGACTATAATTCATGCTATCAAAATACCCCATACTTAGCCCTTGCTTGTCCCCAAGCAAGTTCCGAATATAAAATACAAGATAGAATGGATTATAAGTCATGAAGATCAATGAAAAAGTCTTTCAAAATATTTTAATGGTGTGCTACAATCATAGATCACTCTAAGAGAATGCTTCATGGAATTTAAAATCAAAATATGCTTAAAACATTTTATAAATATAAGAAAGTTGTTCATCTTTGCATAAAATCATAGAAATGCATACTAAATCATAATAATCGAAATTAATCATGTATAATCCAGTTTAAACCACCAAGTCAATCAACAAGCTCGAGGTCTCAAGGGCTTTCCAAGAGAAGGTCAAGAATTCGATCTAGAGATCCGTGACAAGAAAGGCTCGGAAAATTCTGTTGCGGATCACTTGAGTCGTCTACCACACATTGAAGACGACGAGCTACCTATAGATGACTCCTTTTCGGACGAACATTTACACATCATTGAGGAGTGCAACGACAAGATATCAAGAGGTAATGAACCATGGTTTGCTGATTTTGTTAAATATTTGGTTTGTTAGGAAATACCTCCCGGATTATCCTATGTACAAAAGAAGAAGTTCTTTAGGGATGTCCGGCAATACTTTTGAAATGAACCTCTACTATTCAAGAGAGGTCCTGACGGCATCATTAGGAGATGTGTGCCGGAAGACGAAATGCAAAGTGTCATTCGTCATTGTCATTCACTACCTTGTAGAGGACACGCTAGTTCCAATAAAACTAGCGCTAAGGTATTGCAATTTGGATTCTTTTGGCCTACTTTGTTTAAGGATGTCCAAACCTTTGTTTCGTGTTGTGATGCTCGTCAAAGAACAGGAAACATCTCTAGGAGAAACGAGATGCCTCTAAATAACATTCAGGAGGTAGAAATCTTTGACGTTTGGGGAGTAGACTTTATGGGACCTTTCCCATCATCTTGTGGAAACCAATACATACTTCTAGCTGTAGATTATGTTTTGAGATGAGTTGAAGCTATTGCCTCTCCAACTAATGATGCCATGGTTGTAGTTAAGGTCTTTAATAGAATTATTTTACCAAGGTTTGGGACACCACCGACCATCATTAGTGACGGAGGTTCTCACTTCATTGCCCGACGATTCGAAACTCTACTAGCTAAGTATGGGGTGACTCACAAGATTGCCACCCCCTACCATCCACAAACAAGTGGACAAGTGGAGATTTCAAATAGAGAGATCAAAGGCATCCTTGAGAAGACGGTCTCAAAGACGAGGAATGATTGGTCTTTGAAGCTAGATGATGCATTATGGGCGTATAGGACTGCATACAAGACTCCCATAGGTACAACACCATACAACCTTGTGTATGGAAAGTCTTGTCATCTCCCGGTTGAGCTAGAACACAAGGCGTACTGGGCTGTGAAGTGGTTGAACTTCGGCATGAAGGAGGCAGGCGAGAAGCGCCTCTTAGACCTCAATGAGCTTGAAGAACTCCGCTTAAACTCCTATGAAAACGCCAAGATCTACAAAGAAAGGACGAAGTGTTGGCATGATAAGAATATCATTCCAAAGGATCTAAAAGAAGGAGATCAAGTTCTCCTTTTCAATTCAAGATTCCGTCTCTTTCCATGTAAGCTTAAATCTCGTTTGACTGGACCTTATCTAATCAAACGTGTTTTTCCCCATGGCGCAGTTGAAGTATGGGGTGAAAAGAGCGGAAGTTTTAAGGTTAAAGGCCAACGCCTTAAGAAGTATTCACTAGAGCTGCCGGTTGAGGAAATCGCACCGATTACCCTCAAATAAACACATGAACGGTCTAGATACGGACCCAAAACAAGCGCTTCTTGGGAGGCAACCCAAGGTATTGCACTTACGTTTTTGTTTTTCTTTCTTAGAGTATTTTAGTTTAGTTGTTTTTGCTTTGTTATTCCCTCGATACTTCTATGTTATGTTTTTGGATGTAGGAATAAGGATTGGGCAAAAGGGGAGATGCAAAAGTTGGAAGGAATTGACGAAACTTGGATGTTGGCACACAACAGAGACTTCCACGCCCTAAACCACGGTCGTGGAAGTAACAGTGACCGTAATTCTCCAAAATAGGCAAAAATTCACCAAAACTACGGCCTTAGTACACTTCCAAGGCCGTGGAAACCCCCGAGTGACCGTGATTTGGAAAAAAATTACGGGCCACTATATAAACCACCTTCTATCACAAAAACACCACAAAACACAATTTCCACGCCTCTTTCCATGCCCTAATCGCCGAATTCTTTCTCCAACTCGCAATTCTTCGTTTGAAGTCCTATTCAAGCGATTCTTTGGCCTAAAGTGAAGCATTTTCAATCCTCTACAAGATTCAAGCAACCAATCAAGTGAACAATCCACTCAGCAGAGGGAATTTGCATTTTAAACATCCAAAATCTAGGTTTTTCTCTACTTTCTCTACTTTGTCAATTCGTCCCTATTTTCGCAAGAATTTAGAAGAACTGCATAGAATTAGAATTGGAATTAGCCTAGGACTGTGATTGCCGAAGTTTGGTGTGGATTTGTTGAGATTTGAGTAAAACAGAGTAAAACCACGGTCTCTAGGAAAACCACGGCCGTGAAATAGGAAGAACAAACCGTTATTTTTTCTGTCATCGAGAAAAATGTTTAGGAGCATGTCCAGTAGGAATAAGAAGCAAAAGGGAGATAGTTCTTCCTCTTCCCAACCCCCTCCTAACCTACCACCATCACCACCCTCTCCAAAAATCCCAACCATTTATGAGGATTACTTAGAAGCTCTAGAAATAATCGAGAAGAGGGCAGTCATAGGACCTCGCTACTTAGTCCTTGAGGAGCTTGAGCCTCTTAACATAGTGAATGATTTTACTTGACTCTTGGATAGAGCCGAACTGATTGTCTTCTCCGCCATTAGAGATGACGCTTATGAGGAGATCACTAGGGAGCTTGTCACCTCCTTCGAGCATAGCCACATGAACCAAACCGTATCCTTTAGGCTAATGGAGCAAGACTACGAGTTCTCCATTTTTCAGTTTGGAGCCTTCTTTGGGTTCCATGAGAGTTTCAATGGTCGCTTTCCTAGCGGGGTATACGCTAAGGACTTTTGGGAGGATATTGCTATGGTTTATCCTAGTGAGGATCGTTGGCAACCGGCCGACACCAAGGCTAAGCTCATCTACCACTTAGCCTTGAAGGTAGCTCATAGGGTCCTCTCCGAGTGTCTCTTCCCTAGGACCGATACCCCCAAAAGATTAAGACCGATGATCTCTTTCTCCTCTATTGCATGCTCTATGGTAGACCCGCCGATTGTGCTACCCTCCTTGCCTCCACCATGAGTAAACTGAAAAATAAGAGGGCCGGGAACATAGGATATGGAGGCATGGTTACTCACATAGCCACGCAGCTAGGGATAGACTATTCCGCTTGCACTAGAATAGCGTTGGGACCTTTGGGTCTCAATAGTCTCATGACTAGAGGTATCATCTTTCCCCGCCACCAAGCTCCACCTACCACAGCCATGCCATGGGAGGATAGAGGTGGTAGAGGCATCCCTTGGCTTCCTGAGTATTCCATTATGGCCGGACACCATAATTGGAAGACGACATTCGCAGCTATGCATGCGAATAGACTAGTAGCCCCTCCCTATGTCCCGGATGAGGTCCCAACTGCGGGTGTGGATGATGAGAAGAAAGGAGGTGATGGTTATGAGGGAGGAGGTGATGAGCAGGACTTTGGTACGTTTCCGGATCAGCCGGCACAATTTCCCGACCCTCCAAGACATTCTCCCCGACCTTCCGGTTCCTCTTCTTTACGCCGTGCTAGCGTGAGTGAGAGGTCGACTTGGATGGATGCACCTCCTTCTTGGTATGGAGAGAAGACATCATGGATGGGAGCTCCGCCTCCATGGTACGAGCAGGCACCGGCAGCACCAGCTCCTCCGGACGCACCTGCATGGTATGGCCAGCCATCATCTAGGAGAGTGGGAGACTTGGAGATCCGCCAGGACACTCGTGATGTACGGACTGAGGTGCATGAATTGATGATGAGAGACATATACCGCCAGCATTTTGGGCGAAATTTCAGCTCCGACTTCCGTCCATTTCCACCGTCGCCTCCTCCACAGTGATGACGTTGATCGACCGTTGGTTTGAGCCACTCCACCACCATCTAGTGAGTTTCTTTGTTTTCTTTTCTTTTCTATATTTCTTTTGAACATTGAGGACAATGTATGTTTCAAGTATGGGGTGGGGTGTGACTATGGTTTGTAATAACTCTACTTACTTTGCTTGGATGATTCTATGAACACCTGCATTTTCCTTTCATTGTCACACGTTTTATTATTGCATTGCATGAAAAAGACTTTGAAAAACCCATAAAAATTTGAAAAATTTTAAAATATTTGTGCTTCTAAGATTAGAGATGATTTCTATGATCAAAACCACTTGTGGAATGAGTTTTTGATGACAATTGTATGCTTAAATTGAATTATGAATTATGAGGAAATAGAGTATGTTGTTTATCCTTTCTTGCAAATTTCATAATGTAAAAGTTTTATCTAAATCATATTGAGAAACAAAGGTTGAAATCACAATATATGTTCTTATACATCTTTATGAAATGATTAAGGCACCTCATATTTCTTACTTCTTTCTTTGATCATTTAGCCCCTCAATGAGATAATTGCATACTTTACCTATCCGGGATTTAGGAAGAAGTTGAATTTGGCATTTTTGATGTGGGAGGGCCATGAAAGCAATTGTTTTCAAAGTGTAGAAAAATTCTAGGTTTGGGGAAGTCAATAATGATGATGATTAACTCGGCACCATTCACATAGTTGTGTGTTTGTGTCTTGCCAAAGTCGGATTGAGCGATATTCTTAACGGATTATGGTATTTGCATCAAGGGTTTGAGGCATCTCAAAATTGAGAAACGCCAATCTCATAGGCTTCGGTTATTGTTCACCTCTGTTCATAACTCCAAAAGTAAAGTCGAAAAATTATGTGCAAAAGTCTAGAGCAAAGTTCTAAGTTGGTGGAAGTCCAAATGGTAAAAAGAAAAGAATTTGTATTGTCCTTCTTCCCGATTTCATACACCACATTCCTTACAAGTTTCCCACCTTCTTCCGCATTCTTGGCCTTATTTGAAAGTCCTTGAGATCATAAGAGTTCTATTTGACTTGGTTATCTAAATTGAAGTTTCACATGCTTGATTTTGACAATGCTTGAAGGTTATGATGTTTGTCTTGAAGTATTCGTAATTTATGAAGTTTCTTTGTTTTGCATATTTTAGTTTATGAATATAAACGTTTTCAAGGATGAATGAAGCAAGTTTTGAGGATGATCTATTGACTAGAAGCACACCAACCAAAAAGATTGTTTTGTTTTGTTTTGCATTCATATTTCATTCTACCTTATGTTCTAAGCTTTTAAAAACCTTGCTTGGGGACAAGCAAGTGGCAAGTATGGGGTATTTTGTTAGCAGGAAATATGACGATATTTTAGGCACTTGTTTTAGTTGTTTTTTCCCTCTTTATAGTGTTCTTAGATATGCGTTTGAAGCAATTATGAGCTAGTTCATCCACTTTGTCGATATAGAGATCTACACTACCTTCTTTGTGTTTTTAGGTGAATGAAGCTTGGATTGGAGAAAAATGAAGAAGGAAAGGAGTGTTTGATCACATTTGATGGCAAGGAGATGCATTATAAAGGCTAAGGAAGGAGCATGGATGGATGATTGCACGAAACAAAAGCAAAGATAGAGGAAAGCAACTCCACGCCCTGAATTACGGTCGTGGAAGAGGATTTGAGGAACCACGCTCTAAACCACGGCCGTGGAATTAGCAACATGAACATGGACTTAAGTTTGGAGCACTCCAGAGAGTTACACGGCCTAAATTACGGTCGTGGAAATCATAAGGCACCGTAATCTGGTTCCACCCCCTAAACCACGGTCGTGGAAAGTTGTACTTGGCCGTGATTTCGGTGATTATGTGACGTGTCATATTTTGCCACGTCAGCCACGTCCTTGGGTTTTCTCGTAACCCTACCTCGCCTTATAAAAAGACTAGAGAAGAGAGTTTTTGGGACGCTTGCTTACACTCGCTTACCGTCGCTTACTTTCGCGTACGTTTAGCCATCATTGGGAGATTTGCTTGAGGATTGAAGATTTGGAAGGACATACTTTTCGGAAGATTGTGTACTTTGGATATTCTAGGCTTTTCATTCGACAACGGATTGGCACCCCGTTCTTTGTTACTTCTCTAGATCTTTGTGAGGTCTTTGTTCCTATTCTTCTAGATTCATAAACATATTACTTTGTGTTTGGATTTCGAGATTGACCTTGAGTTTTATTTGAGTTTTCGTGGGTTTTCATCTTTTATTCTTCTTAAATTGAATAGTGATATCATGACAATGATTGTTGGCTAAAACCCTTTAGCAATTATATGGTGAAGGGTTGATAGTTGTCGCTTAGATGATGATAGATCGATCGTAATTTGATTGGACCCTGAGAGTTAGAGAAATATCGTCGACATCCTAAATCACGGTCTGTTCTTGAGTTCCACAGCCGCGGTTCTCAAGATCTAGCCGTGATTTGCCCTGGTTTACGAACTTTGCTTTTGCTTTGATCCAAAGTTAAAGATTTGCTTTAACCTAGCCTTGGCTTGCATTTTATAGGTAGTAGTGAGACTCAACGTCCTCTATTTCGGTTTCGAGTGTCACAACCTTAACCGTTTGAGTTTATCTTGATCCTTTGGGTTTGGGCTGGGGTAAATGAGTTCAATTCTTGTCCTTAGATCCTTTCTATACTGCAGCCTCAACAACCTTTATAGAGAGTGTTCTTTGGGTTAGACATATAAGGTTTTGGAACTTCACCGTACGCTATCTTACTTTAGTATACCTTTACAATTCTCAACTTTGTCCTTATATATATAGTATATCTTGAATTGATTGCCACCATTAGCCACCTGGATCTTTAGGGTTGTTGTTTTCCCCAATATTTGCAAAGCTTCTATAATTTCATTGCTCGATTACTTGAAACTGGTTTTGTTTCACCACTTCCCTGAGTTCGATACTTTGGAATACATGCTAATCTACGCCGATCCGTACACTGCGGGTTCGCTTGCTCTTATTCTAGTTTTATAAATTTAAAACTTATTTGCACGCACGCTTTTGGGCAAACAATAGGTCCATGCGACCCCGACTCATCACCACTGTCGCACAGTTTCAAACCAGTAGTAACTTTTGCAAAGGTATCTTACCACTCCCACTGCATAACTCGCGGTAAATGAAGTCTTATTCATCGTATTTTGGTGCTCAACTTGACCTGACGATGGTTCACCTCCGGGTTATGTACTTAGCCACCTCGGCCTTAAGCCCATCTCGTTAATGTGAACATCCTTAAACCGAATACCTCTTACCAGCGCTATGGTCATAACAAACCATCAACTCTTAAAGGTAACTATGGGATCTCTCCTCCGAACCTTCTATCCCGGATCTTCTTCAAAGCCATTCGAAGACCATCTACGACCCAAGTCCTTAACCATCCCTAACCATCGCCTCTGCTAGGTACTCAACTCTTGTTGAGTGAGTGTACATACCCATATCATACTCGTCTCATTCACACATGCCGGGCATGTTACTCTGAAGCTACACCGACATCACCATAAGCACATGCCCTAAAGAGTTTAACTTCAACCCTTAGTCGGTCATCTTCCTTACATACCCAAAATTGTCCACGCACAAACGAAATTGCTTCTGCCACTTCTTACGCATCCAAATCCCCGCTTGGATGTATCGATAATATCATACAGTCTCCATAACTCGATGTTGGAGTCAAAGAAAACGAACTGGAGGTCACTCACCTCTTTGGCTTCTATCAAGACTCCACGGATACATCTCGAATCCCACGATCCAACTGTCTTCTTTAGAAGGGAAGAAAGGGTCAAAACCATCCTGCTACTTGGTGGTTATGGCCCACCTACTTATAAGCTTCGTATCTCCTCAACATACCTTGAAGGTTATGCCAAAACTATCACCTCATTCTCAACTGATCTACTAGATATTCTCAACCCGTCATGTCTCTCAGGAGGTCATCTCGGACGTCCCAACCCTCTTAAATAATTCTAATTATCCTCTTATCATCCATAACCAATATCCTTGTCGTCCCACGTCAACCTCGTTCCTCTTAATTCTAAGAGTACAACAAGGGCATCGTCAAATCCAATCATAAGAACCGTTCGTGCAACACATGCATCATAACTGTCCTTACAATCCATAAGTTAGGGTTTACTTTGGAACCGCCTGAAACAAACCAAATTGCGCGACTTCATTGTAACTCAATTATGAAAACCGACGGTTACTCATCCATGTAAACAATATCTCATCAATCACACTTGTAATCTGAAATGGCTTCACTACACTTGTAGTTACCATATCGGCCCTAAATGCGGCCTTACGAAGGCCTTTTCTTCTCACAACCCAAATCTGGTGACATCCTGAGGTCAAGTCGATCTCATCAAAATATTGTAACCACAAGCAACTTGTTCTAACGAGTCGTCCGCTACGAGGCAAAGGTACTTATCCTCTTTGGTAGCCTTACGCATTTCTCGATAGCCAACATACAACTTCCCGACTTGTATCCTTCCTCACAACTCGTAGAAAAAGGACTTAAGAGGAAGACCGGAAGAAATTCCACATTCCGAACAACCGAAACTTCTCACTCATGAATTCTCAAGTACCATCACCTTAAGCTTAAAGCTTACAAATGTACCATAACCTTGGTAGCACCTTCACGTGAGTCTAGTAAATTTGACTCATGCCTTGTTCGCGACAACATATCATTCGTTCTTTAAGAACAAAGTACCATGCATCTACATTCCGTATCTTCCCATCTGCTTAAAGCAACTCAGGAAACTTCACTTTGCTCCTGTTACACTACGTCCTTATAGGCTTAAACCTTTAAGGTTCCAAACCGCTCCATTCCTCCATACGACAACTCGAGACCTATAAAGGTCAGAAAAAGGTCATTACCATCCCTCTCCGAGAGGTCTATTACCGTTACTTGCTTTAACCATTCAACATTATATTGCTCAAGACAATCACCCTTCTACTGGTGTACTTCTTACTATTGACATCTAACCATAGGGAAAACTCGAAGCTTTTTTTACCTTTTCATTATAATCTCCGCTTGAGGTTATACCTCCCATCTACAACTTCTCAAAAAGCTCCAACATTATTCAGCAACTGCTCGCGTACCACTTGGTCATCGTCTTAAGTCGTTTCATAACCAAAGTTCCTTGTTGCGTCACTTCTCTTCTCGAGGTCACGTCTACTCAACCTTCTATCTCCTTGGCGTTGCATAGTCTTATCATCATACGGAAACGGTCAACTCCACGTGAAACCTTGTCATACCATTATTCTCATAACTCTCATAGTTTTTACTCTTCACTTAACGGTACCTCATAAGCTTAATTTACGGTATCCTACATCTTTCATAACGGGGTCGATAACTCTTCACATCTTGACTCCAAAGTTTAGGAGAGTCTAAGAGAAGCTTTACTTCTCGTAATGGAACACCGTCTCTAACCTTGTGGGAATGCTCCCATCTCCTCCTTGATTTGCATCTTTAGTTGTCCCCGCATCTTCTTGAAGAACTTATATACGTTATCTCCATTGGTCCCGTTGTCTTCCCAATTCGTGACTTCTTTGGTAATCACTTCCACATCTTCATGTTACTCTTTTTCTTTTATGGTCTCCATTCCGCTTTCTCTTAAGCTATCTCGCGTTGCTCTTTAACTTGGTTGTCCTTTGTTTACGCCATCTCCAATCCTCCTCTTCTACATCCTTTAAAAGGGAATTTGAGAACGCCTTGGTGTACGTTAGCACGAAATGCCAAACTCGATACTTGAATGTACTCCTCCACATATGAACTTCATCCCAAGCCACATCATCGTCTTAAAAGTGATGACATCGTATGATCATCTTAGCTCAAAGGTCCCCTAACTCCATATAGTACTATATGTATAAGACTACATATACATAACTATATAAGTCCTAAGTCCATATCTCTACCAATATAACGCATCTGATATGCCATCATATCAATACAAAGTCTAAAACATATACTCGTCCACATATACAACTGTAAACATAAAGCATGTCCTTCACACAACTATAATCCACAAAGATACAAATCAATTCCATCATGCATAACTACAAACCTCATATCTATATCTTATATATACATGTATATACATATCAAAATCCAATTAACTAAGCTGCCGAATCCGCGGAAGGAGTTGTGGTCCGTACAATCTACCCCGACTCATGCATGTGATTTTGAAAATGAAAACTCAGAACCCATGGTGTTCTTTTTATCCCTTATTCGGCCTTTAGAAGATTGTGAGTGCCATTGTTGTCAACCTAGGGCTTTTATACCACTTTGTCACGCACCGAATCCGCGGGAATCGGGAATGCTACAGGCGAGACCTCACAATGGGTTCTTACCCTTAACCTGACAACAATTTCTCTAGACCTTTCCAACATGGCACAAATAATGGCAAAACCGAAATTCATTATTAGTGCAAATGGAAAGGAACCAAACGAATACAACAAAATGACTTCAGCCGATAAACAACACCAAAGGTCAAATGCCCGACACGTGACATAGAACATACATGAACGAAAAAAAAACTCGACTCCAACCAAAACCTTATCCTAAAATGTACGGAACCCCTATTGCCCACTCTTCCGGATCTCTCAGCCGCATTCCTAACCTGCAAGGAAATCGGAAATCTTCAACGATCGGTATAAAACCGTAAGCTCATATTCACAATATTAGAAACAAGGTGAAGGCACATACACACTCATATATCATCATATCACATACATGGTCAAACATACAAGTCCGGTTTATTATCTTTATTAGGCCATATCCCGTTCTAATTAAACTTAATTTTGTGACACGAGACTACCGTGGTCCCGTCTTGGTCCCTACTTACAGGCATGGAACGGTACGGATGCCTCCGACCGTCTAACCAGTACGGGCTAGTCGCGAGAACCTCCTAGACTCTCGTAAGAGCTAGGCAGATGATGTCACCGCCCGTTTATAATACACTTGGGCCAAATAATATATAAAGGTCGGTAATCCTATTTCCGGTTTTATAAGTGATATTGAAAGCAATAAAACACACACAACAAAACACACATCGAGTCTAATATGTAGAATACAAGCTAAATAAGTCCGGAGACTTACCTTATCGCCACACTCAACTCACAACACTCTCGCTTCCCTTGGGAAGGAGTCCACAACCTGCTCAAAAGAAGATAACTAAATCATCAACAACCCACTCACAATAGAAGTCTTAGACTTCTATACAAATGATATGCGCAAGACCATTTGACTCTCAAGTCTAGGACCGCTTCCTAGAATCCCTCATGCTCACATCACACTCAACAAAAGCCCGAAGTCTTAAGTCTTCTAAACCCTCGGATCTCGAAAGATCATAACTCACAACACCACTAGGATAACATGCCTAGTCTCAACAACCTCAACGGTAACATCACTAGGCTAGGATACACATATCCTAGTCCATAACCTCACAATCACAACGTATACTCTCTACCACACAAGCCTCACACGGAACAACCTTATACTCATCCCACGAGTCAACTCAGAATATACATTAACCAACCTTAGAACATATCAAGATCCTCAAACACTCACCTAAGGTGCAAGCCACTACTTGGCATTCTCATCAATCTTAGGTCCAATCCAAGCATGATACTATCAGAGCACACTCTAAGATCATCTTTGAAAACATACTCGAGGGAGGGACTCAACAAGAAAGGACACGGCATGAAAGGAAGGAAACACAACCCTAGAGAGGGGCTGGACTTGGGCAAAACCGCTCCTACGGCCAGAGGCCACCGCACCCGCGGCCACAGGCCGCCGCCCCTACGGCCCGAGGCTGCTTGCGCCCCCGCAGCGCTGTCCATCCGCGGGTGCGGTCGAACTTCAGAAGCGAGCTTCGACGGCTTTCTTCTCCGATGTGCACTCGATTCCGGTCACTTCCAGCTGGCTTGATCTATCAGGGAAAATCTCCACACACAACATGATTCCTACACATAATCTAAGTTGGATCTAAGGACATGCAAGCATAAACAAGGGGAAAAAGCTTAGGATCAATGGCTTCCACCATGGAAGCTTAAGGAAGAAGATGAAGGTGAAGGAATGAAGAAGGAGGGAAGGGCTTACCATTACAATTCCGGATCTGTAGCACAACTCGTTGTTGGACATCAAAAGAAGAGGAAGAGAAGGAAGATTATCAAGGAAAGCTTCCAAGCCAAAGAGAGAGAGAGTGTGTGGAGGAGGAGGGAACCATTTCACGCGAGAGTGAAATGAGAGGAGAAAGAGAGAAGGAACAAGGCTGCCACCAAAGAGGGAACCCAAGGGTCAGCTGACCCATCCTCTCACTTTAAGCTAGGAATTGAGGGGTCCAAAAGCAAGAGTGAAATAACGAGGGGTCGGGGTGGGATTTTGGAATAAATCCCGTTACTCAATGCCTCGTGACTGCGGAAAAACTGAGTCGTTCCTGCAGGAAGGTCGGTAACACGCTAACAATCCAGAATAAAATTTCCGGATGTTACAGACAACAATGGCACTTGCAATCTGCGATAAAGGTTGAATAGGCAAATAAACAGAACCCGAAAGTGGTGTGACTTTTCTAAAGGATTTTGGTTTTGAAAAGTGTACAGTGTTTTGGGATAGATTATACGAGAAGCCATCACCATTCTGATGATCTCGATAGTATAGATAATATAAATATATATATATATAAATATATATATAAATATATATATATATACCTATTATGTGTTGATATTGCAAGTTTGCCTTAAGTATTATATATATCTATACATATGGCATATATATAGCATTATAAGTTAGGTGTGCATACCCCGTTGATGGCTCGGTTTAGAGCGACATCAGTAGTGGGACGAGGTAGGGGTACACCCCCTCTTCATCTAGTAGTGATAGGCCAGGGACATGTTCCCATTGCTGGTCCGCCTACAGCAGAGGACATACAAGAGGAGGTTGTTGAGAGCGTCGTTCTTGAGACTAGGAGTGGTGTGGCAGCAAGACAGAGATCTTAGTTAGTCCAGTCAAATGACTCAGATCATGTCTCTATGAGGGGACCAAAGTTATGTGCTTACATCCGCAAAGTCAAGGAGGCAGTCAAGGCAGGTAGACGTGCCACGTATCTGCCAACACAGGTGGGATCGTCAGAGATGTCCCAGGGAGCTACTCAGGCGCCAATCATACCAGCACGTACTACTGAGGTTATACGAGCTCCAAAGGAGTCGAGAGGGCCTCGACAAGACACCTGGTTGATGGAATTTCTTCAGATGGGAGTACCCCCTTTCTCTGGGAAGGTGGGATTGGAGTTTGAGATTTTAATTGGGCATCTGGCCTTAACCCTTGAGTCTATAAGATGTCCAGAGGACAAACGGATAGTGTTAGTATAAACTCTATTCCGTGACCTAGCCCAACAGTGGAGGAGGACCATGCTGATCCGAGCCACCAGTTATGAAGATATGCGGAGTATGATCCAAGAGCGTTTTTTCCCTACCTCTTTGAGGAGGGAGAAACTGTAGGACTTCGTCGAGGCTGGCTTTGAGGATGTGCTGATAGTAAAGGCGATTAGAATATTCCAGGAGGAGTTGGCATTATTGGGCCCACCTGCACCCTCCAGAGGATCAACACGTATATGTGTTCTCCCACCGACTGAGGGAGAGTACCCGTTCCTAGATGGCAGTTTCCATTGCGAGTCACTAACAAACTAACAAGATAGAGCCTCAGCTTATGAGCATGAGCGGGCTAGCCAGAGGAGGGCTTTTCAAATAGGAAGGTCTGAGAAGAGACAACGTATTGGGAAGACTGGTGCAAGAGCATCAGGGTACGGGCGAGGCCAGACTCACGATCGTTGGAGTTACCCAATTTCTGCACAGACTTTTGAAAGAGGCTAGTAGTGTTAAAACTAAGGAGGGTCAGGGCATTAGAGTTGATTGACCGAGAGCACCAGTGACTTTGTTCTCCATTGGGAGGCCAGGACATCAAGCTACATTCTGCCATTAGAGCAAGGCATCATCACAACAAGGTTCTTCCCCTACTAGTTCAGCAGGAGGTGGGAAAAGACCGCGTCAACACCATGTGCAAGGACAATAGAGAGTCCCAAACTATCCTCCTACTTAGAGTTCTACTCTAGGACCTAGTTGAGGCAAAGGTCGAGACAGAGCTACTAGTGATACTAGATGAGCTAGAGGTAGTGTTTTTGAGTTGAGGAGCCGCCAACGCCAGCTGCTACAGGTACCAATCTGATTAATGGTTTACATGTTAGAGTTTTGTTTGATATGGGTGGCACACACTCTTTCATTTCTAATGCATGCGTTGATAGACTGACATTAGATATAGTAAAGGGGAGTCCCTTTGTTATAGGGTTACCCGATGGGGATAAGGTGAGAGGTACCCAAGAGGTACATGGTTGTGCTTTACGTTTAGAAAATTGCAATTTGTTAGTAGACTTCTTTGTCATGTTGTTGGGGCATGAGGAAGTCATTTTGGGAATGGATAGGATGGATAGATATCATGTTGTGTTAGATGTAGGTAGGAGGACCGTGACGGTCTTTACCGAGTCGGGTCAGATTGAAATTTTCTGAGGTTAAGACCTTAGAATGATGGGTATGGTTATCAACATGGCACGAGTACCGAGGCTGATTGCACAGGGTTGTGAGGCCTTCTGGTGTTATGCCATGAATGAGGACGAGAGTGCAACATTAAAGGATATCCCCGTGGTTTGCGAGTTTAAGGATGTGTTTGTTGAGCCTTCTAGTTTTCCTCCTCAAAGGAGCGTAGATTTCGGCATCGAGTTGGAGTCTGGTACGAGACCGATCTCGAGGACCCCATACTTTATGGTACCTATCAAGTTGTTAGAGCTGAAGAAGCAACTCGAGGAGTTGGATGAGAAGGGCTTCATCCGCCGTAACATATCCCCGTGGGGAGCACATGTCTTCTTCATGCAGAAGAAGGACGGATCGTTGAGATTGTACATCGAATACAAAGAGGTGATCTTGGTGACCATCAAGAACAAGCATCCTTTTCCTTGCATCGATTACTTGTTAGATCAGCTTTAGGGAGCGATTGTGTTCTTCAAGATAGACTTGCAATCGGGATATCAAAAGTTGGGGATGAGAGAATAGGATGTGCATAAGATGGCATTTCAGACTCGGTATGGCCACTACAAGTTTGTAGTGATGCCATTCGGGCTCACGAATGCGCCCGCTGTCTTTGTGGAATTGATGAATGGCATATTTATCAAGTTTGTGGATCAATTTGTCGTAGTCTTAATAGACGACATCCTGGTGTACTCTCGTAGTAGAGAGGAGCATGTAAGACATCTATGGACAGTGTTGCGAGTATTGCGCGATAGAGAACTGTATGCCAAGTTCACTAAGTGGGACTTTTAGATGCCAAAGGTATCATTTTTGGGTCATGTTGTTTCTGCCGAAGGGATCAAGGTTGATCCGGCCAAGATCGAGTCTGTAGCAGCATGGACGACACCGACGAACGTCAAGGAGGTAGACATCTTCCTTGGCTTATCCGGTTATTACCGTAGGTTTGTTGAGGCATTCTCTTTGATTTCCGTCCACTTACCAGCCTGTTGAGGAAGGCTACCCAGTTTGTATGGTGTGAGCAGTGTACTAAGTGTTTTGAGAAGCTGAAGAGACGTCTCACTTCCGCTCCCATCTTAGCACAACCGGAGGGCACAAAGGATTTTATAGTCTACAGTGACGCATCCAAGCTAGACTTAAGATGTGTTTGATGCGTCTAGACAATTGAAGACGTATGAGGAGAACTACCCGACTCATGATTTGGAGTTCGCAGTGGTAGTTCATGCATTGAAGATCTGGAGACACTACTAGTATGGCGCTACATGCCAGATCTTCACAAACCGTAAGAGTCTGAAGTATATTTTCACGGAGCGGGAATTGAATAACCGCCAGCATAGATGGCTTGAGTTGATTTAGGATTTTGACCTTGATATTTTGTACCATCCAAGGAAGGCGAATGTTGTCGTCAGTGCCCTTAGTAGGAAGACGTCTCAAGAGAAGACGATTGCACGACTGATAGTTCAGCCTCAACTATAGAGGGACCTAGCATGGCTAGAGTTGGATATCTAGTTTCCTGATGAGGGTGCCGAGTTGTTTAACTTAGAGGTTCTACCTGACCTGTTGGGTGAGATCCAACAGAAATAAGAGACCTCCTTGATGCTGAGGAGGATTCGAGATATGATGTCTTGTGGTGAGGCCCCACAGTTCTCCATAGGAGTAGATGGAGTGATGAGACGATGTGATCGCGTATGTGTACCCGATGATGTCGAGCTGAGATAGATGATCTTACAGGAGGCTTACTCTACACCTTACTCAGTGCACCTAGGTACGAGTAAGATGTATCAAGATGTGAGACATTTGTATTGGTGGGGAGGGTTGATGCCTGATGTGGCCAGATTTGTGGATCAGTGTGCAAAATGTCAACAGGTCAAGATAGAGCATTGTAGACCAATATGAGAGCTCCATTCAATGCCATCATCGTAGTTGAAGTGGGAGGACATCTCCATGAACTTTGTGACATGATAGAGACCGGGGAAGAGTTTTGATGCCATATAGGTTGTTGTGGACAAAATGACAAAGATTGCACGTTTACTTCCAATAAAGGAAACATGGCCAGTGAGCGGATTAACTGAGGAGTTCAATAGGCAGATTCAGAGACTCCATGGTGTACCGAGGACGATCGTTTTAGATCGAGATGGATGATTTACCTTGAGGTTTTGGCAGCATATTCAGACTACTTTGGGTACGAGTTTATACTTCACTACTGGGTTTTATCCTCAGACAGATGCTCAGTCACAAAGGGCCATTCAGACCTTGCGAGCTTGTGTGGTTGACTGGGGAAACGTGTGGTCAGATCACCTCCCATTAGTTGAGTTCTCGTACAACAAAAATTAGCATGCATCGATTGGATGGCCCCATACGAGGCACTGTATAGGCGTAGATGTCGTGTGCCGTTATGTTGGGATGAGCCTAGCAGTGTCAGTGGATTAGCGCTTGAGTAGATTCACGATAATATTGAACGAGTACCGCTGATTAGAGAGAGGATGTTAGTTGCACATAGTCCCCAGAAGTCGTATGCGGACAAGAGGCATTGGCCTCTGGAGTTCAGGGTTGGAGCTCATGTCTGGCTGAGAGTTTGACCAACGCGTGGCGTCTGACGATTCGGCATAAAGGGGAAGATGAGTCCCCGATATGTCGGTCCTTTTGAGATTCTAGACAGAGTTGGGAGAGCAGCATATAGATTGGCTCTACCACCGAGATTAGAGGGTGTTCACCTTGTGTTTCATTTGTCTCAGCTGAGGGAGTTCATACCAGATCCGAGACACATCATCAGCTATGATGACTTAGTGGTTGAGCCAGACCACACTTTTGTTGTGCATCCGATTGCAGTCTTAGAGCGAGGTGTGAGACGCTAGCCTTCGAAGGACATTCCTATGCCGAGGATACAGTGGTCTAGACGAGGACTTGATGAGGCCACAATGGAGTCCGAGGATAGTATCTAGAGGAACTATTTAGTGTTCTATGCCGAGATAGATGCACATGTAAGATCCACGAGTAGATTTTAGTGCTATCTTCATGAGTGTTATGATTATGTGATTATGTGGTTTGATGTGTTTTCGTGCTAGCTGTGATATGTGCATACTATCTTATTAGATCTTGTTTTGCTAGCACAAGATGTGTTTATAGCTGATTATGGTTCTTCCTCCATGCTATTGTGATGTTATTACGGTTTAGCTGGAGATGGTTATTCCTCCATGCTATCATTTATGGACATAGTTGACTGGAGACGGTTTTCCTCCATGTCCTTCTGTTATGAGTACGGTTTGGGTGGAGATGGTCTTCCTCCATGCCATTGTGATGTGGTTATAGGTTGGCAAGAGATGATTTTCTCTATGACTTGGCTAACTTTTGTAATATTGCTGCCAGAGTAGATGATTCTTCCATGCTTGTGTTTTGAGGTTATAGAAAGTTATAGGTTGATACCTTTTGAATTGAGATGTGATACCTCCAATAGAGAGAGTGTTTATACCTTGACGTATGGGTCCGAGAGGATTTGGGAATTATTCAAGTTTCAGGATGAAACATGTTTATATGGAGATCTGATGTAATACCCTTAGTCTTAATAGGGACCCCGCCCCTGTGGTTTTGCATGGCCGTAGGTGCAGTGCACCGCCCTTGCGGCACTGAGGACCCGCCCCTGCGGCTGAAGCAGCTATAGCCGTTTTTGTTGACCCTTTGGCCCGTGCTTTTTGTTGTGGCTTCTTTTATAAGCCTTCTTCTTCCTTCCTGATGATGGTTTCCATCTTTCCTTCCCTACTTCATCTCTTCTTCAACATTTATCTCTTTCTCTTATCCCTTTGTGTTTTCATTGTGAATTCTTCAAGAGTTGATCTTTGTGGAGCCATAGATGTGTGGTATTGATGACTTGAGATGGTTCTAATGATGAGTTGGTGTTGTGTGTTGTGGTTTGAAGAGCTATAAGTGTGAGAATCATTCTATGTGGCTGAGGTAGGATTCTTCCTTTGTTCTTTCTTCTTTCTTCTCTCTTCTTCTTTAGTTTAGGATTCCACAAGCTGTGCTTGTGTATGACCTTTCCTGGACATTTGATGATGGGTTATGTGTATGTATATGTTTTTTTACCTTTGGGCAATGAAGAAGTGAAGAGGATCGAGTAAAGGATCAAAGAGGACCGGAGAATCACTTTCTGCACAGTCAACTGCCCCCGCGGATTAGAGATGCCACCCTTGTGGCTAGGCCAGTGTCACTACCCTTGCGGCTGAGTGTCACCGCCCCTGCGGTGTACCGCCACCCTGGCACCTTCCTGTTTCCGCAGGTGCGTGCCAAGGACATGCCAAGATTGGTATGTGTCTTCCCTCTTCCTTTTGGCTTAGCTTGACAGTGTAGCTAGGCTAGTTTTATGTATGATGGGTTTGTTGATGCATATGCTGAAGAAATACCTTCCGCATTTGTGAGTTATGTTGAGGTATCGAGGTTTAGATTCGAGTTCTAGTTTGGTTATGTTTATGAGGTGTAGGAGGGTGATCTCCTACGCTTGGATGATGTTTATATTGTGTGTGCCTTGTTGATGCAGGCGCTAATCGTTTCCTCGAGGAGAAATTGTGACGTGGTACATGTTAACGTTTGTATCAAGTAAGTCCACTGGACTTACTTAGAGAGAAGTTGTTGATTTGAGTAATTGTGATAGTGGTGATTGTGCATATGACTGTTGCATTTATAACCTAAACCTTACTAGGACGACCACATATTTATATTAAACGGCCCAAGTGTATAATAACGGGTCGTGTCAACCTGTCAAAGCTCGCCGAGAGTGGAGAAGGTTCTCTGAAACCGGTACTCCAGGGGGGAGGTAGATCCCCATTAGAAACCTGTGTGAAAGGGGACAGAGGGGGGTTCTAAAGGTTCCTCGTGTCACAAAAGAAGTTGAACTAGTAATGGAATAACATAATTGAAGATAATAAACGGTTGTGTGTGTGACATTGCATATTGTGTTGTGTAGATGTGTTTGGAGTTTTATAGAGACCAGCAGATTTGGGGTGTTATAGAGAACCATACACACTATCTTAACATTATCATCAAACTTCAAAGGGATCTCTCTCTTAATCTCATGGGAAAAATTAACTTCCACAAGAACCCTAGCATAGGATCCTCTTTTGCTTTCTCTTGTGATCAGGTCCATGAAAAGATGGTTTTCCAATCATGGAAGCTACTCTACTCAAAATCTCCGCAGTTTAATAGTCATTAGGGATACCTAAGATGGCCTTATCCTTATCATTGAAAGTAAACCTGTTTTGAACAAGTTCAAGAATCAGTGGTCTACCGTATATATAATGAAGAACCGAGTAGAGGATTAATACGGATATAAATACTCTAGAAGGGGGTGAATAGATTATGTGAACTTTTCGTAATATCATATATTAAGACTTTGAAACTAATCTCAAGGCCTTGAATTCGATCTCTGCGCTTAGCGACTAAACTGTTTCTCAAGGCTTTGAAGTGGATCTCGGGGCCTTCACTTTTAAACCTAGAGAAAGTTGTTTGTCACAATAAAACGCAATGTAAAGTGTGGAATGTAAAAGATCAACACAACGATATGTTTACGATGTTCGGCCCTAACAACCTACCCTCCGCCAAGTGTTTCCGAACCTAGGATTCTAACTATCTATTATCTGCTTTTTGTGAGTCCTAGATACAACCTAGAAGAACTTCCCTTCTTTTCTCAATGTAGCCTCAATGCTACGATCCAGTCAACTCTATTCTAACAATAATAGCCTAGTTACTTCGCAGAGTAACGTTCTTGAGTATAACACTGAAATGATATTACAATTGAGGTTTTTTGTTTATCTCACTCTAAACGAATTAACTAAAGTATGATGAAAGAGGAAGATAAACTTTTGGATCGATGAAGATGACTTGTATGATCGTTGGAAGGCTTGGTTACTTTCACTTATTAGCTCTATATTTCATCTTTAATTGGTGTCTTCCTTTATAGACTTCTTTGAAGATCTTCTTCTAGCCGTTGTCTTGCAGCCGTTGTAATGTCTTCTTTCTTTCATAGAAATCGATGTTTGTTTGAGCGAGATCTTCTCACGTTGTTTGAGAAGTAGACGTTGCAAATAAGATCATCAAGTTGCCGAGATCTTCTCATCAACATACTTCACTTGAATTCCGTTGGATATCTTCAAGTGAATCTTCTCCTAAACAAACCTCTGAGATCTTTCGCCAAAATCTTCTCACAAGATCTTGTCTTATCTTCAAACGCCTTCAGCCGAGATCTTCTCTCCTAGATCTTCATGTTCGTTGTTTTATTATCGTTCAAGATCTTCTCCTAGATCTTCTCCTTTAGTTGTTGTAGATCCGTTATTGTAGTTAATCTATTAGCCGAGATCATCCCTTGAAATGTTATCAAAGACCTACACACATTTTGACGAACAAACCATGACAAGCAATCTAGATATATAATTGATATTTGTTCATTTATAAAACCGCATTTATATGTTAAGTCTTCCATCATTTAAATCCAACAATTTCTATCCAAGTTGGAGTTATCAACCCCCTCCCCCCACCTTGATGGAAGACAAAACAAATACCGTACCTGAATTTAATGTTAGATATATGGATAATAATAATTGGAAAATAAAATGCAGAATGCATGAATGTCGGGTCACATAATTTCTCCCCCTTTATCTTTCAACAAGGGAGAAAAATAATAGCAGTACGGGAGTTAGAAAATTTCACACCCAAGTTTGGTCAAAACACAAGTTTTAAAACGGCCCACAAACGCATGTCAGGGACTTCAAAGTTAAAACAAAGCAAATTTGAACCACATGTCAAGGCCTTGTGTTCCCTCAAAAGTGTGTGTGAAAATAAGCCTTAAATTTATAACCTAAAATAAAAGCCTAAGCGATGTGTGAACCCGCAGTGTATGGATAAATCGTAGCATCGGCTAATACTCTAGGGTCGATCATAGGGATTTGGTGAAACCGAACGGTAAAAACAAATCTAGCTAAGACAATGTGATGATGTTAATGTTCAAAAGAAAAAAAAAGAAAAGATATGAATATGGGTAATAATTGTGAAAGCGCAAGATCTAGAGATTAAGGTATCCAATTGTGGTTTTTGATTCAAAACTTATAAAGATCTAAAGGACAGAGCTGAGATTGCAAAGGAAAGGTGTTTCAAAAGTGGGATAGATCACGGGGGAGATCTCACTATCCGCCATTCCAAACCAAAGAAACTTATCACCGGGTAAGTCTCAAAGCTTAAAGGGAAAGGAATGATAGTCTCAAACCAACCACTCAGCCTAAGGGAATAGAATTAACCATCACCGGGTAAGTCCAAAGTTAACTTACAAAGGCAAGAGGAAGGCACACTAAAAACTAATAAAGGATGAACCTTTATTACCTAGAACTCATCATAGTTGGCAACCAAGCAAGGGAATCACCGGGTAAGTCTCTTCCCAGGCTGGATATAGGCTAGGAAGGTTCAACAAGGCTAGGGTTTGGGCAATCTTTAACCAAAATATAAGGATAAAGCATGATAGGTAGGACAGAGAAAACCACGGGTAGATCTTGGTGAAATCTCGGCCGAGATTCTCATGAACAGCCTGTGGAAACCTTTTGTGAAGGTAAAAACACAACTCTAAAGGTCCAATTTGTTTGTAAAGATCAAACTACCATCATCTAAACCACAACCTTCAATCAATCACGCTAGAATCGCAGGGGTTTTAGCCAACAATCATTACATTCAAATCAAGAAGTATTTATGAAATCCAGAACCGAATGCAATCAATAGAACCGAAAGAAACCCAAGAATTGCTAAACAAGGCGTTGTCAAATAACATAAACTTAATCAAAATCAATAACAAGTTTCGTTCCTGTGCTCTAAAGAAAAGAAAATCAATGACTAGAATAATCTCACAAAGTTTCTCAATGTATCTCTCAATGTCGAATGTTGAAGTAATACGGGTTGCCAATCCGTTTCCAAGTGTGAATCTAAAGCTTCCTTGCTGCAATGAGTCTCCAATCTCTAGTAATCGCTGTGTGTTTTTCATCATTGTTGCCCTCTATCTTATATAACAAAGTTAGGGTTTGAAAGATTTCGTTTTCGGCTGAAACGTAAAAACCACGGCCAGGCCCGAAGAAAATCTCGGCCATGAAAACATGTCCTTGTCCGTGATTTCTTCTCTGAGGCGTGTGAACTTATTCCTTTATCTTCAAGAACCTGCCTTCATACTTCTTTTTAAGTCCTTGAATGCTACCTATGTGGTCCACCTTGATCTATTGCCCATGAATGCTCTATTTCTGCTCCATTTCTCGTCAATTTACCTACAATTGTAACAAATCTTGTGTAGATCTCTATTCTAACATAATAGATTAATATAAACCACAATTGTCATCAATGTATGTCTATGTATGCAAAAGAAGGGGAAAAACTAGCTATATGCACATCTATACTAAGGTCATATTTCATGTCATCAAAATACCCCTTACACGCCTCTTGCTTGTCCCCAAACAAGGTTCAAATCTAGATTACCAAGATGTATGAAATATGAACATGCAAAACAATGGAAAACAACAATATTTTTGGTTTTGTGCTTCTACTCATAGATCACTCTCCAAGATTGCTTCATAGCTAATGAAAACAGTTGTGAGCACAAAAGGAATCATATTATGAGAAGAATAATCACACCATGAAAGAAATTCAAAACATGTATCATAACTTTAAATATATCGAAATCCATTAAGGACAATCCGATTTAAACCACAAAGTCAAACAGCATGCTCAAAGATCTTAAGGGCTTTCAAATAAAGGTCAAGAAACCTGTTAGGGTAGGATGCATCTAGGATATGTGGTGTAAATCCGGGAAAAGGATAGAAACTCCACAACTGCAATAAAAACTCAACTTTCGCAATTAAGCTCTTTTTCACTTTTTTTTTATTTTCACTTGAGAACATGGACTGCACATTAACCGAAGCCTTGGACATCAGCTAACCTCAATTTCTTGAGGTGCCTCAAACCATGATGCACATACCATGACTTGTTAGGATTATCGTTCAATCCGACTTTGGCAAGACACAAACATCCGGTTATGTGAATGGTGCTGAGTTACTTATCATTATGATTGACGTCCTCAAACCTATTGTTCTAACACAACTCATTATTCTCAACTTCAACTTTCAAATGCTTTCACTAACATGAATCCTAATTCCCAGATAGGTTAAAGAAGGAAAATATATATGAGGAACTTAAAGCGTGATCAAGAAAAAGAAAGAAATAAAATCGAAATGCCTTAATCATGTCAAAAGGATGTGCAAGAACTTATAGCGCGGTTTCAACCTTCAAATCTTAACGTGATTTAGATAAAAATAAACTATCAAACATGCATGAAAACCTCCAAGTTATGACACGGATATCTCCTTGAATCGCCATGACGGAAACCTCCAAGTTCCTTATCTTTGTCTGAAGTCCGGCAACCCAGTGGA
The DNA here is from genome assembly GCA_033239045.1 of Fagopyrum esculentum. Taxonomy (NCBI): domain Eukaryota; kingdom Viridiplantae; phylum Streptophyta; class Magnoliopsida; order Caryophyllales; family Polygonaceae; genus Fagopyrum; species Fagopyrum esculentum. Next base: position 102,732,374 of record BSUD01000002.1, on the reverse strand, counting down.
GCCGCCCAAAAGTGTTGGCTCAACTTCGGGAACTATGTCGGAGGCGGTGGGAATTCGATTTCCTCGTCGGCATCTCGTGCCATCCCAAAAATGAATACCCAATGATTGATCCTCATAACATGTCGCCTCCTCATCTGCAATTACACCACTAGGACCTGCATTTGTCCCGGTGTCCATATCAGAAACATCCTCCTCCTCAGCAGCAGCAATAAATCCCTCAAACTCCTCTAGCCCCGCAGCAACAACATGCATATGAACAAACGCCTAATTCCAATATTATGGATCCATAAGAGTATAGTCTGAACTCCAAGGAATCCCTCTAGCTCCCTTTCCCTCCCAAGACATGGCCACGTATGGTGCGCCACGGCCTCCAGCAACACGGGTACCTCTAGTGATAAAACGCTGCAATCCTAAAGGTCTTGCCTCCGCAACTAAAGTGCAAGAGGAAAAGTCGACTCAGACAAACTTTGCGATGTGGGTCACCAAGCCTCCTACACATACATCGCCTCTAGATCTGTTCCCAATTTTCAACAAATGATCAACAAGCATAGTAGCATAATCCGGAACCACTCCGGTCACCATACACCACAAAATGTACAGCTCATTCGCCTTCACTTTCTTAGGCGTCTCAGTCCTAGGAAACAAACTCTGAGATAGTATTTGTTCGCCCTAAAAGGTGTGTGCAAATAAGCTTTATATTTATAAAACTAGAATAAAAGCAAGCGAACCCGCACTGTACGGATCGGCGTAGATTAGCAAGTATTCTAGAGTATCGAACACAAGGATTTGGTGAAACAAAATCCAATTTCAGACTGTCAAGCAAATAAGATGTAAAGCTTTGCAAATATTGGGAAAACAGCAACCCTAAAGATCCAGGTATCCAATTGTGGCAATCAATTCAAGATATACTAAAGAATAAAGGACAAAGTCAAGAATTGCAAAAGTATGCTAAGGTAAGGTAATGTACGGTGAAGTTCCAAAACCTTATATGACTTACCCAAAGACACTCTCTATAAAGGTTGTTGACGCTGCAGTATAGAAAGGATCTAAGGACAAGAATTAATCTCAAATACGCAAACTTGTAATCCAAAGATCAAGATAAACTCAAACGGTTAAGGTTGTGACACTCGAAACCGAAATAGGGGATGTTGAGTCTCACTACTACCTAGTAAAGGCAAGCCAAGGCTAGGTTAAAGTTAATCTTCAACTTTGGATTAAGGTAAAAGCAGAGTTCGTAAACTGAGGTCAATCACGGGCAGATCTTGAGAACCACGTCCGTCAAACCTAAGACCAAGCCGTGATTTTGGGTGTCGACGATATTTCTCTAACTCTCAGGGTCCAATCAAATTACGATCGATCTATCATCATCTAAGCCACAACTATCAACCCTTCACCTTAGAATTGCTAAAGGGTTTTAGCCAATAATCATTGTCATAATATCAATATTCAATTTAAGAAGAATGAAAGATGAAAACCATGGAATACTCAATAAAACTTCAAAACCAATTCTCAAATCCGAAACACAAGAAGCAATGTTAATGAATTCAGAACGTATAACACAAAACCTCACAATGATCTAAGGCAAGTACGAAGAACGGGATGTCAATCCGTCTTCAATATCAAAACCTAAGAAAAAGGCTAAACCTTCGCTGGGAGCAATCTCCAATCTTCAACAATCCGGCATTTCCGCGACTTTTTGGCGATCTCCAATCAACCCTAGGCAAGAATGTTGAAAGCGAGGGTATGCGGCCGTCCCCGAAACTCTCTTTTCCGGCCTTTTTATAAGACGAGGAAAAGTTACTGTCAAGGCCCATTATGTAAATGTGTGGCAATTAATGACACGTCAAAAGATCGCCTAAATCACGGTCTCATAGCATTCCACGACCGTGGTTTAGAGCTTGGAAACAGATTACAGTGCCTTGTGACTTCCACGACCGTAATTTATGCCGTTTAACTTGCATGATTGCTCGAAATTCAAATCCACGTTCATGATGCCAAGTCCACGGCCGTGGTTTAGAGCGTAGACTCCTCTACGGCCGTAATTCAGGGCGTGGAAGTGTATATTGCTTGTTGTTGCTTTTGTTTCGTGACATTCATCATCCTAACTCCATCCTTAGCTTCCTTGATGTATCTCCTAATCCTCGAACATGATCGATTACTCCCTTTTTCTCTCTCAATTGCTCCGATTTAGCTCCTATTCACCTATAATCAACACAAAGCTAGTGTAGACTTCCATATCGACAAAATAGATGAACGAGCTAACATTTGCTTCAAAACCTTATCCATGTACACAATAATGAGGGAAAAACTACCAAAATAAGTGCCTAGAATATCGCCATATTTTATGCTAACAAAATACCCCATCCTTGTCACTTGCTTGTCCCCAAGCAAGGTTTTCAAAAGATTAGAACACAAGTTAGAATGAAATATGCATGCTACTCAAAACAAAACCATCCTTTAGGTAAGTGTGCTTCTAGTCAATACATCATCCTCAAACCTTGCTTCATTCATCCTTGAAAATGCTCATATACATAAACCAAATAATGTAAAGTAAAGAAACATCAGAAATCGCTTAAACTTCAAAACAAACATCATAACCATGAAGTATTGTCAAAATTAAGCATGTGAAACTTCAATTTAGATCACCAAGTCAAATAACACTCTTTTAATCTTAAGGACTTTCAAGTAAGGTCTAGAATGCGGAAAGGAGGGAAACTTGTAAGGGATGTGGTGCATGAATCCGGGAACAAGGAATAACAAAACTCTTTTTCTCTTCATTTTGAATTGCAACACCATCAACTTAGAGCATTGCTCTTTTCTATGTAACATTATTTTCCGACTTTACTTTTTGAAAGATGGAGAGAGGTGCACAAAAACGGAAGCCTAGGAGATCGGCTTTTCTCAATTTCGAGATGCCTCAAACCCTTGATGCACATACCATAATTCGTTAGGAATATCGCTCAATCCGACTTTGGAAAGACACATACACCCGGCTATGTGAACGGTACCGAGTTACTCATCATCATGATTGACTTCCCCAAATCTATTTGTTCTATTCTTTGAATGCAAAATTTTGCTTTCATGGCCCTCCCACATCAAACATGCCAAATATCAACTCCTCCAAAATCCCAGATAGGTAAGGGAGGCAATTACTTTTATTGAGGGGCTAGATGATCAAAGAAAGAAGTAAGAAAATTCGAATTGCCTTAATCATCTCATAAAGAAGTATAAGAACTCATTGTGTGATTTCAACCTTAATTTCTCAATATGATTTAGATAAAACTTTCACATTATGAAACTTGCAAGAAAGGATAAACAACACATTCAATTTCTTTTCAATTCATTATTCCGTTTAAGCATACAATTGTCATAAAAAATTCAATCCACAAGTGAAAGCTATAATAGGAGTCATCTCTAAACTTAGAAGCACGAGAACTTTTTCAAAGTTTTTCAAAATTTTCAAATTTTTATGGGTTTTTCAAAGCCTTTTTCATTCAACGCAATAACGAAACGTGTGACTATGGAAATGAAACATGCAAAGTGTCATGGATAGAAGCAAGCAAATGTAGTAGAGTTATTACACATAATAGTCACACCCCACCCCATACTTAAAACATACATTGTCCTCAATGTTCGAAAAGAAATAAAGAAAAGAAGAAAAGCAAAATGAACTCACTAGATGGTGGTGGGGTGGCTGAAACTGTCAATCATCATAGCTCGTCACTGCGGAGGATGCGGTGGTGGAAACTTACGGAAGTCATGGCTATAGTACCGCCCGAACTGCTGGCGGTAGATATCACTCATCATCTCATCATGCTCTTGGCTCCGAGTCTCTTGCGTCTCCCAATGGATCTCTAAGTCACCAACTCTCCTAGAAAGGTCGGTGGCCCATGCCGGCAGCTGCTCGTACCAAGCCAGTGGCTGACCGTACCATGCCGGTACATCTTGTGGAGTCGGTTCTGCTGGTGCCTGACTATACCAAGGAGGTGGATCCAATCCATGAAGGTTGCTCCCCATACCAAGCGGGAGGAGTGCTCATCCAAGTCGGCCTCTCACTCACGCTAGCACGGAGAGAGGAAGAGGCTCCAGAAGGTCCGGTGGGTCGTGGTGAACGTCTAGGAGGATCAGGGAAGTGTGCCGGCTGATCCGAAAAAGTGCCAAAGTCCTACTCATCACCTCCTCCCTTAAAACCATCACCTCCTCCTACCTCCTCCTCAACATCTGCAGTCGGAACCTCATCGGGTACATAAGGAGGTGCCACTAGCCTATTCGCATGCATAGCAGCGAAAGTCTGCTTCCAGTTATGGTGTCCGGCCATAATAGAATACTCGGGGAGCCACGGGATGCCGCTACCTCCTCTCTCCTTCCAAGGCATACCGGCGGTAGGTGGACCGCGGTGCCTAGGGAAGATGATACCTCTCGTCATAAGGTTGTTGAGACCCAAAGGTCTCGCTGCTATCCTAGTGCAAGCAGAAAAGTCTATCCCTATCTGCGTGGCAATGTGTGTAACCATGCCACCATACCCTATGTTACCGGCTCTCTTTGTAACACCCCAAATTCTCAAAATTTGGGAAGCTACTGGTTAGGACCTCATAATGGGTCCCGACCTTAGTTTGACAACAATTTTACTAGGATCTTACAACAAGGCACAAAAGTATTAAAAACATTTGAAAACATTAAACAATATATACATGAAGGATATGTATCAACCTTACAAAGCAACGGTAATAAAACGACACATATGAAGAACATAAGACAACCTCGTCCCCAACTAAATGAGTACGTGGTCCCAGCTGACCATTCCCTCCGGATCTCTCTACAACTGTCTTAACTTGCAAGGCATCTACAAAGCGGTATAATACCGTTAGCTAACATTCTATGCATAAGTATAAACGTAAAACCACAAACACACAACATACACAATCAACATGCAACACTCAATCCTTTTATTATCTTTAATTAGGTGATAAGTCATTACGAATGATACTTATTTTGTGACACGAGGGATTCCCAACCCTCACCCCTGTCCCCGTTTACCAACGAGGAATGGTACTAATGCATTTGACCGTCTACCTGACTGGGTTGGTCGCAAGGAACCTCCTAGACTCTCGCAAGATCTAGGCAGATGATGTCACGACCCATTATCATACACTTGGGTCAATTACACAATATACTAAAGTCGGCCTATTCCGGTTTCGTTATTTATCTTTGTTTGCTCCAAACGGTGTGTGCAGGCTTTAAATTTATAATCCTAGATGTAAGCTTAAAACAAGGATGCGAACCCGCAGTATACGGGTCAATCGTAGTAAAAAGCAAGAAATTCCAAGGGTCGATCACAGGGACTTAGTGAAACAAAGCAGGAATAGGTAAGCTATGTAATTACTACCCACGAAAGCAATTTAAACAATCAAAGATGATAAAAAGTCAATAATGGAAATATGCAATTCTAGGGATTAAAGCATCTAGTTGTGGTTCCAACTCAAGCTCTCAAGATAAGCGGACAAAGCTGAGATTTTGCATAGGGAAGGTGTTTCTAAAGTGGATTAGATCACCGGGTAAGTCTCACTAATCACTAATCCCAAACCGTAACTCCTATTACCGGGTAAGTCTCAAGGAATTAAGGAAAAGAACTATAACCTCGAACTAACACACCACCTAAGGGAATAGAATCAACCTTTACCGGGTAAGTCTCAGGCTAACTCACAATGATGGGATGAAAGCACACTCAAACCCCAATAAAGGATAAACCTTTATTACCTACACTTATGATCTTGGGTAAACAAACAAAGGAATTACCGGGTAAATCTCATCCTAGGCTTGCATTGAACCAAGATAGGTGTAATAAGAATAGGATTTGGCAAACCCTAACACTTAACTCTCAGTTTCGGATCAGATAAGTCACCTCGGTCAGAAGAATTCCACCCCGGCCGAGGTGTTCATCGACTGATTGAGATGCTTAGGGTTAAGGTAAAGACTCGAACTTTCAGGGTCCTACTGTGATTAAGATTATTCTATCATTGTTTTTCCCACAACCTTCAGCCAATCACCCTAGAATCATACAAGGAAATTAGCCACTCATCATCATGAAAGTAGTAATCAAATATATGGGAAGAAAGAGAATAATTGAACAAGAAAACCTTAAGAGAAAGGCTTCAATAACTGAATCAATTATCTAACAACAAGCATTCCTTGGATTAAAATCCAACAAGACAAACAACAATGAAGGGAATCTAAGGGAATCTTACAAAACCCTTCACAAAGCTACAAAAGCTATAAACTTCCTCCTTCAACCTTCAAAAAGGTTCTTCAAATCTCCCAATTGGAGTATGGCTGTTCCGGTGTGTAGCGGATCTTCGGTGTATGCAGGAACTTCTGCCGTTAGCGGATGTCGGATTTGTGGAAAATCCAACCCTTTTTATAGGAAAATTATTCTCCAAAGATAAGATATCTTAGAAAGATCTCTTCCCATAAAAATAGGTAAAATATATTGGTTGACTTATCTTCTTCCTTCCAGAAATCCAGCCTAAAAAGATAAGATCCTCCTTCCAAAAATAAAAGATCTCAGCCAAGAATAAAATATCCTTGACGCGTCCAAGGTGTTCGCCTCGGTCGAGTCGGCTCCTCTGGATCACCTCGGTCGAGGTGACTTTGTAGTCAACCGAGGTGAATCACAACTGAATGTGAAATCTCTCAAATCTGGTCCAAAGTAAATCTTCAATCCATTTTCATGATTCCTAGATTCTTCCTTAAGCTCCTGAATGTAGCTCCATTGACACCTTAGCTCCTTTTGCTCCTTTTTGATGCAATACGTTCCATTTTACCTATGATTACAACGAAACTTGGTGTAGACCTCGATACTCGCAAAGGTAGATGAAATGACAATATAATCACATAATATATATATAAACATGCAGATTATTGAAGATAAAACGTCTAAACAAGTCCCAAAATATAGACAATAATTCATGCTATCAAAATACCCCATACTTAGCCCTTGCTTGTCCCCAAGCAAGTTCCGAATATAAAATACAAGATAGAATGGATTATAAGTCATAAAGATCAATGAAAAGTATTTCAAAACATTTTTGGTGGTGTGCTCCACTCATTGATCACTCTAAGAGAATGCTTCATGGCAATTAAAATCAAAATATGATCAAAACATTTTATAAATATAAGAAAGTTGTTCAGCTTTGCATAAAATCATAGAATGCATAATAAATCATGATTATCGAAATTAATCATGCGTCATCCAGATTAAACCACTAAGTCAATCATCAAGCTCGAGGTCTCAAGGGCTTCCCAAAAGAAAAGTCGAGAAACGTGTAGGGTAGGGATGTAAAGAAGGTAATATGGCGCTAGAATCCGGGAAAAGGATATCACTTCACTTTCACTTGACTTTCAACATCATCCATCAATAAGCTTTGCTTATTTCACACTTTTCCTTTTCTACTTTACTTTTTGGGATGCATGGAAAGAGGTGCACAATAACCAAAGCCTAGGAAATCAGCAATCATCAATTTCTTGAGATGCATCAAACCCTTGATGCACATACCATGACCCGTTAGGAATATCGCTCAATCCGACTTTGGCAAGATACAAACACTCGGCTATGTGAATGGTGCCGAGTTACTCATCATCATGATTGACTTCCCCAAACCTATTTATTACTTTCTAACACCTTCACTTCCAACCAACTTCTCAACTTTTCTTTCACCTGCTTTTCACTTTCTTGCTTCCAAATTCCCAGATAAGTAAAGGGAGGCAAATATGTATATGAGGGGCTAAGCATGATCAAGAAGAAGAAGAGAAAAGAATGAATTGCCTTGGTCTTTCCAGGAAGAAAGTGAGAGAACTCATCATGTGGTGTCAACCTTCAAATTCAACATAATTATGATAAAAACAAAGTATTAAACATGCCAAAAATTTCAAACAAAACACTTAGCAACTTAAACATATTATAAAACCTTTCAAATATATAAAGAAATTAAAACCAGTCAGTAAACAAAGTCTTCACTGAAGTCATATCCAAAAAAGAAGCACAAAACGTTTCGAAAATTCTCAGTTTGGAAAACCACCTCGGTCGAGGTGTTCTAAGTCAACCGAGGTGGTCAACCTCGTTTGGCCAGAACCATCCCGGTCGAGGTCAAAATTTTTTTTTTTTTCTATCCAGTTTTTGACGTATTTCTCAATCAAATAACCTGTATGCATGCATGTAATCTCGGATAAGCAAATAGAGCAAAATAAGATCATAAATATCCATCAAGGTAGCATACAATCATCCATAGTCAAGTAATACATGAAATACCCCATACTTGGGACACATTGTCCCAATGGGTCAAAATAAGTCTAGAAAATAAAGTACTCACCGGACATAGCTGAGCTGCATAATAAACAAAGAAAGAAAATCCTGCAAACTCTCAATAATCATGATCCGGTGGTGGTGGTGGTGGCAGATACGGATACTGGGATGGGTCAAATGGATATCCCATGACATGCTGAAACTGAATCTCAGCCATCCGTCGCTGATAGTGTTGGCCCTCTAGCATCTGATGAGTCCAGCTGTCGATCTTTCGGCGCTGGTCGGCAAATCTCTCCTGGATGTCTACAGTCAAGCAGCATAGGAGTCTATCATCTGCTCGGTGAGGTCATCAATCCAACGGTGAGCATCTGGATCCCTCTGCCGGCATACCCTACGCCTAGCGGGACGTGCTGCTGTTGTTGCCGGCTCCTCCTCAGTCTCGTCATCATCCAAATCGATGACCGGCGCACTCGTCCCAACAGTATCAGTGCCCGTATCCATAGAAACATCGCCATCCTCAGCAATATCATCCTCCTCAGCCTCATCCTTCTCAGCTGGTGCAACTGCTGCCTCTCTAGCATCCTCCATAAATGGGATCCACGCTGTCTGCCAATAGTGTGGATCAAATACGGAGAACTGAGCCGACCATCTGTTCCCTTGCGGTGCAGTCGGCTCCCATGGCATTGCCACATATGGCGTAGTAAGTCCTCGGGGAACCAGTATCCTCCGAGTAATCATCTCCTTAAGTCCAACCGGCTTGGCAGCCGCCACCATGGTACAAGCACTGAGGTCTATATGCTGGTAACTTGCTATATGAGTCACAATACCTCCACAGCAGATGTCGCCCTTCCCCTTCGCCTTTATCCTATGCAGATCCTCTGCCAGCATCAAACCAAAATCTGGGACTCCTCCAGTCACCATGTAGTATAAGCTCAGAAGCTCTCCCTGTCTGACCTTCTGGGGCGTCTCAGTACGCGCTACAAGGGTCTCACTGAATATCTTGTGGGCCAATCTGAATGCAAGATGGAATATAATCCTCTCCCTGGAATCTCCAGGTCTCCATCTATCAGCATGCTCAACCACGTGAGCTATCTGTCCCCAAAACTCCCTAGCTACAGCTCGAGAGGGAAAATCAGCAACAGTCAGAATCAGGAAGCCAACGATATCCCGCCAGTAAGCTAAAGGAACCAAGTAATTCCGGTTCATCAACCGGTACTTCACGGACTTCTTGGTAGGCAAGTAAGTGAAGGAGCTGACAAACTCCAGTGTAGGCTCTAGATAGGCTAGAGCTCTAAACTCCGTGAACTGCTCCAGCCCAACAATAGAAATCATACACCTCAAGTCATCATCAATGTGGAGGCAGTCAAAGGCTAAAATGTCCAAGAAGCGAGGTGCAATCACTGGACGGGCCGCTATGCGGTCATAATCGACCCGATGTTTCTCGTGGATCAACGGTCTAGTAGGTCTAGAAGAAGAAGGAGAAGGAGAAGGAGAAGATATGTCCCTCAGGACCAACTGTTTGTCAGAACTCATCTTTCTGTAATCTGTCAGGTCACCTCGGTTGCTCTGACAACCCTGTAGAACACCTCGGCCGAGGCACAGGCCGACTGGACCGAGGCGAAGAGTTGTTCGATCGATTCCCTCAAAAATCCAGTTCTTTTCCCCCAAAATCACTACTAAAAGTTCCTATGGGGTACTTAATCTGTTTCTCATCAAATGTAGGGGCAACCAAAGCCCAGAACACGGTAAAACAGTGGAGAAAGACGAAGTTAGGGTTTTTTCGATAATTACCCAGATTCGGTCGATTCGATTCGTTCTTTCTGCAGATTGGTGCTTGCAACGTGATCCTCCACCCTTTCCTTGAAGTTTGGAAGCGAGAATCGTCGAAAACGAGCGAAGAACGAAGGATCGAGGCGAGAAGTGTGCCGCGGTCGAGGAGAAGGTAAAGAGAGGAGATAGAATTCTCAACCCCTTTTTATACCCTTTTTTGGAACTGCTGTCACCTCGGTCGAGGTGGTCTCGACTGGACCGAGGTGGTACGGACCGAGGTGGATCTTCAGAAATACTAATCGCCTCGGTTGCTCAAGAATCATCTCGGTCGAGGTGCTGTGACAGCAACCGAGATGTGTCTCAATCAAACTCCGTCTTCTCAAATTCTCAAACTTCTGTCCTTCCAGTTGTGCTCATGGGTTGTATTCCTTCCTTAGATGTCACCTGTTGTCTGTCTAGGACGCCAAAACAAAACAAAGCAAAGCAAAAGCAAACAATCTAAGCTAGACTAGAAAAAGGGAAAAGAAAGCAATACCTTGGGTTGCCTCCCAAGAAGCGCTTGATTTAAGGTCGCTAGCTGGACCAACGGCATCTCTAAGCGTGAAGGAAGGTGCCCTCACCCCATACTTCACCTTCATCATGGGGTGAAGTAAGTAAGTCTATCAAACGCTCCAACAAGTGCAAGTGCTCATCGGGGAATGAATCGTCTATGGGTGGGTCGTCCTTCTCGCATGAAGATGGAGGTAGCCGGCTGAGGTGATCCGCAACAGAATTTGCGGATCCCTTCTTATTGCGGATCTCTAGGTCAAACTCTTGAAGCAAGAGAATCCATCGAATGAGGCGTGGCTTGGCATATTTCTTAGCGAGTAAGTAACTGATGGCTGCATGGTCAGTGTAGACAATGACTTTCGCCCCTACTAAGTAAGAACGAAACTTCTCGAAAGCATATACAACCGCAAGTAGCTCCTTCTCGGTGGTAGCGTAGTTGCGCTGGGCTTCATCTAGTGTCTTGCTAGCATAGTAAATGGCGGTGGTCCGGCCATCCTTCTTTTGTCCAAGCACCGCTCCTACGGCTACATCACTAGCATCACACATGATCTCAAAGGGCAAGGTCCAATCCGGAGGTTGGATAATGGGAGCTGAGATCAACGCTTCCTTAATCCTGTAAAATGCATCAAGACACTCCTGCGAAAACTCAAAAACAACATCTTTATTCAAGAGGTTAGTTAGAGGTTTAGAAATCTTAGAGAAGTCCTTGTTGAATCTCCTGTAGAAACCTGCATGCCCGAGAAAACTCCTCACACCTTTAACAGAACAAGGGGGAGGGAGTTTCTCAATAGTCTCGATCTTAGCGCGATCGACCTCAATACCTCGATTAGAAACGACGTGTCCTAGCACAATGCCTTCATTAACCATAAAATGACACTTCTCCCAATTCAAGACAAGATTAGTGTCTTCACAATTTTGTAGCACTAGAGAAAGGTTAGATAGGCAATCATCAAAAGAGGAACCATATATTGAAAAATCTTCCATAAATAACTCCATGATCTCCTCTATATACTCAGAAAAGATAGCCATCATGCATTGCTGGAAGGTAGCGGGTGCATTGCATAATCCAAATGGCATCCTCCTATAAGCGAATGTCCCCCATGGACAAGTGAAAGTGGTCTTCTCCTGATCATCCGGATGGATAGGAATCTGGAAGAAACCACTATAGCCGTCTAAATAGTAGAAGTGTGAATGCTGGGCCAACCGTTCGAGCATTTGATCAATGAAGGGAACTGGAAAATGGTCCTTCCGAGTGGCCGTATTCAGCTTCCTATAATCAATGCAAACCCTCCAGCCCGTGACGGTCCTTGTTGGGATTAACTCGTTGTTCTTATTCGTCACAACGGTCATCCCTTCTTTCTTCGGAACTACATGTACTAGGCTAACCCATTTGTTGTCCGAGATAGGATATATGACACCTACATCCAACAACTTAAGATTTTCTTTCTACACAACCTCTTTCATGATCGGATTTAACCGTCTTTGAGGTTCCCGTGAAGTCTTATGATCGTCCTCTATTAGAATTCTATGCATGCAAAAAGAAGGCTTAATGCCAATAAGATCATCTATAGTATAACCCAAAAGCCTTTTGATGCTTTCTCAAGACATGCATTAGTTTAGACAATTCAGACTCGGAGAGGGAAGCACTAACAATAACAGGATAAGTAGAATCCGGTCCGAGAAAGACATACCTCAAGTGATTTGGGAGTTGTTTAAGCTCCAAAACTAGGGGTGCTTTCTTAGGGGGATCCTTGCTTCCTCCTTCCAATGGAGTAGATCTAGAAACTGGACTTTTGGAAGTCTCAGTTGAAATCATCTCGTCTTCGACCTCGGTCGAGGCGTAGAGGCGTTGACCGAGATGTTCTTCAGTCGCCTTGCTTGGTCCAGAATGTGCCTCGGTCGAGGTAATGTAACTGGAACCGAAACTAGAGATCTTCGTCTCCTGGATTAGTTTCTCAGTTTTAGCTCATGGATCTTCTTCTAGTGCTTTTAAGCTCCGTATATCTGCATCACAAGAGGCATCTATACCTTCCTCCATTAAACTGAAACTAATAACTTTCTCAAGCGGATCGTTAATAAGGATAGAGCTCACCAATTCTCTTGATTCTTCTTCATCATAGATGTTGAAGATATCATCTCCTAGCTGCTTTCCCTTCATAGTCGCAAGTAATGCGAACTCCACTTCATCTCCGCCAATGTTGAATTTCAACTTGGCATTCTTACAATCCACATTGCAACCCGAAGTTGCTAGAAATGGCCTCCCGAGAATGATAGGAACAGGATAATCTGCGGGAATATCAAGCACAACAAAGTCTATAGGTAAATAGAAGTTACCTAACTTAACCGGAACGTCTTCCAGAATGCCCACGGGATGGGTAATGGAGCGGTCCGCCATGTATAACCTTATCTTAACCGGCTTGGGCTCTCCAAGTCCGATCTTAACACATAGCTCCAGCGGAATGATGCTCACGCTGGCTCCTAAATCACATAAGGCTTCACAAGTTACATCCCCAACTTGAATGGGAATGCAAAATGAGCCGGGATCTCTTAATTTGGGTGGCATCTTCTCCTTCATGATTTGAATAAGCTCCGAGGATTTAGATGTCATCCTTACTTCACCAAAGTCTTCCAGCTTCCTCTTCCTTGATAGGATCTCTTTCAAGAACTTCCCATAGGCGGGCATCCCTAGAATAGCATCAAGGAAAGGAATGTTAATGTGTTGTTTATTCAGCAAGTCAAGGAACTTACCAAAATGCTTGTCTAGATGTGCTTTGGCCCTTGACTGGGGGAATGGAAGTGGTGGTTTATATGCAGGAGGTGGAATATAAACATCAGTTTTCTCCTCCGCTTTCTGTGGTTCCACCTCGGTTGGCATCTCGGCCGAAGTGTTCTTCGACTGCACCTGGACCGAGGTGGTCTTCGTCGGTACTGGCACCGGCCGAGGCACTGGATCTGCAGTCTTCAGTCCACTCCTCGTCGTTATGGCCATAATCTGCCCCTTAGGGTTGCTTTCCGTTCTTGCTAGAAGCTTCCGTGGATCTCTTGGCGTCTCATTCGCCCTACTAGCAAGTTGTTGTTCAAAGGCTTTTTGTGCCATCGAAAATGACGTCATAGATGTCTTCATAGCGCTAAGCTTGATCAAGATGGCCTCCAGCACTGCGTCTTTCTTTTCTGGCTGGGACAAACTCGATCCTTACTCCTGGATCTTGAATGGAGTAGAAGAAGAAGAGGAAGAGAGGAAAGGATTAGAAGAATCGTTCGAATTGGAGTTAGAATGATTATTACCCGAATTTTTGTTGTTCGCCCTCCAATTATTGCAGTTGGATCCTCTATTGATGTTGTACTTGTTGTTACGGGAACTGTTGTTGTTGTTGTTACGGTATCCATTGTTGTTCCTTGATCCTTGCTCTTCCTTCTTGGTTTGAGAAACTAAGAGTTCCTTCAATTGCTTCACGTCATTCTTCAAAGACGTGAGTTGATTGTTGTTAGGCGGAGCATCTTGAAAGGTGACCCTTTTTACTCCACCTTCAGCTCCTTGGTGGGAGTATTTCTCCATGTGCAAAGCTTGCTTCTCTATGAACTCCCAAGCTTCGTCAATTGGCATGTCCATGAACGTGCCAGCAGATAGTAGTTGAAGGTTGAACTGGGTGCTTCCGTCCAGTCCCTTGAAGTATATCTCCAACAACTCTATCTTTGGAATCCCATGATGTGGGCAATCCAAAAGAATTTCTTTAAACCTCTCCCATGACTTGGATAAGCTCTCCTTGTCCTTCATAATGAATGCATTAATCTTCCCTCTCATTTCAGCGGTTTTAGAGGGGGGACAATATTTAGTCAAGAATTCCGCCGTCATCTCGTCCCAAGTACTAATTTTTTCTGGAGGAAGAGATTGATACCAAGTAAGAGCTCTATCTTTCAAAGAGAAGTAAAAAGGCCTTAGCTTGTAGTTGTTGTTTTCCAGCCTTGAAGGTCTCAAGGTCTCCATCAAGATCTCATAGTTTTGTAGATGTTGATGCGGAGATTCCTTCTCTAGCCCTCCAAACTGGCATTGGCGAATCATGGAAAGAACTTGCGGTCGAAGCTCATAATCATGGTCCGCTGGATCACCTAGGTCGACTCCTGGACGCCTCATTTGTTGATTGGGGTCCATCCTTTGTCCTAGGGTTTGTGGAATACCTGCAAAAAGAGCAACTCAAACCAGCACCCGAGGTGGAAGTATCTCGGCCGGGGCGACAGGTACTGGGACCTGCCTCGGTCGAGGGTCTGGAACTGGATCCTGCCTCGGTGGAGGATCTGGAGCAGGGTCCTGCCTCGGTCGAGGATCTGGGTTCGGTCGAGGTAGATACTGGTCTCGTAAAGCTGCCATATCTACTTCGATCGCTTCAGTCCTTGCGCGAGTTTCCTCCTTTTCCAGCCTCAGTTCTTCCTTGCTGAGGCGTAGTTGCTCTAACGCCTCCTTCAATTCGGCCTCAAGATCGCGATTGTCTTGGTCGGCCATCTTCGCTTCTCTCAAGCGTCGTTTGTATGTCTTTTCTGGTTCGGGATCGTAAGGAACGATATCCTTCCCAGTGCGGGTTCTTCCCATAAACCTAAGAAAAAGAAACTGTGAAAGTCGTTGTAGTATAGTGGTTAGTAGAAACAGGGGGCAAGCGCCCCGAAAGCAAACCGCAACCGGCGCGGTCTAGACCAAGTCCCCGGCAACGGCGCCAAAAATTTGTTCGCTCCAAACGGTGTGTGCAAGCTTTAAATTTATAACCCTAGATGTAAGCTTAAAACAAGGATGCGAACCCGCAGTGTACGGGTCATTCGTAGTAAAAAGCAAGAAATTCCAAGGGTCGATCACAGGGACTTAGTGAAACAAAGCAGGAATAGGTAAGCTATGTAATTACTAACCACGAAAGCAATTAAAACAATCAAAGATGATAAAAAGTCAATAAAGGAAATATGCAATTCTAGGGATTAAAACATCTAGTTGTGGTTCCAACTCAAGCTCTCAAGATAAGCGGACAAAGCTGAGATTTTGCATAGAGAAGGTGTTACTAAAGTGGATTAGATCACCGGGTAAGTCTCACTAATCACTAATCCCAAACCGTAACTCCTATTACCGGGTAAGTCTCAAGGAATTAAGGAAAAGAACTATAACCTCGAACTAACACACCACCTAAGGGAATAGAATCAACCTTTACCGGGTAAGTCTCAGGTTAACTCACAAAGATGGGATGAAAGCACACTCAAACACCAATAAAGGATAAACCTTTATTACCTACACTTATGATCTTGGGTAAACAAACAAAGGAATTACCGGGTAAATCTCATCCTAGGCTTGCATTGAACCAGGAAAGGTGTAATAAGAATAGGATTTGGCAAACTCTAACACTTAACTCTCAGTTTTGGATCAGATAAGTCACCTCGGTCAGAAGAATTCCACCCCGGCCGAGGTGTTCATCGACTGAGCGAGATGCTTAGGGTTAAGGTAAAGACTCGAACTTTCAGGGTCCTATTGTGATTAAGATTATTCTATCATTGTTTTTCCCACAACCTTCAGCCAATCACCCTAGAATCACACAAGGAAATTAGCCACTCATCATCATGAAAGTAATAATCAAATATATGGGAAGAAAGAGAATAATTGAACAAGAAAACCTTAAGAGAAAGACTTCAATAACTGAATCAATTATCTAACAACAAGCGTTGCTTGGATTAAAATCCAACAAGACAAACAACAATGAAGGGAATCTAAGGGAATCTTACAAAACCCTTCACAAAGCTACAAAAGCTATAAACTTCCTCCTTCAAACTTCAAAAAGGTTCTTCAAATCTCCCAACTGGAGAATGGCTGTTCCGTTGTGTAGCGGATCTTCGGTGTATGCAGGATCTTCAGCCGTTAGCGGATGTCGGATTTGTGGAAAATCCAACCCTTTTTATAGGAAAATTACTCTCCAAAGATAAGATATCTTAGAAAGATCTCTTCCCATAAAAATAGGTAAAATATATGGGCTGACTTATCTTCTTCTTTCCAGAAATCCAGCCTAAAAAGATAAGATCCTCCTTCCAAAAATAAAAGACCTCAGCCAAGAATAAAATATCCTTGCCGCGTCCAAGGTGTTCGCCTCGGTCGAGTCGGCTCCTCTGGATCACCTCGGTCGAGATGACTTTGTAGTCAACCGAGGTGAATCACAACTGAATGTGAAATCTCTCAAATCTGGTCCAAAGTAAATCTTCAATCCATTTTCATGATTCCTGGATTCTTCTTTAAGCTCCTGAATGTAGCTCCATTGACTCCTTAGCTCCTTTTGCTCCTTTTTGATGCAATACGTGCCATTTTACCTATGATTACAACGAAACTTGGTGTAGACCTTGATTCTCGCAAAGGTAGATGAAATGACAATATAATCACATAATATATATACAAACATGCACATTATTGAAGATAAAACGACTAAACAAGTCCCAAAATATAGACAATAATTCATGCTATCAATCTTAACTAACAAACACCACTCATACACATCACACACATGCCAGAAGCCAGCTAAGTAAGTCTGTGGACTTACCTGAATCAGATCTCGACACTCCTAATCACAACTCAATCTGTAACTGTATAACTCGGTTACTTGTCAAAGGAGGCAAGTGTATCAGCACACTTTCTAGGTAATGAGAAGTCTAAGACTTCTAAGATAGTAGATCATATTAGAACAGAATTTAATACAATACCAATTTATGGTAAAATGACTATTTTACCGTTGGTCCCGAAACTTCCAAAAATTCCATAATTGATGCCTAAACCCTTATTTGAGACTAAAAGTCATATTCTAACTCCTAAAGATGAGTTTGGTTACAAACTAGCAATTTACCCATTTTCCTATTTTTATTTAAGATCGTTAAGGTCCAACTTCGGCTTCAAATATGAAATTCGAATAAACTTATAAAAATGCCGAAATAATTCTCTAGATCATCTATGATATTTCATCTACTCCTAGGAGTAAGAATTTCATAAAACTGTTCACCCATCACTTCTACAAAAATTTCCAAAGTTGGTTACAACACTTGAAATTTCCTATACTTAGTCAAAATTTTCCTCTGCTGTAAAACAGCCCAACTGTCCTACTTTGAGTCCTTATAAGTCCTAATCCGACCGTTAACTTTCTCCCAAATTTAAACATAGTAAACTACATAATTCAATCAACAATATATCAAAAATTCAACGGTGGATTCTCGATCTAAGTTATAGAAATTAGGTCCTAAAGTCAGCAGGTCGAAGCTGAATTATAAGGTTTGTAGAAGGTCCTAACTTCGATTCTCCTTGACAGCATAAGCTTCCTTTATTTCTATCTAGAGGTATCCGGTTCGAAACCTACAACATCCAACTATGTAAGACTTTATTGAAACATTTTATGTGAGATTTTCTCCTCTACTGAATTGCTTTAGTGTACACTAATTCTAGCCTATGCCAACCTCTAGCTTTCTATCAACCTTTACTCAACACTACAACCATCTCTTCTTATACAACAAGATCTTACAATTGAAGGATGTCTACTTACCGCAGTAAGGGAGGAACAAAAACGTTTGGTGTTGCGTGCAAATCAGAGGGCAAGAAGCGGGGGTTTGCTGCTCGTCTGGCTGCAGACAGAGAAGAGAGAGGTGGTCCGGAATGCTATAACATTACAGTGTCCAAAGGTGAGTTGTTTCTGGGCTACCGAGCACAAGTGAAAGACGAGGTATAGGAGAGTTCTTACCGATCGTTCATCTTCTGTCCTATTCTCGCTGGAGGCGTGGAGTGGTTGAGCGTCAAGTGTAGAGGGCTGATTTCAGAACATTGGCGAGTAGCTGTGTCCGGGTGTGCAGGGCGTTGGCGAGCAATAGTAGTCCCAAGAGCCTGTGCAGAACATTGGTGAGCAGCGTCTTCAGGAGTGCAAGGCGTTGGCAAGCAGCAGCAGTCCTAGGCGCCTGTGCAGAACGTTGGTGAGCAGCGTTTTCGGGAGTGCAAGGTGTTGGCAAGCAGCAGCAGTCCCAGGCGCCTGTGCAGAACGTTGGTGAGCAGCGTTTTCGGGAGTGCAAGGCATTGGCGAGCAACAACAGTCCCAGGCGGCTTGTGCAGGACGTTGGTGAGCAACAACGTCTCTCTCTAACTCCGGTGAACGCGAGGTGGATGATCAGCGCGAGAAGGAAGGCAGAGGCGTGGGAGTTGTGCGGTAGAGAGGCTTAATTAGCGTGGAATGGGATTAGGGAAGCTGATTAGATTAGGTTAAAGTTAATTAGGGTTTTGGGTTACATTTGGGCCGGCTGGTTAATTAGAGGGCCTACTCCGATGGCCCGCTCATCCCGTTAGGGATGGGCAAAAAAAATTAATCGTTACTCGCACGGAACCACTATTCGGTTTTTAAAATGTACGGACTTATTATACAGGTTACCTAATTATCATTTTATGTGAATCAAGGTCACATAAAATGATAGAATTTAATATTATTTTATTTTGTTTAAGAAGAATAGAGGTTGGCGGATCGGGATCCGGTTAGATCGGGTATAAAAAGGAAAATAAGTTTTCCAGGTATTACATCAGTACCCCCTTAAAATAAGTTTCGTCCCGAAACTTAGTACAATGTACTTAATTAAACATCTTCTATAAATAAACTGGTATGTCCTAGTCTCACTAAATTTTTATTCATTTCCTAAACTTCTCTAACCCTATCAAAGCGTAGCGGAAAAAAACTAGTCGTTACATCAGATCACCGTCAAAATAAGTTTCGTCCTGAAACATAAGGTAAGACAATCCTGCTCGGCCTTTAAGGCACTGATAGGTGATGGAATCACTATCATTTAAAGTAGTTTTTAGAGTCTTTTTATTGCATTAGTGTCGGTTTATGTTACTAACTCCTTGGTCCAGAAGAAGAAGATCAAAAGAAGTTAAGGAAGGAGTTATAAGCACTTAGGAGTGAAGATCGATCAAGAAGACCAGCTCCCCTGCGCCTCCCACTGCGCCCCGCCTACGCCCCACCTTTGGAGCTGGAAGGTGAAGAGTCTGTGTCACCACCCCTGCGTTGGCCTTAAGGCGCCCCTGCGCCTTGACATCAGAAACGTCAGGAAGGCGAAAGGTCAGACGTTGAAGTGTATTAAAGATCCGCCCCAGCGGAGTTGTGTAGCCGCCCCAGCGGTTCTGAAGAAGATCAACCGATTCGGCCTAAACCGCCCATACGGTTCCTGAAGGCCGCCCCTGCAATTTAACGCCAAAACCTTTACTCCGGCTGTTTACACCACCTTTATGGCATTTAAGGTGGCTGTTTTGGCCGGCTATTTACTCCTAATTAAGTGTCTTTTGTAGTATAAATAGTTCATGGCTGATTGCTAGAATCATCCATGCTTTTCCCCACAAAATCCATTTTAGACTTGAGTTTTCCATTGTAATGAGTTGCTAACTCCCTTGCTACATTGGGTAGGTTTGAAGCTGCTTTGTTACTTTGGTTGTAAGTTCTTTTTACTATAAGTTTTTATTCAGTAATACTTTGTGCTTCCTTGATCTTCATTGTCTAATTGCGTGTTAACTATTACTTGAGATTGATCACCTTAGGTTCTAAAGTGCATGTAAACAACTAGGATTAACAGGTTCCGGGTTTGGGTCTTTAATCTAGTAGCAACTTTAAGTAATAACGGGTTGTAATTACTTAAAGAAAAGGAACACAAATATAAAGATAAGTTTAACGGCTTTAATCTTCTCTTTATATCCCTTAGTCTTTGTTTGAATGCTAACTTGTTATTTGTTCTTGTAGGTTTATAGAACTTTAATAAGTTAAGTTGTGTTGATGCCGGTTGTCTCAACACATACGTATGATCAAGACGGGAGAATTACTTACAAACTTGCAGAAGGAATGAACCAAAGTAGCAATTGCATGCTTAGAATCAACCTAGTGTAGGTTCATCCATTATTGTCTTAATTGTCGCATTAATCGTTTTCATAAGTTTTTGTGCATCAATTCAACCAACCCCCCCCCCCTTTGTGTCACTTGTCATTATAATCAACAATTGCATCTAAAACACCTCAACTCTCTTGGGTTCGACCATTACTTAATCACTATACTTCCTCTTAGTGCTAAGTCGGGATTTACTTTTGATTGGGTATAGACGACCTTAGAAATACCTCCAGTCAAATTTTGGCGCCGTTGCCGGGGAGTTTTTGTGTTTTATTGTTATTATTGATTATTGGTTTGAACCATTTTCATGGTTCAAACCCGTGCTACTAATTCCGGCTTTGCTTCTTTTGATCCAGAAATTGAGAGGACGCACATCAGGCAATGAAGACAACAACAACTACAACAAGAGATGGCTGACCGTACTCTTCGTCAACTTACGCAACCCACTTCGGCTAAAAACCCTCTTGCGGTCGCTATACCGGCACTAGGGGAAGGAGTCAACTTTGAGCTCAAGCCGGGCCTTATTCACTTGCTTCCATCCTTCCATGGGCTAATTGGTGCAGACCCCAGCAAGTACCTTGGGAAGTTCCACACCGTTTGTATGAGCATGAAGCCGGCCGACATTACCAAAGAACATATCAAGATGAGGGCATTCGGCTTCACACTCAAAGATTCGGCGGATGATTGGTATTACTACCTTCCATCCGGGAGTATTGACACTTGGGAGAACCTTCACAAAGCGTTCTTGGAGAAATACTTTCCAGCTAAAAAGGCCAATAGCTTGAAGAATGCTATAAGCAACATCGAGCAAGAGGTAACCGAAACTCTCTACGAGTACTTCGAAAGGTTTGCACGCCTCCGATCCAGCTGTCCTTTCCACGGATATTCAACTCAAGATCTAGTCTTGTACTTGTACAATGGCTTGCTAGACAATGAAAGGAGGATCGTCGATGCGGCTTCCGGAGGTAATATTATTAACTCTACTCCTGACCTTGCTTTGGAAAAGATACAAGAACTAGCGGAAGGAACTCGGAATTTTGGAAGGACCCCGGCTAAGAAAGGAGTTCATGCTGTGAGTTCCGGGAAGAGAGAGATTTCCACCGAGTTGGCGGAATTGAAGGAAATGCTGAAGAGGTTAACACTTATGGGAACACCGCAACAGCTCAAAGCTTGTGGAGTTTGTGCTGACCCATATCATCCAACGGACATGTGTCCACAAGTTCAGGATGACGATGCAGAGGTAAACGCAATGGGTTATGGACAACCACAACAACAAAGACCTTGGAACGATCACTATGCACAGAATATCATGCCAAATTGGCGTGACCAACGGAATTTTCGTTGGAGGGATCAACAAAACCAACAACAACAGCCCCGCCAAGGTAAGTATCACTCAACTCAAGATATGTTGCAGGTTTTGACTAAACACTTTGCTACTCATGTCCAAACAACAGAATCAAGCATCAAGAACCTTGAGAAGCAGGTTGGTCAAACGCAAGAAGCTATTTCAAGGACCGAATCAAGGCTTTCTGGAGGATTGCCCTCCCAGATATTTATGAACCCCAAGGAGAATGTTAGTGCGCTAACATTAAGGAGCGGGAAGCAAATCCGACAAGAACCGACAAAAGAGTCACAAAGTGAACCTTTTCTCGTTATTTCCGCACCCATAGCGGCCCCTGCGGCTGCAGATGCGCCCAGCCCAGAAGGAAGGACGCCCCTGCGGCTGGCTGCCCCCGCCCCTGCGGAGACAACCCCTGAGCCGCCCCTGCGCCTTCAAGTTGACGCCCCTGCGGAAAACACAACAGAAGGTCCTACTGAAAAGGATACTTACGTCCGGCCTAACTTTCCGACACTATACTCCGAAAAGCCACCGGCTCCTTTTCCTGAAGCATTGAAGGAGCGAAGAATCTAAATGCAAGGTAAACATTCCCCATTTTAAGTTGGTGAAAAGTATCCCTAAGTATGCCCGTTTTTTGAAGGAACTTTTCACTATCAAGAGAAACCAAAAGCTAAAGGGGAAACAGAAAGTGCAAGTGAGTGAACATGTGTCGGTAGTTTTCCAACGGAGAATGCCCAAGAAATGCAGCGATCCGGGGATGGTAAGCATTCCTTGTGTTATAGGGGAAACCCGCTTTGACAAAGCATTTCTTGATCTCGGTGCTTCTATTAATGTTTTGCCATATTCGATCTACAAATCACTTGGCCTTGGGCCACTAATGGAAACTAGGATGGTAGTACAACTTGCTGATAGATCTAATGTGTACCCAAAAGGGATAATTGAAGATGTATTGGTAATGGTAGACAACGTGATTTTTCCTGCTGATTTCTTTGTAATGGATATGGAAAATGACTCGCATGCTGCACCTATTATATTAGGTAGGCCGTTTCTGAAAATGGCTAGGACTAAAATTGATTATGCTAGTGGCAAATTAACCATGGAGTTTGATGGAGTAGTGAAATTTGACATCTATGATGCAATGAAATTTCCTAGCGATGCACATTCTCTATGTGCTATTGACGTTGTTGAACCTTTTGTGCAAGATGTTTTTGATAACTTTGACGTTGATGAATTGAGAAATGTGATTGAGCATGACATTGACGGTTTCAAATCAGATTATGTGCTAACATATAGCATGAAAGAGGTCCTAGCCCAATTACATGGGCATAAAAGGCTACCTATCTCCAATTTGGCAATTGGGCCCACTTTACTAACCCCAAGCGAAAACTTTGTTCCGTCCATAGTGCAGGCACCGGAAATAGAATTGAAGGATCTTCCGTCACACCTCAATTATGTTTTCCTTGGAGCAAACAATACCTTGCCAGTGATCATCTCCAATAAGTTGACCACCGGACAAGAAGATAAGTTGGTGAACGTACTAAAGGAGCACAAGACGGCCCTCGGATGGACTATTGCGGACATCATGGGGATAAGTCCTTCCACTTGCATGCATAGGATTTTACTTGAGGACGAAGCCAAGCCCTCTAGGCAACCTCAAAGGAGGTTGAACCCACCAATGATGGATGTGGTCAAAAAGGAAGTG
Source organism: Fagopyrum esculentum (assembly GCA_033239045.1). Taxonomy (NCBI): domain Eukaryota; kingdom Viridiplantae; phylum Streptophyta; class Magnoliopsida; order Caryophyllales; family Polygonaceae; genus Fagopyrum; species Fagopyrum esculentum. The sequence goes on along the minus strand of BSUD01000002.1, from coordinate 102,708,810 downwards.
TTGAAACTCCTCCAAGCGGACATGATCTTTCCTATCTCGGATAGCATTTGGGTTAGTCCAACCCAAGTAGTTCCAAAGAAGGGAGGCATCACCTTGGTGGAAAATCAACATGGAGAGATGGTCCCAAGCAAAACACAAACTGGATGGAGAATTTGCATTGACTACCGCAAGCTCAATAAGGTAACACGAAAAGACCATTTCCCATTACATTTTATTGATCAAATTTTGGAACGTCTTGCAGGTCATCAATACTACTGTTTCATGGATGGATATTCGGGCCATTTCCAAATAGCCATCGCACTAGAAGATCAAGAGAAGACGACGTTCACTTGCCCATTTGGCACTTTTGCATATCGCAGAATGCCCTTTGGACTTTGCAACGCGCCGGGCACTTTCCAACGGTGCATGATAAGTATTTTCTCTGAATACATAGAAAACTTCATTAAAGTCTTCATGGATGATTTTACCGTCCATGGAGACAATTTTGACGCATGTTTAGGGCATTTAAAACTTGTTCTGGAAAAATGTGTTGAAACCAATTTAGTTCTTAATTCGGAAAAATGTCATTTCATGGTCGAAAAAGGAATTGTGTTAGGACATGTAATATCCTCAAAAGGGATAGAGGTAGATAAGGCAAAGGTTGATGTTATTCTAAACTTACCTTATCCTACTAATGTTTGGGAAATCCGATCTTTTCTTGGTCATGTAGGTTTCTACCGAAGGTTCATCAAAGAATTCTCAAAGATCCCAGCACCCCTGTGTGAATTGCTCAAGAAGGATGTCACCTTCATATTGGATGAGGATTGCAAGAAGGCTTTCGACACTCTGAAGTCATGTCTCACCACCGCTCCGATCATCCGTTCTCCGGATTGGGAGAAACCTTTTGAAATCATGTGTGATGCCAATGACTACGCCGTCGGAGCTGTATTAGGACAAAAAGACGGAAGGGCCTCCCATGTGATCCATTATGCGTCTATGACACTAAATAGAGCACAAAGGAATTACTCCACCACCGAGAAGGAGATGTTGGCGGTAGTTTTTGCCCTTGAGAAGTTCAGGCAATACTTACTTGGGGTAAAGGTAATTATTTTCACCGACCATGCAGCCCTTAGGTACCTCATGGCAAAGAAGGAGGCGAAGCCACGATTAATCCGTTGAGTGCTCCTTCTAAGCGAATCTAACCTAGAAATAAGGGACAAAAAGGGAGCTGAGAACCTGGTGGCAGATCATTTGAGCAGACTAGTGCAAGAGGAGGAAGAACCAGGAAAAGAAAGAGAGATAGCAGAAAGCTTTCCAGACGATACATTCTACACAACTCTCTGTTATGTAACCGCCCCCGCGCCTCACACCAGCCGCCCCTGCGGCCTTGTCTAGGCGCCCTTGCGGAATTGTCGACAGAGGTTTGTCTTAAGCTTCAATCTTTTAATCCTTGGTTTGCTGACATTGTGGACTTCATTGTCAGGAAGGAGTTTCCTCCAAACTTCACCAAGGCACAACGAGAGAAAGTCAAAGATGAAGCTCGACACTATGTTTGGGACGATCCTTACCTTTGGAAGCATTGTAGTGACCAGGTGATCTGGCGTTGCATTCCGGATAATGAGGTACAATCCGTCCTAACTTTTTGTCATTCCGAAGCATGTGGGGCAACTTTGGTGCAAACAAAACTGCAAGAAAAGTTTTGGATGCCGGTTTCTTTTGGCCACACATTTTTCGAGACGCTTTTGTGTTTTGTAAAATGTGTGATAGATGCCAAAGGGTGGGAAATCTTTCAAGGAGACATGAAATGCCCCAATCCTCTCTTATATTTTGTGAAATATTTGACGTTTGGGGAATTGATTTCATGGGGCCATTTCCTACGTCATTCGGGAACACATACATTTTGCTTGCAGTGGACTATGTTTCCAAGTGGGTGGAAGCAAAGACCACCAAAATTGATGATTCAAAAGTGGTTGCAGCATTTCTTAAGGATTATATCTTTGCTAGATTTGGAATTCCGAAAGCCTTAATCAGTGATAGGGGTACCCATTTCTGCAACAAGACGATCACGGCTCTCCTTAAGAAGTACCATGTTCACCAACAAGTATCAACAATCTATCATCCTCAAACAAACGGCCAAGCGGAGGCATCCAACCGGGAAATAAAGACCATCCTTGAAAAGATGTTTTCTCCCGGGCGGAAGGATTGGAGTGCAAGGCTAAATGACGCCTTATAGGCATATCGGACGGCCTACAAAACTCCCATCGGGATGTTTCCTTTTAGGCTCGTGTTTGGGAAAGCTTACCACCTACCGGTGGAGTTAGAGCACAAAGCTTGGTGGGCGGTAAAGAAGTGCAACATGAACATCGAAGAAGTAGGAGAATTCCGGAAGCTCCAATTGCAAGAGTTGGAGGAACTAAGGATAGATTCATATGACCATGCGACCACATACAAGGAAAAGACTAACGCATGGCATGACCGGAACATCCTCCGGAAGGACTTCAAGGTAGGTAATAAGGTACTTCTCTTTCAATCCCGTTTGAAACACTTTGCGGGTAAGCTGCATTCAATATGGACAGGGTCGTTCATAGTAGCCGAAGTATACCCTCACGGGGTTGTGGATCTCTATGACCCCCAAACGCACAAGGTGTTTAAGGTTAACGGACAAAGGCTAAAGCTTTACCTTGAAGGAGTCAAAGACGATCCGATTGATGAGATGGTACTAGAGGAGGCATAGTCCGAGAAGTAGAGATCTTACGTCGAGCCAACGACGTAAAACAAAGGCGCTTCTCGGGAGGCAACCTGAAGGAATAAGAAGAGGAGCTTCTGTCAAGAAATCCGCCCCTGTGGTTTAATATCCGGCCCCTGCGGTGACACTCAGGCCAGTGCCGCCCCCGGCGTTGGGCCTGCGCTTGCAACACGCCTGTCACCGCCCCCACGTGACATCCCCACGCCCCTGCGGCGGCCATCCTTGACACAAATTCCGAGCGCCGCCCCCGGCGCTGGGCCTGCGTACTCCTCTCCCTGGTCGCCCCCCTGCGGTATCAAACCCCCGCCCCTACGGGTTTACCTAGGAAAAAAAAATAGGATCGCGAAAAAACACCTATACCTACCACGCACCACCCAACAACCCTCCTCACCAAACACAACCACAACCCCTCGCACCTTCTCTCTCTCTAAGCTGTGAACGCCCCTGCGCCCTCAGAGAAACCACCCAACCACCCTCTCTGACGCCCCTGCGCCACCAACACCAAGGACGCACACCCCCAACGCCCTTGCGCCACCTGCCCTCGTGCCAAACGCCACCTCCCTTCAAGTGCAATGATTCTCCACTCCTGTGCCACCTTCAACGTCGCCTGCATCAAAAACCACCACCGGAGCCACTTCAAGGCGCCACCACCTTCGAAGCATTCGGAAAAATCGCCTTCCGCTGTTCTCCCGTACCTGCGCCTGCAAGCATCTGCCCCTGAGCCTCACCGCCCCGTGCCTTGAAGCTGATGCCCCAGCGGAACACACAACAGAAAGATCGATTCTCTTCTTTTTTTCCAAACGTTCACTAATCCTTTGCTCGAATCTTTGCAAGAATGGAAGCCCCAAGGAAATACAAGATGACCCAAACAGAGAAGGACCGTTATAGTATTGTGCAGGATCGAGTTGTGTATGCAACTCGATTTCTGCATATCCCGACCTTGGAGAAACTGGGCATGTTGGAGAGCATACAAGCGTTTTTGGCCAATGCTGGGCTCGGAGACTTCCTCCAGAAGAGTGCTCCGACATATCCAGAGCTCAACAGACAGTTTATCTCCACTTTCACAATGGGGAAGGAAGACCACGTGTGTACCGGCCTCACCTTCAAGTTCAACAAGGTGAAGTACACTCTCGACTACGCCGATCTACAGGAAGCTTTTGGGGTGACTCTATACCCCTCTGAGAACAGGTGGGATCCAGTCCCGGCCCCAGACTTGTGCGAATTCTGGCAAGCAGCTATTGGTTCGGAGTTCCATGCTGGGGTGAGTACTCCAACAAACTCATTCACCCCAGTTTGAGGTTAATTTCCAAGATCCTCATGAGTGTCTTCTGTGGACACAAAGAGGAAAACAAGGTCGCTCTCAAGAACCTCCCACTACTCTACACCTGCCTTCCACATATCGAGAAGGTGATGGATTGGCCCTCTCTCTTCCTCGCCGCTTTGAAGCGGATCAGGAGGAATGAGCCGAGGGATATTGTCGGCAGTGGGGTGATCTCTTTGATCGCCTCACAAGTGATGGACCTATCCGAGTTAGAGGATGGGATGGAGGCTCCTCTTTACACTCAAGGGATGCTTAGGAGGTGTAAGCTCCTCCGGCGGGACGGGGAGATCCTGTTTTGGATCTCCCTTGCAGATGGGAGCCACCTCACCTACCTCCCTCGCCCTTTACCACTAGGAGGTGAGCTCTCCGAGCTCTACATACCGGCATATCCTTTCATGTCGAGGAGGCCACTAGTGGCCATGGTGGAGAGGCATGCCGCCAGCTCCATTCGGGCCCATCAGGAGGAGCACCTGCCCATCCCAAATGACGAGGAGATGCCCATAACGGCACAAGAGGAGGACCCGGCCCTTGTGAGCCTTCAGGCTCAGATGGCGGCCCTGACGACCCAACACCGGGCTTGGCAGTCCGATTACCAACGGACTATGCTGGAGCAGCAGCAGAGCTGGCAGGACACTTTTGCCACCTCCATGACCTCACACTTCGACCAGAGGTAGGAGGCCTAGCAGGCGGCCCAGCAGCAACAGCTGGAGGCTTAGCAGCTGGTGTGGTAGACCAGTTTTAAATCCTCTTTCGGTCGCCGGATGTCTGCTCAGGAGGACCGCATTGATGACATCTACCGCCACAAGGAGCACTTCTTCAGCCACTTCCCTTACCCGCCGGAGGAGGGTCCTGGTGGTCCATCCGGACCACCCCAGTGAGGGGTACAATTCTTTCCCTTCTCCCAATTTATCTTTGACTCATTTCCATTTTGAGGGCAAAGTGTACTTCAAGTATGCGGGAGGGATATATCATTGCTTGTACAATTCATTTAGTTGTTTTTTGCATTTGTTTTGCATTGTTGAAATCAGTAAAAAAAAAAGAAAAAAAGAAAAAGGCAAAGAAGTAAAAAAAAAAAAAGGCATGAAAATCCTTGGATAAACCGAAAATCAGAAAGGGCGGTTTAGGTAAAAAGAAGGTAGTCCGACCAACCTTAGGTTGGTGCAAAATTGGACTTGGGGGATGTGAGTTTAAGTGAGAAAAGAACAAGAGTGGCAAGGTGAAAACCCGAAAGGGCGCCTTGGCAAGATAAGCGACACCGAGTGTAGGTTTCCCTTCCGGTGTTTTGGCGACATAAGAAGGGGAGTCATAAGGAGGTTGTCCGCGTAGGCTACTCTTGAAGGGATAAGGATGGTAGTATCTCTTTTTCTCACATTTCCTCTCTATTCCTTCTTTCTTTCTTGGCTTTTCTCTTGTTTTCCATTATTTTTCTTTCTTTCCCTTGCTTCCTGAGACATTGAGTCTAATGGCTGTCATTTGTTTTACTCGGGACGAGTAAAAGGTCTAAGTATGGGGGAGTCTGATAGGTGATGGAATCACTATCATTTAGGGTAGTTTTTAGAGTATTTTTATTGCATTAGTGTCGGTTTATGCTACTAACTCCTTGGTCCAGAAGAAGAAGATCAAATGAAGCTAAGGAAGGAGTTATAAGCACTTAGGAGTGAAGATCGATCAAGAAGCAAAGCTTCTGTTGCTCCACCGCCCCCGCGGGTCCTTGCAGCCGCCCCTGCAGTGACTTGCCTTGACGAGACGAAGAGCAGCTCCATTGCGCCTCCCACTACGCCCCGCCTGCGCGCCGCCTTGGGAGCTGGAAGGTGAAGAGTCTGTGTCACCGCCCCTGCGTTGGCCGTACGGCGCCCCTGCGCCTTGACATCAGAAACGTCAGGAAGGAAAAAGGTCAAACGTTGAAGTGCATTCAAGATCCGCCCTAGCAGAGTTGTGTAGCCGCCCCAGCGGTTCTGAAGAATATCAACCGATTCTTCCTAAACCGCCCCTGCGGTTCCCGAAGGCCGCCCCTGCGGTTTAACGCCAAAAGCTTTACTCCGGCTGTTTACACCACCTTTATGGCATTTAAGGTGGCTGTTTTGGCCGGCTATTTACTCCTAATTAAGTGTCTTTTGTAGTATAAATAGTTCATGGCTGATTGCTAGAATCATCCATGCTTTTCCCCACAAAATCCATTTTAGACTTAGTTTTCCATTGTAATGAGTTGCTAACTCTCTTGCTACATTGGGTTGGTTTGAAGCTACTTTGTTACTTTGGTTGTAAGTTCTTTTTAATATAAGTTTTTATTCAGTAATACTTTGTGCTTCCTTGATCTCCATTGTCTAATTGCATGTTAACTATTACTTGAGATTGATCACCTTAGGTTCTAAAGTGCATATAAACAACTAGGATTAACAGGTTCCGGGTTCGGGTCTTTAATCTAGTAGCAACTTTAAGTAATAACGGGTTGTAATTACTTAAAGAAAAGGAACACAAATATAAAGATAAGTTTAACGGTTTTAATCTTCTCTATATATCCCTTAGTCTTTGTTTGAATGCAAACTTGTTATATGTTCTTGTAGGTTTACGGAACTTTAATAAGTTAAGTTGTGTTGATGCCGGTTGGCTCAACACATATGTATGATCAAGACGGGAGAATTACTTAAAAACTTGTAAAAGGAATGCACCAAAGTAGCAATTGCATGCTTAGAATCAACCTAGTGTAGGTTCATCCATTATTGTCTTAATTGTCGCATTAATCGTTTTCATAAGTTTTTGTGCATCAATTCAACCAAACCCCCTCCCCCTTTGTGTCACTTGTAATTATAATCAACAATTGCATCTAAAACACCTCAACTCTCTTGGGTTCGACCCTTACTTAATCACTATACTTGTTCTTAGTGCTAAGTCGGGATTTACTTTTGATTGGGTATAGACGACCTTAGAAATACCTCAAGTCAGGCACCAAATGGGTGTGTTTGGTCACTACACAAAAGTCTCGTCGTTTCCACATCTAAGTATCCCGCACATCAAGGTTACCAAAAGAACAAATCACTGACTAAACACTTAATCGTGAAATAAACAAGGAGTCAAACAATATCACACATACAAGGTCAAACCCTAACTCGTCACTCCCGAGGTTACAACTATCGCTACATAAGTCTTTGAAATGTTACGTCTCTTACTATCCCCAATATCTTAGGTAGTCTTTTCGGCTTCTCATAAAACCACTAAATCTTAAATCTTTTCAGGTACTTAGATCACAAGCGCCTGCTACCACGTTCTGGAGTGGTTACCGGATATCTCACTGGTATTATCCGGCTAAACTGTCTGACCCTCTAATATGATGACCTAACTCGTGTCTGGTAGGTATCCCTCCAATTGAAATTCTCAAACTCAGTTCCCAAACTTAGTCTCCGTGGAAAACCGAAGCTACACTCTCCAATAGGGTGAGGAAAACTAGTCCATCAGTCACTTTTAAACCGCTTTAAAACTTCCAATGGTTTTCCTTACACAATCAAGTCCAAGGTCTGACTACACAATCAGGTCCAAGGTCTTGGACATCCACCAACACTTACCAAGTGCTCAATGCTCTTGGTATCATGACCCACTTGGTCTTGTCTTTTAATATTACCCAGTCATCTTATTCCTCATGTAAGGAATCGTCACCTTTACCATTTTCAGGTCTAACACTCTAGACAACTAAAAGCAAATCTAGTGGTCATCCTCTTTGTTCACTTGGCTTTGTTATATTTATAGATCTCTAATATACGTTAGCTCTAACCCAGGCTTCCCACGCATTACCCAAGATCTTAAGTGACATAGAATATGTCCGGAATGACGGTATTAGACACAAAGTGATCTTATATCACAATTATTTGATCACAAATACTCGATAAATGCTAACACACCGTCAACATTGAACTCTTGTATCCTCCACTTTTATCGGACTAGTAATGTCACTCTACCTCAAAACGCAACTAGGCTTTGTTCTGACATAATGTTACACATAAAATCTACTCCGAGATTATGCTTTCTTTAAGCACGATTACTAGGTTGCAAGTATGCTCTTGTCACTTCTCTTTCTTATGTATTTTCGACTCATGATGGTGGTTACTCACTTTGAGCTTTCTAGTTCAGGCCATGCACAATATTTTTATTACATCATTAATTCTTTCCTAACCCATCCTGAAAACTCACTCTAGAGTATTCCATTAGTATAGAATTCCACACTACTTGTCTGTCAACATGTAACAAAGCCATCACTCTTCACTCGGATCCATAATAGGGTACCACTCTCCTTCTATTACCTCTACATGCACATAAATTTCCGTACAACATTTACAGTCACTCACATAGCCTATCTCAAATTTCTTTTAACTAGAATGCATTTCACCAACTATCACCATCTTAAACTCGACACGACATCCATCAGTACCCTTGAGCTTCTTTCTTTATGGGTTAGGACCCACCACACATCCGTTGCGCTACTTTGATTATCCTGTTGTCACTCATTAACCCTAAGGACCTTTTCTGTTAAGTATACAATGATTGACCACAAAACTCTTTCTTCCAATTACTCCATGAATCTCATACGGATGAAGTACCAAGTACCTTCTTTACTTGCCTAAGGAAAATAAAACAGCAATTGAAAAACTCCCTGACTTGACCGGAGTTTGATCTTAACTAGCCAAGAAGTAACCCTTAAAACGTTTCTCTTTATACCTTTAATTCATCCAAGAAGGTTGTCGTTGCCTACTTGAGGAAATCCTCTAAGGGGCCGGTAAAGCTACTTCATAGATCCACAGTCACAAATATCTCTTCTTAATGGCACATAACTCGTCAATACCAAACAATACTTGCACGTCCTTAGTTGACATCGGTCAGTCTATAATTGACTTATCTCAATTTCATACCTCTACTGGTATTAAACTTTTGGTGCACATCACCTACTAGATTTATCCTTTTATCCTTCTTTAGTTCCTCTTATCTTTCACTCTTCTTCTTCCTTTGGGACAACCCTCTTTCTCAAGTCTCATTGTGCCATTCTCCTGACGTCAAAAGTCGGTCCTAACACTCCACGATAGATGGTAGGCGTCTTGTAGTTCCGATGACTTTTAATTACCTCCCAATTGTAGTCCCTTTACAGGGACCGTCGGTGTTGATGACCTATGTTCTGTTATAAATGGGGTTACCCTGGGCTCTTGAGTCCACCACACGATTCTCACAAGCATAGGTTCCTTAATCGGCATTGTTTGTAATATTTCCTTCCAATCTCAATTGACTCTGTTACAAGGCTTCGATCCTTTCGATACTGGCGTTGTGATACCTCTTAGAATTCTTATATTTAAAGAAGACAAAACGTCTCCAGGCTTGTGAAGTCTACCTTTTGCTCTTACATTAAGTTGTAAGTCGTCATTCCTTGTTAATTGTGATTTGTCAAAATTTTCCTTAGCTAGTTGGTAAACAGTTGCTCCCAAAAATCCTTTTATACTTCTTTAGTTCTTCTACCTTCCACCCTTCCGCTTCTTATGGGCTAACTCCATTTCTCTAGTCCGATTGTGTCATTCATCTCGCATAAATAGTCGTTTCAAGTTTTCACGATAGCTTGCAAGCGTCTTTGAAATTCTTATGGCCGTAATGATCATCCACTTGCAGTTCCTTTTGCATGGACCATCTGTGTTGATGGCTTAGGTCCCGTGATAATTCGGTTTACCTTGGAATCTCGAGTCTAGCAAGGCCGTTCTCCCATAAAGATTTCTTCACTGGTGTTGGTGGTAATATCACCTTCCTGAAACTCAGTTGACCCTGCTAAAGGCTTCCGTTCTTTGGATATTGGCGTCGCGGTTTCTTTAAAACTTCTTATATCTCTGAGGTCAAAACCTCCCCACGCTTGTGGGGTCTGCCTTTTCGCTTTTGCACTCAATTGTAGGTCTTCATTCCGTGCACCTTAGATTCTCACCCCCGGATTGACACTTTGTCTCTTTTGGTTTCTCATGCCCCTAATGGTCTATGGGTCATCCGCCTCAATTATAATGTCCTTGATTCCGCAATCTTGGTTGTACTCAATTCTACTTGTCCCATTCCAATATTGTTATCTCTACTCCGCACTCTTGTAGTCTCTTGCATGGTTCTTCTAATTCCGTCTCTCGGCCTCGTATGCCCGAGTTCCTTGTACGACCTTCTATTCGTTCTAAATGAACTGACTCAAGAATTTCTTCCTCCTCTAATTGTGCTTGTGGTAAAAATTATCTTCACAACTTTACTTCCTTGCTCACTTGTTCTCTGGATGATTTCTAAGGATCACCAAGCGGCCCACCCGAGTATAATACTCAATTCAAGGTGTGAATCCATTGCCTCGTTTTGGAGACTCTTCAAGTCCGCTACTTATTTATCAGGAGGCGATAATCGCTTCGTGATATCACGACTAAAGGATATAAAATATCCATTAGGATACTAACAAGCTAAGCATAAACATGTATATGACATATAATACTAAACCTCATAAAAAGTCTATATACTCACTCCTATCTATCCAAGTTGCAGAGATCAACGGAGAGCGATGGTGGTCCGACGTACTACTAACCCAACAACCCCACTATGCGTGTGTATAAAAACAGAAATCCATTTTGAAAATTTTAGACCCTTTTCGGGTTCTAGTTATTTTATACATTTGGTCTTTCAGAAGATTTCAAGTGCCATTATTGCCAACCCGGGCTCTGATACCATAATGTAACACCCCAAATTCTCAGAATTCGGGGAGCTAGTGGTTAGGACCTCACAATGGGTCCCGACCTTAGTTTGACAACAATTTTACTAGGATCTTACAACAAGGCACAAAAGTATTAAAAACATTTGAAAACATTAAACAATATATACATGAAGGATATGCATCAGCCTTACAAAGCAACGGTAATAAAAAGACACATATGAAGAACATAAGACAACCTCGTCCCAAACTAAATGAGTACGTGGACCCGGCTGACCATTCCCTCCTGATCTCTCTACAACTTTCTTAACCTGCAAGGCATCTACAAAGCGGTATAATACCGTTAACTAAATTCTATGCATAAGTATAAAGGTAAAAGCACAAACACACAACATACACAATCAACATGCAACACTCAATCCTTTTATTATCTTTAATTAGGTGATAAGTCATTACTACTTATACTTATTTTGTGACACGAGGGATTCCCAAACCTCGCCCCTGTCGCCGTTTACCAACGAGGAATGGTAATAATGCATTTGACCGTCTACCTGACTAGGCTGGTGGCAGGGAACCTCCTAGACTCTCGCAAGAGCTAGGCAGATGATGTCACGACCCATTATCATACACTTGGGTCAATTACACAATATACTAAAGTCGGCCTATTCCGGTTTCGTTATTTATCTTATTTAACAAACACCACTCATACACATCACACACATGCCAAAAGCCAGCTAAGTAAGTCCGTGGACTTACCTAAATCAGATCTTGACTCTCTTAATCACAACTCAATCTATAACTGTATAACTCGGTTGCCTATCAAAGGAGGCAAGTGTGTCAGCACACTGTTTAGGTAATTAGAAGTCTAAGACTTCTAAGATAGTAGATCCTATTAGAACAAAATTTAATACAGTACCAATTTATGGTAAAATGACTGTTTTACCCTTGGTCCCGAAACTTCCAAAAATTCCATAATTCATGCCTAAACCGTTATTTGAGACTAAAAGTCATATTCTAACTCCTAAAGATGAGTTTGGTTACAAACTGGCAATTTACCCATTTTCCTATTTTTCTTGAAGATCGTTAAGGTCCAACTTCGGCTTCAAATATGAAATTCGAATAAACTTATAAAAATTCCGAAATAATTCTCTAGATCATCTATGATATCTCATCTACTACTAGGAGAAAGGATTTCTTAAAACTGTTCATCCACCACTTCTACAAAAATTTCCGAAGTTGGTTACAACACTTGAAATTTCCTATACTTAGTCAAAATTTTCCTCTGCTGTAAAACATCCCAACTGTCCTACTTTGAGTCCTTATAAGTCCTAATCCGACCGTTAACTTTCTCCCAAATTCTAACATAGTAAACAAAATAATTCAATCTACAATATATCAAAAATTCAACGGTAGTTTCTCGATCTAAGCTATAGAAATTATGTCCCAAAGTCAACATGTCGAAGCTGAATTATAAGGTGTGCAGAAGGTCCTAACTTCGATTCTCCTTGACAGCATAAGCTTCCTTTATTTCTATCTAGAGGCATCCGGTTCGAAACCTACAATACCCAACTATGTAAGACTTTATTGAAACATTTTATGTGAGATTTTCTCATCTACTGAATTGCTTTAGTGTACTCTAATTCTAGCCTATACCAACCTCTAGCTTTCTATCAACCTTTACTCAACACTACAGCCCACTCTTCTTATACAGCAAGATCTTACAATTGAAGGATGTCTACTTACTACAGTAAGGGAGGAGCAAAAATGGTTGGTGTTGTGTGCAAATCAGAGGGCAAGAAGCGGGGGTATGCTACTCATTTGGCTGCAGACAGAGAAGAGCGAGGTGGCTCGGGATGCTGCAACATTACAGTGTCCAAAGTTGAGTTATTTTTGGACTACCGAGCACAAGTGAAAGACGAGGTATACGAGAGTTCTTACCGATCGTTCTTCTGTCCTATTCTCGCTGGAGGCGTGCAGTGGCTGAGCGTCAAGTTCAGAGGGCTGAGTGCAGAACATTGGCGAGTAGCTGTGTCCGGGTGTGCAGGGCGTTGGCAAGCAACAACAGTCCCAGGCGCCTGTGCAGAACATTGGTGAGCAGCGTCTTCAGGAGTGCAAGGCGTTGGCAAGTAGTAGTAGTCCCAAGCGCCTGTGCAAAACGTTGGTGAGTAGCGTTTTTGGGAGTGCAAGGCGTTGGCAAGCAGTAGCAGTCCCAGGCGCCTGTATAGAAGGTTGGTGAGTAGCGTTTTCGGGAGTGCAAGGCGTTGGCGAGCAGCAGCAGTCCCAGCCGGCTTGTTCAGGACGTTGGTGAGCAGCATCGTCTCTCTCTGACTCCGGTGAACGCGAGGCGGATGATCAGTGCGAGAAGGAAGGCAGAGGCGTGAGCAGTTGTGCGGTAGAGAGGCTTGATTAGCGTGGAATAGGATTAGGGAAGCTGATTAGATTTGGTTAAAGTTAATTAGGGTTTAGGGTTACATTTGGGCGGCCTGGTTAATTAGGGGGCCTACTCCGATGGCCCGCTCATCCCGTTAGGGGATGGGCTAAAAAAAATAAATCGTTACTCGCACGGAACCGCTCTTCGTGTTTTAAAATCAGAAGGTTCTTCAATTTACTCATAGTGGAGGCTAGGAGGGTAGCACAATCAGCAGGTCTACCATGAAGCATAGAGTATAGGAGGAAAAGCTCATCAGTCTTTATCTTTTAAGGGGTTTCGGTCCTAGGGAAAAGGCATTTGGAAAGGACCCTATGGGCTATCTTCAAGGCTAAGTGATAGATGAGCTTAGCCTTGGTGTCGGCCGGCTGCCAACGGTCCTCACTAGCATAGATCATAGCTATCTCCTCCCAAAAGTCCTTAGCGTATACACCGCTAGGAAAACAACCATTGAAGGTCTCTTGGAACCCAAAGAAGGCTCCAAACTGCAAGATCGAGAACTCATAGTTCTCCTCCATCAACCTAAAAGAAACCGTCCTATCCATGGCATTATGCTCAAAAGAGATGACGAACTACCTAGTAATCTCCTCATAAGTGTCTTCTCGAATAGCGGAGAAGACAATCAAACCGGCTCTATCTAAAAGCCATGTCAAGTCATTCACTACATTCAGCGGCTCTAGCTCCTCAAGCACTAAGTAGCGTGGTCCTATCACCGCTCTCTTCTCGATCCTTTCTAAGGCATCGAGGTAATCCTCATGAATTGTTGCAGTTCTAGGAGGTGGGGGTGTTGGTGACTCACTCGGGGGTACTTGGGAAGAAGAGGAAGTGTCACCTTTCCTCTTCCTGTTCCTAGTCGACTTTGTCCTAAACAAATCCATTGTAGAGGGAAAATTACGATCTGTTCTACAGAAACCACGGCCGTGGAACTGTCAGGGACCGTGGTTCGGTTCTGTTTTGCTCAAATCTCAACCAAATCACACCAAATTCAGCACACACATTCCTAGACTAATTCCAATTCCAATTCCAATCAATTATCCTAAAAATCTTGCAAGAATTAAGCCAAATCGACAAAGTAGAGAAAGAGGAGAAAAACCTAGGTTTTGGATTCTTAAAATCCAAATTCCGTCTTCTGTACAGATTGTTCACTCGAATTGTTGATTGGATCTTGTAGATGATTGAATTTGCTTCACTTTAGGCTCAAGAATCGTTCGAATCGGACTCCGAACGAAGATTTGAGAGAGGGGAGTGGTTTCGGCGAAAGGGTCGTGGAAAAGGGGCGTGGTTTGGAAGTTTTGTGTTGTTTTTGTGAAGAAGGTGGTTTATATAGTGACCGTAAAAATTTTTGAAAATAACCAATCCTTCCTTGTCTTCGAAACTGTTTTCTCTAGGATGTATGGTGTTGTTCCTGTCGGAGTCTTGTATGCAGTCCTATATGCCCACAATGCATCATCTAGTTTCAAAGACCAATCCTTCCTTGTCTTCGAAACTGTTTTCTCTAGGATGCCCTTGATCTCTCTATTTGAAATCTCCACTTCTCCACTCGTTTGTGGATTGTAGGTAGTGGCGATCTTGTGAGTCATCCCATACTTAGCTAGTAGAGCTTCGAATCGTCGGGCAATGTAGTGAGAGCCTCCGTCACTAATGATGGTCCGTGGTGTCCAAAACCTTGGGAATATAGTTCTATTAAAGAACTTATCTACAACCATGACATCATTAGTTGGAGAGGCAATTGCTTCAACTCATCTCGAAACATAATCTACAACTAGAAGTATGTATTGGTTTCCACAAGATGATGGGAAAGGTCCCATAAAGTCTACTCCCCAAACGTCGAAGATCTCTACCTCGTGAATATTGTTAAGAGGCATCTCATTTCTCCTGGATATGTTACTTATTCTTTGACAAGCATCGCAGCAAGAAACAAAGGTTTGCACATCTTTAAATAAAGTAGGCCAAAAGAATCCAGATTGCAATACCTTAGCGCTAGTTTTGTCTGAACTAGCGTGTCCTCGACAAGGTAGTGAATGACAATGACGGATGACGCTTTTCATCTCGTCTTTCAGCACACATCTTCGAATGATGCCGTAAGGACCCCTCTTGAAAGGTAGAGGTTCATTCCAAAAGTATTGCCGGACATCCTTAAAGAACTTCTTTCTTTGTGCATAGGATAGTCCGGGAGGTATTTCCTCACAAACCAAATAGTTAACAAAATCATCAAACCATGGTTCGTTACCTTTAGTTATCTTGTCGATGCACTCCTCTATGATGTGTAAATGCTCGTCCGGAAAGGAGTCATCTATAGGTACATCGTCGTCTTCTAGATGTGGTAGACGACTCAAATGATCCGCAACAGAATTTTCCGAATCTTTCTTTTCACGGATCTCTAGATCGAATTCTTGTAGGAGAAGAATCCATCTAATCAGCCTTGGTTTTGCGTCGTTTTTGGCGAGTAGATACCGGATCGCAGCATGATCCGTGTATACTATCATCTTTGCACCTACAAGATAAGAACGAAACTTTTCAAAGGCATAAACAATTGCTAAGAATTCTTTTTCAGTTGTGGCATAGTTAAGTTGCGCTTCATCTAGCGTCTGGCTAGCGTAATAGATTGCATGTGTTCGGCCCTCCTTCTTTTGCCCAAGCACAGCTCAAATACCTACGTCACTTGCATCACACACAACCTCGAGCGGGAGATTCCAGTCCGGAGGTTGGATGATCGGGGTTGAGATTAGAGCTTCCCGGATCTTGTGAAACGCATGTAAACAATCCTGCAAGAAATCAAAAATTGCATCCTTCATCAATAGATTAGTAAGCGGTTTTGATATCTTAGAAAAATCTTTTATAAAACGTCTATAAAATCTAGCATGTCCTAGAAAGCTTCTTATCTCCTTCACCGAAGATGGAGGAGGGAGCTTTTCTATGGTCTCTATCTTAGCCTTATCTACCTCTATTAGAGATCAAGTGTCCGAGTACAATGCCTTCCTTCACCATCAATTGACACTTCTCCTAAATAAGAACTAGGTTAGTGTCTTCACACCTTTGTAGCACAAGAGGAAGGTTAGAAAGACAATTATCAAAAGAGGAACCATAAACAGAAAAGTCATCCATGAAAACCTCCATGATATCCTCTATGTACTCCGAGAAGATAGCCATCATGCACCTTTGAAAGGTGGCTGGGGCATTGCAAAGCCCGAACGGCATTCTCCTATAAGCGAACGTACCCCACGGGCACGTGAATGTGGTCTTCTCTTGATCGTCCGGATGTATCATAATCTGAAAGAAGCCACTATAACCGTCAAGATAGCAAACATGAGAATGTTGTGCTAGCCTTTCAAGCATTTGATCAATGAAGGGTAATGGGAAATGATCCTTCCTAGTTGCTTTGTTTAACTTCCGGTAATCAATGCACATCCTCCACCCATTCACGGTTCTTGTAGGAATGAGTTCATTGTTTTTGTTGGTGATGACCGTCATTCCTCCCTTTTTTGGAACAACTTGTACGGGGCTCACCCACTTACTATCGGAGATAGGATAGATGATACCTGCATCAAGTAGCTTAAGAATCTCCTTCTTGACAACCTCCTTCATGATCGGATTTAACCGTCGTTGAGGTTGTCGTGAAGGCCTAAAATCTTCTTCCATTAGGATCTTGTGCATACATAATGAAGGTTTAATTCCTACAAGATCTTCTATAGTGTAACCTAAGGCTTTCCTATGTTTCCTTAGAACAACCATTAGTCTATCATGTTCATCTTCATTTAAATCAAAACTAACAATTACCGGAAAAGTAGAATTAGTTCCTAAAAATGCATACCTTAGATGTTTGGGTAGTGGTTTCATTTCCATCACCATTGGAGTCTCTAATGGTTCTTGAGGAGTGTCCAATGCTTCCTTAGAAGTCTCTAAGGATGTAGGAGTTGTTGAAGAATACTCAAGAGCATTGGTGGAAAGAACGTAATTGCTCTCAGAATTTCCCAAAATTACGGTACCACTGTTACTTCCACGGCCGTGGTTTAGGGTGTGGAAGTCAATCACGGCACCACTGGTAGTTCCACGGCCGTGGTTTTGGCCGTGTAACTTACTGGAGTCCTCTCAATAGCTGATTACGGTCATGTTGGTGGGAATCACGGCCGTGGAATAGCACGATTGGCCGTGATTCCTCACGTCTTCTGACCCATCGTAGAGTTTTTCAAACTCTTCTTCATGCACTTCCTTTAGCTCCTCCAAGGCTTCAATTTCCTCATTGCAATCCTCTTCTTCTCCTTTTTCCATAATGCTCATGGTGATAACCTTTTGCAATGGATCCTTGAATAGAATCGAACTTACTTCCTCTCTAGATGCATCCTCGTCATAGATATTAAACATATCTTCTCCAAGAGCTGGCTCTCTCACCATAGTGGAAAGAACAAACTCTACCTTCTCTTCTCCTATGTCGAAGGCAAGTCTAGCATTTTTGCAATCCACCATACAACCGGATGTTGCAAGAAACGGTCTTCCGAGTATGATCGGGACTGGACTATCTACAGGAATGTCAAGCACAACAAAATCTATTGGAACATAGAACTTACCAAACTTGACTGGGACGTCCTCAATGATACCGACGGGACGAGTTATGGATCGATCCGCCATGTATAACGTCATCTTCACCGGTTTGGGTTCACCTAAACTGATTTTTCTGCATAAGGCAAGCAGGATGATGCTAACACTTGCTCCCAAGTCACATAATGCATCATAAGTGACTTCTCCCACTCCAATTGGAATACAAAATGACCCCGGATCCTTCAGATTTGGGGGCATCTTTTCCTTCATCGTTTTGATGAGATCCGATGATTCTGAACTCATCTTGACCTCTCCAAAGTCTTCCAGCTTCCTCTTGTTAGGGAGAATCTCCTTTAAGAACTTCCCGTAAGCGGGCATACCTACAATTGCATCAATAAAAGGTATGTTAATGTGCAGTTTACTCATGAGTTCAATGAACTTACCGAATTGCTTGTCTAGACGCGCTCTTGCTCTAGATTGTGGGAATGGTAGAGGAGGTTTGTAAGCTGGAGGAGGAATGTAGATGTCTTCCTTCTCTTTCCCCTTTTCCTTCTCCTTTTCAACGGGAACTTCAACAAACTTAGGCTGCGGGTCGGTAGTTGTTGCTCCGCTCCTAGTTGTAATAGACATCACCCTTTCCTTCGGGTTATCCTCCGTCTTTCCTGGAAGCTTTCCTTGGTTTCTAGAAACTTCCTCATCATTACTGAACATTTGGTTTTCTAAAACTTTTTGAGCTTTATCAACCTTAGTGATGTGATTCTCCAGTCCTTCAAGCTTTCCCAAGATCATTTCCAGCATGGGATCGGGCTTCTCTTTCCCCGAAATGCTTCCGCTATTTGATGTTTGCCCTTGGCTTTTCAAAGGAATGGAAGAAGAAGATGGTGGTGTTAGTGAATTTCCTGAATTGGGATAAGAATTACCAATTTTGTTGTTGGTTGGAACGCCAATTGTTGTTTGAATTCCGATTGTTGTTCCAATTATTGTTCCGGTTGTTGTTGTTCCAATTGTACAAGTTGTTGTTCCGGTTGTTGCGGTTGGTATTCTCATTCCCATGATGGTTATTGTTGTTTCCTAAATATCTAATATCTTGCTCCTTAGGCTTTTGAAAGCTACCTTTAATGACTTCCTTCAACTCTTTAATCTCGGTGTTGAGAGAAAAGATTTGAGTTTGCGAAGCTTGTGTTAGCTTCGCTCCTTGATCTACTCGGTTAGCTTCCGCCTTCTGGTGGGAATACTTGTCAATGACTCGGGCTTGATTCTCAATGAAGTCCCAAGCGTCATCTTCCGTCATGTCCATGAATGTGCCACATGAAAGGGATTGGAGCTTGAATTGTGTTTCCTCATCTAGTCGCTTGTAATATATCTCCAACAACTCTAACTTAGAAATGCCATGGTGTGGGCAATCCAATAATAGATCCTGGAATCTTTCCCAAGACTGAAAAAAACTTTCAATTAGATTTCATAAAAAATCATTGATTTTACCTCTCAACTCCGTTGTCTTGGATGGCGGAAAAAATTTGGTTAGGAACTCCGAAGATAGATTCTCCCATGTGTTGAGTCTTCCATTTGGAAAAACTTGATACCAAGATAAAACCTTCCCTTTCAAAGAGAAGAAGAGTGGCTTGATCTTGTAGTTGTTGGTGGTTGCATTCTTTGGTTTCATTGTCTCCATTAGAATCTCAAAATTCTGTAAATGTTGATGTGGAGATTCAGCACTCGTTCCTCCAAAATGGCTTTGGTGAACGATGGTAATAACTTGGGGGTTAAAGTTAAACCCCTGAATATCTTCAGCTTCGAAGTTCACACCTAGATGGCGTGGTTGATGAATCGGATCCATCCTTTGGCCAAGAGTTCTTGGCTCCTCATCAACACGAGCGGCTCTCGCACCCCCAGCTGAGACACGAGGATTGGCGGCTGGTATTGGATCATTCCGGACTGGATTGATCGTTGGATCAATCTCCTCTAGTGGTGGCATATCCGGATCGAATTCTTCATCATCGGATGATTCCACCCTAATGGACCTAGTTGGAATTGATGCCGCTCCGCTTCTTCCTTACGAGCCTTCTCACTCAACCTATATTGAGCTTGAGACTCCTCTAACTCCGCCTGGAAATCCCTCTCTCTATTTTCAGCCATCTTTCTTTCTTTAGCTTTCTTCCTAAGAGTTTTCTCAAGTTCCGGATCAAAAGGTACGAGGTCTTTGTTGGATCTAGACCTGCGCATATACCTAAGAGAACCTGCAAATAGCACTCAAAAGAGATATCAAATAACAAGAGCAAAGCTCCCAAGGTCGACAGCCAAAAACCAAAGTTTGGTCTAGACCAAATCCCCGGCAACGGCGCCAAAAACTTGTTCGCCCTAAAACGTGCATGCAAATAAGCTTTATATATATAAAACTAGAATAAAAGCAAGCGAACCCGCAGGGTACGGATCGGCGTAGATTAGCAAGTATTCCAGAGTATCGAACACAGGGATTTGGTGAAACAAAATCTAGTTTCAGATTGTCAAGTAAATAAGATGTAAAGCTTTGCAAATATTGGGAAAACAGCAACCCTAAAGATCTAGGTATCCAATTGTGGAAATCGATTCAAGACATACTAAAGAATAAAGGACAGAGTCAAGAATTGTAATGGTATGCTAAGGTAAGGTAATGTACGGCGAAGTTCTAAAACCTTATATGACTTACCAAAAGACACACTCTATAAAGGTTGTTGAGGCTGCAGTATAGAAAAGATCTAAAGACAAGAATTAATCTCAAATACCTAAACTTGTAATCCAAAGATCAAGATAAACTCAAACGGTTAAGGTTGTGACACTCGAAACCGAAATAGAGGACGTTGAGTCTCACTATTACCTAGGAAAGGCAAGTCAATGCTAGGTTAAAGTTAATCTTCAACTTTGGATTAAGGTAAAAGCAGAGTTCGTAAAATGAGGTAAATCACGGGCAGATCTTGAGAACCACGGCCGTGGAAACCTAAGAATAGGCCGTGATTTTAGGTGTCGAAGATATTTTTCTAACTCTCAGGGTCCAATCAAATTACGATCGATCTGCCATCATCTAAGCCACAACTATCAACCCTTCACCTTAGAATTGCTAAAGGGTTTTAGTCAATAATCATTGTCATAATATCAATATTCAATTTAAGAAGAATGAAAGATGAAAACCCTCGAATACTCAATAAAACTTCAAAACCAATTCTCAAATCCGAAACACAAGAAGCAATGTTAATGAATTCAGAGTGTAGAACACAAAACCTCACAATGATGTAAGGCAAGTATGAAGAACGGGATGTCAATTCATCTTCAATATCAAAACCTAAGAAAAAGGCTAAACCTTCGCTGTGAGCAATCTCCAATCTTCAACAATCCGGCGTTTCCGCGACTTTTGGTGATCTCCAATCAACCCTAGGCAAGAATGTTGAAAGCAAGGGTATGCGGCCGTCCCTGAAACTCTCTTTTCCGGCCTTTTTATAAGACGAGGAAAAGTTACCGTCAAGGCCGATTATGTAAATGTGTGGCTATTAATTACACGTCAAAAGATCGCCTAAATCACGGTCTCATAGCATTCCACGACCGTGGTTTAGAGCGTGGAAACAGATTACGGTGCCTTGTGACTTCCTTGACCATAATTTAGGCCGTGTAACTTACTGGAGTGCTCGAAACTTAAATCCACGTTCATGATGCCAAGTCCACGGCCGTGGTTTAGAGCGTGGACTCCTCTACGGCCGTAACTCAGGGCATGGAAGTGTATATTGCTTGTTGTTGCTTTTGTTTCGTAACATTCATTATCCTCACTCCTTCCTTAGCTTCCTTGATGTATCTCCTAATCCTCAAACATGATCGATTACTCCCTTTCTCTCTCAATTGCTCCGATTTAGATCCTATTCACCTATAATCAACACAAAGCTAGTGTAGACTTCCATATCGACAAAATAGATGAACAAGCTAACATTTTCTTCAAAACCTTATCCATGTACACAATAATGAGGGAAAAACAACCAAAATAAGTGCCTAGAATATCGCCATATTTCATGCTAACAGTATCCTATGAGCTATCTTGAAAGACAACTTGTAGGTTAAATTGTCCTTCGAGTCCCCGGGTTGCCAACGGTCCATCTCACTCACCACCATAGCAATACTTTCCCAAAACCCGCTCGGGGGCGCATTCCTAGGGAATGTTCTATTAATAGTCTCCCAAAACAAAAATATGCTCCCAAATTGAATGATAGACATCCCAAAGTCTCGGTTAATCAACCTAAAAATCACGGTTCTCTCCCTCGGATCATGCTTAAAGGAGCTAAGATATTCCTTAGTAATCTTCTCATATGCATCCTCAATGATGCCAACAAATCCTAATAAGATAGCTCTCTCTATCACCCCCCCTTAAATTAGCCACAATATTCATACATTCAAGCTCAACAAGTACTAAATACCTAGGAGAAACAATATTCCGAGGTTTACTGCGTTCGTACCTCGTTTTGTGGCATTCAAGTATGTGTGGTAGTATACGAGGAGGTAGAAATGGTGGAGCTTGGTGAGAGGAGGAATAATTTCCCCTTGGAACAATTTCCGCAATGATCTATGTCTTCTTTCCATTGCAAAGGAAAATCTCAGGTGGATCTTCAGAGATCTCGGCCGTGGAAACTAGAGGAGACCGAGATTTTCATCGTTTTCTCTCAAATTTGGCAAATCTATAAAGATTTTATCAAACTAAGCTCCCTGATTTCTTCCTATGCCTTAGTCGTTCTACAATACACCAGATCCGCACACAAATCAATATAAACGAAGCCAAATCGAAGGTGATACAGAAAAACCTAGGTTTTGGATTGAAAAATCCAAATGGATCCTGATTTGCTGGATTGTGGTGTTGTTAATGCACGGAATCTTCAATGTGGTTGAGAAATCTTGAGTTTTGGAGGAAGAATGAAGCAAATCAGTTGCAAAAGAGAATTTGAGAAGAGGTAGGGGATTCGGCCGTCCGTGGAGTTAGGGCGTGGAATTGGGTGTAGATTTTTGATGAAAATTGGTGAAGTGTTCTTTATATACCCTGGCTGAATTTCAAAAAATCACGGCCAAGATTTACCCGTGGAACCAGGTTGTCCGAGATTTTTCTTAAGTTGCTTGCGACATAGTTATCCACATGTAGAAAATTCAAAATATCGTCCGTGGAAACTTGTACTTGCCCGAGATTTTTTGCATTTCGTACCAAATTGACAATTTGACTTGTTTCCACACTTTTGAGTTCTTTTCGAGCATTACCTAGTTCTTGTCATCCAAAGACACAAGAAAACCAGGACGAACCAAAGAAAAAGAAAACTACTTTAGTATATCTGAGAAGGGGAAAAGAACAATACCTTGGGTTGCCTCCCAAGTAGCGCTTTGTTTAAGGTCGGTAGCTGGACCTATCTTCGTTGATGATCATGTGAGGTGGAGAGGTGTGATACTCTCAACCGGAACTTCCGGTGTATATTTCTTCAAATGATGGCCACCGGCCTTGATGTTTCCGCAATGTTCACCCTATACTTCAACAGCACCATGGGTACAAACATGTTTTATAACATAAGGTCATGTCCAACGAGATTTTAACTTAGCCGGAAATAGCCGGAGTCAAGAATTGAAGAGAAAGACAAGATCTCCATCTTTCAACTATTTGGGAATTATATCAAGCCATCTCTTCGGCCTCTCCTTGTAAATCCGTGCATTCTCGTATGCCTTCAAATGGATTTCTTCTAATGCACTAATGTCCAGAAGGCGTTTTTCTTCAACTTCCTTAATGTCGAAGTTGAGCCATTTAATTGCCCTATAAGCTTTGTGCTCCAACATCACTGGAAGATGACAAGGTATCCCATATACAAGGTTGTAAGGTGTTGTGCCTATGGGAGTCTTGAAAGCGGTCCTATATGCCCAAAGTGCATCATCTAGCTTTAGCGACCAATCCTTCCTTATTCTAGTGACAATATTCTCTAGAATTCTCTTGATTTCTCTATTTGAGATTTCTACTTGCCCGCTTGTTTGAGGATAGTAGGGAGTAGCAATGTTGTGAGTTAATCCATACTTAGACAATATAGTTTCAAACTTACGGGCGGTGAAGTGTGTTCCTCCATCACTAATGATGGTTCGGGGTGTCCCAAACCTTGGGAAGATCCTTGTATTAAAGAACTTCACTACCACCGTTGCATCATTAGTTGGAGAAGCAATAGCTTCAACCCATATTGAAACATAGTGTATAGCTAGAAGTATGTATTGGTTTCAACAGGAAGATGGGAACGATCCCATGAAGTCCATTCCCCATACGCCGCAGATTTCACCTCTTGGATGTTGTTAAGAAGAATTTCATTCCTCCTAGATATATTTCCTATTCATTGGTAAGCATCGCACGCAAGAGACAACAAAGTTTTGCACATCTTTAAATAGAGTAGGTCAAAAGAAACCGGATTGGAGTACCTTAGCGCATATCTTGTGGGAACTAGCATGTACTTTACAAGGCAATGCCGGACATCCTTGAAGAATTTCTTCCTTTGAGCGCAAGACAATCCGGGAGGTATTTCCTGACTAACCAAATAATTCACAATATCAGCAAACCAAGGTTCATTACCGTTGAAATTTGATGAAGACAATCCGTGATCTCGTGCAGCTATTCATCAAGAAAGGGGTCATCGATAGGGGGATCATCCTTCATGCTAGTGACATGAGGGAGAAGTCTTAGATTATCAACCACAGAGTGCTCAGATCCTTTCTTGTCCCAAATCTCTAAATCAAAGTCTTGGAGGAGGAGTATCCATCTAACAAGCCGCGGTTTTGCATCCTTTTTGGTGAGTAAATACCGTATTGCTGCGTGGTAGGTGTAGACAATCACTTTCACTCCCACGAGGTAGGAACAAAACTTCTCAAAAGCATAAACTACCGCAAGAAGTTCCTTCTCCGTCATAGCATAGTTGAGTTGAGCCTCGTCTAGCGTCTTGCTAGCATAGTAGATGGCGTGAGTGCGTTCATCCTTCTTTTGTCCGAGTACCGCTCCTATGTCTACATCACTTGCATCACACATGATCTCGAATGGAAGATTCCAATCCATAGGTTGAACGATGGGGGCTTATATTAAAGCTTCTTTTATCCTAAAAAAGGCATCTAGACAATCTTTTGAAAACGCAAAAACCACATCCTTCATCAGTAGGTTAATCAATGGTTTAGCAAATTAAGAAAAGTCTTTTATAAACCTTCTATAAAATCCGGCATGACCAAGGAAAATTCTTACCCCTTTTACCGATGATGGTGGAGTTAGTTTCCCGATGGTTTCTGTCTTCGCCCTATCGACGTCAATGCCGCAGTTTGAGATCAAATGTCCTAAAACAATGTCTTCGCTAACCATGAAATGAAACTTTTCCCAATTCAATACAAGGTTAGTGTCTTCACATCTTTGATGAACTAAAGAAAGGTTAGCTAGACAATCATCAAAAGAGGAGCCCCAAACCAAAACTTCATCCATAAAAACCTCCATGATATTTTCTATTTATTCGCAGAATATGGCCATCATGCACCATTAGAAGGTGGCCGGTGCATTGCAAAGTCCGAACGACATTCTCCTATAAGCAAACGTACCCCAAGGGCACGTAAAGGTGGTCTTCTTCTGATCGTCGGGAAGGATGGGAATTTGGAAGAATCCGCTATACTCATCCATGTAATAGAAATGTGAGTGTTGTGGCAATCTCTCGAGCATCTAATCCATGAAAGGAAGAGGTAAGTGATCATTCCTTGTTGCAACGTTCAACTTCTTGTAGTCGATGCACATCCTTCATCCTGTCACACTTCTTGTAGGCATTAACTCGTTGTTCTTGATAGTCATAAAGGTCATTCCTCCCCTTCGTTGGATCCACGTGGACGGGCTCACCCACTTGCTATCGGAAATTGAGAAGATAATACATGCATCAACTAACTTAAGGATTTCTTTCTTTACAACCTCTTTCATGATCGGATTTAACTGTCTTTGAGGTTATCGTGAAGGTTTGTGATCATCTTCCATTAAGATTTTATGCATACATAAAGAAGGTTTGATACCAACTAGATCATCAATAGGGTATCCTAAGGCATTCTTATGCAATTTCAATTCATTCATTATCCTAATGTGTACAGCACTAGTTAAGTTAGCACTAACTATGACCGGATATGTAGAGTTTTGTCCTAGAAATGCGTACCTTAAGTGTGCGGGAAGAGGCTTAAACTCCAATGTAGGAGGTTTCTTTGTTGAGGTGTTGTGGCCTTACGAAGCATCACGGGATGTGTTCTCTCCAAACGGTGTGTGCAAGCTTTAAATTTATAACCCTATATGTAAGCTTAAAATAAGGATGCGAACCCGAAGTGTACGGGTCAATCGTAGTAAAAGCAAGGAATTCCAAGGGTCAATCACAGGGACTTAGTGAAACAAAGTCGGAATAGGTAAGCTTTAGCAATTACTAACCACAAAGCAATTAAAACAATCAAAGATGATAAAAGTCAATAAAGGAAATATGCAATTCTAGGGATTAAAGCATCTAGTTGTGGTTCCAACTCAAGATCTAAAGATAAGCGGACAAAGCTGAGATTTTGCAAGGGAAGGTGTTACTAAAGTGGAATAGATCACCGGGTAAGTCTCACTACTCACTAATCCCAAACCGTAACTCCTATAACCGGATAAGTCTCAAGGAATTAAGATAAAGAAGTATAACATCAAACTAACATACCACCTAAGGGAATAGAATCAACCTTTATCGGGTAAGTCTCAAGCTAACTCACAAAGATGGGATGAAAACACACTCAAACCCTAATAAAGGATAAACCTTTATTACCTACACTTATGATCTTAGGTAAACAAACAAAGGAATCAACGGGTAAGTCTCATCCTAGGCTTGTATTGAACCAGGAAAGGTGTAATAAGAATAGGATTTGGCAAACTCTAACACTTAACTCTCAGTTTCGAATCAGATAAGTCACCTCGGTCAGCCAAATTCCACCCCAGCCGAGATGTTCATCGACTAAGCGAGATGCTTAGGGTTAAGGTAAAGACTCGAACTTTCAGGGTCCTACTGTGATTAAGATTATTCTATCATTGTTTTTCCCACAACCTTCAGCCAATCAACCTAGAATCACACAAAGAGATTAGCCACTCATCATCATGAAAGTATTAATCAAATATATGGGAAGGAAAAGAATAGTTGAACAAGAAAACCTTAAGAGAAAGGCTTCAATAACTGAATCAATTATCAAGCCAACAAGCGTTCCTTGGATAGAAATCCAACAAGACAACAAAGAGGAAGGGAATCTAAGATGATCTTACAAAAACCCTTCAAAAGCTATAAAAGCTATAGACTTTCTTCCTTCAACCTTCAAAAAGGTTCTTCAAATCTCCCAACTGGAGTATGGCTGCAGCGGATCTTCGATGTATGCAGCGTGTATAGCGTGTGTTAGCGGATGTATAGCATGATCTGGATTTGTGGAAAATCCAATCCTTTTTATAGGAAAATTACTCTCCAAAGATAAGATATCTTAGAAAGATCTCTTCCCATAAAAATAGGTAAAATATATGGTCTATCTTATCTTCTTCCTTCTAGGAGCCAAGCCCAAAAATATAAGATCCTCTTTCCAAAGATAAAAGATCTCAGTCAAGAATAAAATATTCTCGCCGCGTCCCAGGTGTTCGCCTCGGTCGAGTCGACTTCTCTGGATCACCTCGGTCGAGGTGACTCTGTAGTCAACCGAGGTGAATCACAACTGAATGTGAAATCTCTCAAATCTGGTCCAAAGTGAATCTCTAATCCATAGCTATGCTTCCTGGATGTTTCCTTATGATCCTGAATGTAGCTCCAATGACTCAATAGCTCCTTTTGCTCCTTTTTTATGCAAAACGTGCCATTTTACCTACGATTACAACAAAACTAGGTGTAGACCTCGATTCCCGCAAAGGTAGATGAAATGGTAATATAATCACATAATATACATACAAACATGCAGATTATTGAAGATAAAACGTCTAAACAAACCCCAAAATATAGACAATAATTCATGCTATCAAAATACCCCAAACTTAGCTCTTGCTTGTCCTCAAGCAAGTTCCGCATATAAAATACAAGATAGAATGGATTATAAGTCATAAAGATCAATTAAAAAGTCTTTCAAAAACATTTTTATGGTGTGCTACAATCATAGATCACTCTAAGAGAATACATCATGGAATTTAAAATCAAAATATGATCAAAATATTTTATAAATATAAGAAAGTTGTTTATCTTTGCATAAAATCGTAGAATGCATAATAAATCATAATTATTGAAATTAATCATGCATAATCCAGTTTAAACCACTAAGTCAATCACCAAGCTCGAGGTCTCAAGGGCTTCCCAAAAGAAAGGTCAAGAAACGTGTAGGGTAGGGATGTATATGAGGTAATGTGGTGCTAGAATCCGGGAAAAGGATATCACTTCACTTTCACTTTGACTTTCAACATCTTCCACCAATAAGCTTTGCTTATTTCACACTTTTTCTTTTTTACTTTACTTTTTGGGATAAATGGACAAAGGTGCACAATAACCGAAGCCTAGGAAATCAGTAATCATCAATTTCTTGAGATGCATCAAACCCTTGATGCACATACCATGACCTGTTAGGAATATCGCTCAATCCGACTTTGGCAAGACACAAACACCCGGCTATGTGAATGGTGCCGAGTTACTCATCATCATGATTGACTTCCCCAAACCTATTTATTGCTTTCTAACACTTTCACTTCCAGCCAACTTCTCAACTTTTACTTCACTTGCTTTCACCACTTTGCTTGCTTCCAAATTCCCGGATAGGTAAAGGGAGGCAAAAATGTATATGAGGGGCTAAGCATGATCAAGAAGAAGAAGAGAGAAGAATGAATTGCCTTGGTCTTTCCAGGAAGAAAGTGAGAGAACTCATAATGCGGTGTCAACCTTCAAATTCAACATAATTTGGATAAAAACAAAGTATTAAACATGCCAAAAAATTTCAAACAAAGCATTTAGCAACTTAAACATATCATAAAACCTTTCAAACACATAAAGATTTCAAAACCAGTCAGCAAACAAGATCTTCGCTGAGATCATATCCAGATAAGAAGCACAAAACGTTTCGAAAACTCTCAGTTAAACCACCTCGGTCGAGGTGTTCTAGGTCAACCGAGGTGAAGTACCTCGTTCGGCCAGAACTGTCCCGGTCGAGGTCAAAAAAAAATTTTTGTCCAGTTTTGACGTTTTTCTCAATCAAATAATCTGTATGCATGCATGTAGTCTCAGATAAAATCATAGAAGCAAAATGAAGCATAAATATCCGATAATGTCGAGTCATACATCACATAAGTCAATCAAATACATAAACACCCCATACTTGGGACACACTGTCCCAGTGGGTCAGAATAAGTCTAAAGAAATAAAGTATTCACCGGACATAAAGCTGAGCTGCATAATAAATAAGAAAGAAAATCCTGCAGGCTCTCAATAATCAAGATCCGGTGGTGGTGGTGGTGGCATGTAGGGATAATGGGATGGGTCAAATAGATAACCCATAGTCTGCTAAAACTGGATCTCCATCATCCGGCGCTGATAGTGTTGGCTCTCTAGCATCTGATGAGTCCAGTGGTCGATCTCTCGGTGTTGGGCGGCAAATCTCTCATCGATGTCCACAGAAAGGGCAGCATAAGAGTCTATCATCTGATCCGTCAAATTATCGATCCGACGGTGAGCCTCTGGATCTCTATGTCGGCGTACCCTACGCCTAGCAGGTCGGACTGGTGATGCAGCCGTCGCGGTCTCAGTATCGTCATCATCTAAATCAATGACCGGCGCACTCGTCCCAACAGTATCAGTCCCTGTATCCATAGGAACTCCACCATCCCTGTCATCATCAACAGTCTCCTCCTCTACCTCATCCTCCTCAGCCGGTGCAGCTGCTGCCTCTCTAGCATCCTCCATCAATGGGATCCAAGCAGTTTGCCAATAGTGAGGATCATAAACTGAAGACTGGGGTGACCATCTAATCCCCTGTGGTGTAGTCGGCTCCCATGGCATGGCTACATATGGTGTAGTGAGTCCTCGGGGAACCAGAATCCGCCGAGTGATCATCTCCTGAAGTCCTAGCGGCTTGGCAGCCGCCACCATAGTACAAGCTCTGAGGTCCATGTCCTAATAACTCGCTATGTAAATCACAATACCTCCGCAGCAGATATCCCCCTTCGCCTTCGCCTTGATCTTGTGCAGATCCTCTACCAACATCAAGCCAAAGTTTGGGATCCCTCCAGTCACCATGCAGTAAAGGCTGAAAAGCTCCCCTTGTCGGACCTTTGGGGGTGTCTCAGTACGCGCCAGAAGCGTCTCACTGAAAATCCGGTGAGCTAACCTAAAAGCTAGGTGAAATATGATACGCTCCCTGGAGTCTCCAGGGCGCCACCTGTCTGCGTGCTCAACTACATGAGCAATCTGACCCCAGAACTCCCTAGCTACAGCTCGGGAGGGAAAATCTACAGCAGTCGGAGCCGGGAAACCAAAGATGTCTCTCCAGTACTCTAAGGGAACTAAGAAGTTCCGGTTCATCAACCGGTACTTCACAGAACGCTTTGTGGGAAGGTAGGTGAAAGAGCAAATAAACTCTAAAGTAGGCTCTAAATAGGCAGGTGCACGGATCTCAGTAATTAGCCCTACCATCGAAATCATCCGCCTCAAATCTCTATCCACATGGAGACAATCAAAAGCTGAATGTCAAGGAAGCGCGGTGCAATCACTGGAAGGGCGGCAATGCGATCATAATCGACCTGGTGTTTCTCTTGGATCACCGGTCTCTAAGGTCTAGAGGAAGAAGAAAAAGGGGAAGGGGATGATCTGTCCCTCAGGAAAAGCTGTCTATCTGAACTCATTTCTCAAACACTCTGTCAGATCACCTCGGTCGGCCTGACACAACTCAAGAACACCTCGGCCGAGGCACAGAACGACTGGACCGAGGCAAATAACTGTGCAAACGAATCTCTCAAAAATCCAGTTCTTTTCCCCCAAAATCAGTACAACTGGTTCCTATGGGGTACTTAATATGTTTCTCAGCAAATGCAAGGGCAACCAAAGCCCAATTCAAAGCAAAACAGTGAAGAGAACGAGATTAGGGTTTTTTTCCTGATTTTGCCTCTAATCGGTCGATTCGGTTTGTTTTTCTCGCAGATTGACGCTTGCACCGGGATCCTCTATCCTTTCTTTGCAATTTGGAAGCAAGAATCGTCGAAAACGAGCGAAGAATGGCGAAGCGAGGCGAGGAAGCTGCCGCGGTCGAGGAGAAGTTAAAGGAGGAGAGAGAATTTCAACCCCCTTTTATACCCTTTTTTGGAACTGCTGTCACCTCGGTCGAGGTGGTCTCGACTGGACCGAGGTGGTATGGACCGAGGTGGATCTTCAGAAACCCTAGTCGCCTCGGTTGCTCAAGAATCATCTCGGTCGAGGTGCTTTGACAACAACCGAGATATGCCTCAGTCAAACTCCGTCTTCTCAAATTCTCGAACTTCTGTCCTTCCAGTTATGCTCCTGGTTTGTACTCCTTCCTTAGATGTCACCTGTTGTCTGTCTAGGACGCCAAAAACAAAAAAAAAGCAAAGCAAAAGCAAACTATCTAAGCTAGACTAGAAAAAGGGAAAAGGAAAGCAATACCTTGGGTTTCCTCCCAAGAAGCGCTTGATTTAAGGTCGCTAGCTGGACCATAGTGCGTCTCTCAAACGAGGTATAGTGGTGCAACCTCCTCAACCGGAACTTCCGGTTTGTATTTCTTGAGTCTATGACCATTGACCTTGAAGCTTCCACTTGTCTCGCCCCAAATCTCAACTGCACCATGAGGAAAAACATGTTTCACAACATAAGGTCCGGTCCATCTAGATTTTAACTTACCTGGAAAGAGGCGGAGGCGGGAGTTGAAGAGTAGAACTAAGTCTCCTTCCTTAAGCTCCTTAGGGATGATACGCTTGTCATGGCATTTCTTCGTCCTTTCCTTATAGATTTTGGCATTCTCATAAGCGTTCAAACGCAGCTCCTCCAGCTCATTGATATCCAATAGCCGCTTCTCGCCGGCTTCCTTAATGTCGAAGTTCAACCATTTGATCGCCCAATATACTTTGTGTTCTAACTCAACGGGCAAATGACAAGACTTCCCATATACCAAATTATAAGGGGTGGTACCAATGAGAGTCTTAAATGCGGTCCTGTAGGCCCAAAGAGCGTCGTCCAATTTCATGGACCAATCCTTCCTCGTCCTAGAGACGGTCTTTTCCGAAATTGCTTTGATTTCTCTATTCGAGATCTCGACCTGTCCACTAGTTTGAGGGTGATAAGGGTTTGCTACCTTGTGGGTAACCCCATACTTCGATAGAAGTGCCTTAAACTTCCGGTTGATGAAATGCTTTCCTCCATCGCTGATGATGATACGTGGAGTTCCAAAACGTGGAAAGATAGTCCTGTTTAAGAACTTCACAACTACCTTGGCGTCATTAGTGGGAGAAGCAATGGCTTCAACCCATCTAGAGACGTAATCAACCGCTAAAAGAATATAGAGATTTCCTCCGGAGGATGGGAAGGGTCCCATGAAGTCTATCCCCCATACATCAAAGATTTCCACCTCTTGAATATTATTAAGTGGCATTTCGTTCCTCCTAGATAAATTCCCTGTTCTTTGGCATGCATCACAAGAGACAACAAACGATTGCACATCCTTAAATAATGTAGGCCAAAAGAAACCGGAACGTAATACCTTAGCGCATGTCTTATCAGTGCTAGCATGTCCTCCACAAGGAAGTGAATGACAATGCCGTATGATGCTATTAACGTCATCTTCCGGAATGCATCTTCGAAGCATCCCATCCGGTCCGCGCTTGAATAGCAACGGTTCATCCCAGTAGTAATGGCGTACGTCCTTGAAGAATTTCTTCTTTTGAGAGTACGTCAATCCGGGCGGTATTTCCTGGCAAACAAGATAATTCACAATATCAGCATACCAGGGTCTTTTATTATCAGAAAGTTGGTGGATAGAATTTTCCACCTACTGAGGATGAATGTCAGAGAAGGAAGTAAGAAGTTTGTTATTCTCAGTAGTCTCAGTTGACATCATCTCGCCTTCGACCTCGGTCGAGGCGCAGAGGCGTTGACCGAGGTGCTCTTCAGTCGCCTCGCTCGGTCCAGAAAGTGCCTCGGTCGAGGTACTGTAACTGGAACCGAAACTGGAGATCCTCGTCTCCTGGATTAGTTTCTCAGTTTTAGCTCCTGGATCTTCTTCCAATGCTTTTAAGCTCCGTATATCTGCATCACAAGAAGCATCTATACCTTCCTCCATTAAATTGAAACTAAAATCTCTTTCAAGTGGATCGTTAGTAAGGATAGAGCTCACCAATTCTCTTGATTCTTCTTCATCATAGATGTTGAAGATATCATCTCCTAGCTGCTCCCCTTTCATGGCCGCAAGTAATGCGAACTCCACTTCATCTCCACCAATGTTGAATTTCAACTTGGCGTTTTTACAGTCTACGTTGCAACCCGAAGTTGCTAGGAATGGCCTCCCGAGAATGATAGGAACAGGGTAATCTGCGGGAATGTCAAGTACAATAAAGTCTATAGGTAAGTAGAAGTTACCTAACTTGACGGAACGTCTTCCAAAAAGCCCACGGGATGGGTAATGGAGCGGTCCGCCATGTATAATCGGATCTTAACCGGCTTGGGCTCTCCAAGTCCGATGTTCACACACAACTCCAGCGGAATGATGCTCACGCTGGCTCCTAGATCACATAAGGCTTCACAAGTGACATCCCCAACTTGAATGGGAATGCAAAATGAGTCGGGATCTCTCAATTTAGGTGCCATCTTCTCCTTCATGATTTGAATAAGCTCCGAGGATTTAGATGTCATCCTTACTTCACCAAAGTCTTCCAGTTTCCTCTTCCTTGATAGGATCTCTTTCAAGAACTTCCCATAGGCGGGCATCCCTCGAATAACATCAAGGAAAGGAATATTAATGTGTAGTTTATTCATCAAGTCAAGGAACTTACCAAAGTGCTTGTCTAGATGTGCTCTGGCCCTTGACTGGGGGAATGGAAGTGGTGGTTTGTATGTAGGAGGTGGAACATAAACTTTAGTTTTCCCCACCGCTTTCTGTGGCTCCACCTCGGTTGGTATCTCGGCTGAAGTGTTCTTCGACTGCACCTGGACCGAGGTGGTCTTCGTCGGTACTGGCACCGACCGAGGCACTAGATCTGTAGTTTTCAGTCCACTCCTCGTAGTTATGGCCATAATCTGGCCCTTAGGGTTGCTTTCCGTCCTTGCTAGAAGCTTCCTTGGATCTCTTGGCGCTTCATTCGCCCTACTAGCAAGTTGTTGTTCAAAGGCCTTTTGGGCCTTCGAAAATGAAGTCATGGATGTCTCCATAGCACTAAGCTTGATCAAGATAGCCTCCAGCACTGCGTCTTTCTTTTCCGGCTGGGACGAACTTGATCCTTGCCCCTGGCTCTTTAATGGAGTCAAAGAAGAAGAAGGGTAAGAGAGGAAAGGATTAGAGGAATCGTTAGAATTGGAGTTAGAATGATTGTTACCAGAATTTTGGTTGTTCGCCCTCCAATTATTGTTGTTGGATCCTCTATTGTTGTTGTTGTAGTTGTTGTTCCGGGACCGTTGTAGTTGTTACGGTATCCATTGTTGTTATTCCTTGATCCTTGATCTTCCTTCTTGGTTTGAGCAACCAAGAGTTCCTTCAATTGCTTCACGTCATTCTTCAAAGACGTGAGTTGATTGTTGTTAGGCGGAGCATCTTGGAAGTTAACTCTTTTAACTCCACCTTCAACTCCTTGGTGGGTATATTTCTCCATATGCAAAGCTTTCTTCTCCATAAAGTCCCAAGCTTCGTCAATCGCCATGTCCATAAAGGTACCGGCGGAAAGTAGTTGGAGGTTGAACTGGGTGCTTCCGTCCAGTCCCTTGAAGTATATCTCCAACAACTCTATCTTTGGAATCCCATGATGTGGGCAATCCAATAGAATGTCTTTAAACCTCTCCCATGACTTGGACAAGCTCTCCTTGTCCTTCATAATGAATGCATTAATCTTCCCTCTCATTTCAGCGGTATTAGAGGGAAGAAAGAATTTAGTCAAGAATTCCGTAGTCATCTCCTCCCAAGTGCTGATTTTTCCTGAAGGAAGAGATTGATACCAAGTAAGAGCTCTATCTTTTAAAGAAAAGTAAAAAGGTCTTAGCTTGTAGTTGTTGTTTTCTATTCTTGAGGGTCTCAAGGTCTCCATCAAGATCTCATAGTTTTGAAGATGTTGATGCGGAGATTCCTTCTCTAGCCCTCCGAACTGGCATTGGCGAATCATGGAAAGAACTTGCGGTCGAAGTTCGTAGTCATGGTCCACTAGATCTCCTAGGTTAACTCCCGGACGCCTCAGATGTTGATTGGGGTCCATCCTTTGACCTAGGGTTTGCGGGATTCCTGCAAAAAGAGTGCCTTGGACTGGCATCCGAGGTGGAAGTACCTCGGCCGGGGCGTCAGGTACTGGGACCTGCCTCGGTCGAGGGTCTGGAACTGGGACCTGCACCGGTCGAGGATCGGGAACTGGATCTTCCCTCGATCGAAGTAGATACTGGTCTCGTAAGGCTGCCATATCTGCTTCGATCGCTTCAGTCCTGGTGCAAGTTTCTTCTTTTTCCTGCCTCAGTTCTTCTCTGCTGAGGCATAGTTGTTCTAACGCCTCCTTCAATTCAGCCTCAAGATCGCGATTGTCTTGGTTGGCCATCTTCGCTTCTCTTAAGCGTCGTTTGTATGTCTTTTCTTGTTCGGGATCGTAAGGGACGATTTCCTTCCCAGTGCGGGTTCTTCGCATAAACCTAAGAAAGAACCTGTGAAAGTCACTCAAGTAGAGTGGTTAGTAGACACGGGGGCAAGTGCCCCAAAAGCATACCGCAACCGGCTCGGTCTAGACCAAGTCCCCGGCAACGGCGCCAAAAACTTGTTCGCTCCAAACGGTGTGTGCAAGCTTTAAATTTATAACACTAGATGTAAGCTTAAAACAAGGATGCGAACCCGCAGTGTACGGGTCAATCGTAGTAAAAGCAAGGAATTCCAGGGGTCGATCACAGGGACTTAGTGAAACAAAGTCAGAATAGGTATGCTTTAGCAATTACAAACCACAAAGCAATTAAAACAATCAAAGATGATAAAAGTCAATAAAGGATATATGCAATTCTAGGGATTAAAGCATCTAGTTGTGGTTCCAACTCAAGATCTAAAGATAAGCGGACAAAGCTGAGATTTTTGCAAGGGAAGGTGTTACTAAAGTGGAATAGATCACCGGGTAAGTCTCACTACTCACTAATCCCAAACCGTAACTCCTATTACCGGGTAAGTCTCAAGGATGTTAGATAAAGAACTATAACCTCAAACTAACACACCACCTAAGGGAATAGAATCAACCTTTACCGGGTAAGTCTCAGGCTAACTCACAAAGATGGGATGAAAGCACACTCAAACCCCAATAAAGGATAAACCTTTATTACCTACACTTATGATCTTAGGTAAACAAACAAAGGAATCACCGGGTAAGTCTCATCCTAGGCTTGCATTGAACCAGGAAAGGTGTAATAAGAATAGGATTTGGAAAACTCTAACACTTAACTCTCAGTTTCGGATCAGATAAGTCACCTCGGTCAGCCAAATTCCACCCCAGCCGAGATGTTCATCGACTGAGCGAGATACTTAGGGTTAAGGTAATGACTCGAACTTTCAGGGTCCTACTGTGATTAAGATTATTCTATCATTGTTTTACCCACAACCTTCAGCCAATCACCCTAGAATCACACAAAGAGATTAGCCACTCATCATCATGAAAGTATTAATCAAATATATTGGAAGAAAGAGAATAGTTGAACAAGAAAACCTTAAGAGAAAGGCTTCAATAACTGAATCAATTATCAAACCAACAAGCGTTCCTTGGATAGAAATCCAACAAGACAACAAAGAGGAAGGGAATCTAAGATGATCTTACAAAAACCCTTCAAAAGCTATAAAAGCTATAGACTTTCTTCCTTCAACCTTCAAAAAGGTTCTTCAAATCTCCCAACTGGAGTATGGCTGCATCGGATCTTCGATGTATGCAGCGTGTATAGCGTGTGTTAGCGGATGTATAGCATGATCTGGATTTGTGGAAAATCCAATCCTTTTTATAGGAAAATTACTCTCCAAAGCTAAGGTATTTTAGAAAGATCTCTTCCCATAAAAATAGGTAAAATATATGGTCTATCTTATCTTCTTGCTTCCAGGAGCCAAGCCCAAAAATATAAGATCTTCTTTCCAAAGATAAAAGATCTCAGCCAAGAATAAAATATTCTCGCCGCGTCCCAGGTGTTCGCCTCGGTCGAGTCGACTCCTTTGGATCACCTCGGTCGAGGTGACTCTGTAGTCAACCGAGGTGAATCACAACTGAATGTGAAATCTCTCAAATCTGGTCCAAAGTGATTCTCCAATCCATGGCTATGCTTCCTGGATGTTTCCTTATGTTCCTGAATGTAGCTCCAATGACTCCATAGCTACTTTTGTTCCTTTTTGATGCAAAACGTGCCATTTTACCTACGATTACAACAAAACTAGGTGTAGACCTCGATTCCCGCAAAGGTAGATGAAATGGTAATATAATCACATAATATACATACAAACATGCAGATTATTGAAGATAAAACGTCTAAACAAACCCCAAAATATAGACAATAATTCATGCTATCAGGATGCTTCCATGGCTGTAGAAGGGGTGGGAAGACTTCCGGGAATGCTTCTAAGGAGTGTCGAAGTGGTTTCAGATTTTCTAGATTCCACGGCCTGTCCGTGAAAAGTTCGGGCGAGTTTTTTGTCGAGGTGACAATCGACATAGTTTTCCACGGGTAAATTAATTAAAATCTCGGCCGTGGAAACTTGTTCTTGACCGAGATTTTTGGCAATTTTCTTTCATCTTCTAATTCTTCAAATTCACACTTTGATATGCTCTTCACCTATGTTGAAAGAGAGTGTTGCATTCTTGCAATCTACCATGCAACCCGAAGTTGCAAGGAACGGTCTTCCAAGTATAATTGGACTCGGATGATCTGTAGGAATATCCAAATCTACAAAATCAATGGGAATGTAGAACTTACCTAGCAAGACGGGAATGTCTCCGAGAATTCTCACCGGACGCATTATTGATCAATCCACCATGTAGAGTGTCATATTGACGGGTTTTGGCGTCCCAAGTCCTACTTTCTCACATAACGCAAGCGGTATAATGCTCACACTTGCTACAAGATCGCACAAGGCTTCATAAGTCGCCTCTCCAATTCCTATGGGAACGCTAAAGTATCCAAGATCCCTTAGCTTTGGCAACATCTCCTCTCTCATTGTTTGGATTAGTTCGGATGACCTCTTGGTAATCCTTACTTCCCCAACGTCTTCGAATTTCCTTTTGTTGGAGAGGATTTTCTTTAAGAACTTCCCATATGCTAGAATACCTACAATGGCATCCATAATGGGATATTAATATGCAGTTTGCTCATAAGTTCATGGAACTTACCGAAGTGTTTGTCGAGGCGCGCTTTAGAGTGAGATTGTGGGAATGAAAGAGGTGGTCGGTATGTTGGAGGAGGTCTTTTTTCTTTCTCTTTCTCCTTATTGCTAGGCTCCGGATCCTCCTCGATCATAGGTTACTTCCCTTTTTCAACACTCTTAGGCAATGGCTCATTAATTTTTATTGCGCTTCCTATGGTGATAGCCATCACTTGCCTCTTCGGGTTGTTTTTTGTCGTTCCGGGATGTTTTCCTTGATCCCTAGGAACTTCTCCTGCATTATTAAAAACCTGATTTTCCAAGGCTTTTTAGCTTAGAAATAGAAGTTATACCGTCTTTCATTTCTTTCATCTCTTTTAACAATCTTTCCAGCATTGCCTCCATCGGATCATTTGGAGGTTGGTTGAATCCGGGTGGGGTATTTTGAGTCCTGGCTGGTGGAGCATTGCTAGAGAATGCGGTCGGATGCAACGTGCCATCGGGATTTAAGTATGAAAATCCGGGATGACTATGATCAAGGCGCTAACCTCCCCTTCTACCGGAATTTTTTTTATGGTAATTGTTGTTCCGGTTTCCTTGATAATTACTTCGCCCCGTGTAATTCAAATCTCGCTCTTTAGGGGTAAGTTTGCTTGTGCTGGAGCTTGATTTTTTACATTGACTCCAGGTCACCGGAGTCGATCATCACTCCTATTTTGGGAGTACTTCTCTTGCACTAAGTCTTGCCTTTCAACAAACTCTCATGCATCGTCAACGTGCTTATCTATGAAGTTACCTCCGCAAAGGGATTGAAGTCAGAATTGTTTATCGTCATCCAATCCTTTGTAGTAGAGCTCAAGAAGCTCTATCCTTGGGATTCCATGATGGGGACAATCAAGTAGAAGGTCCTTTAATCTCACCCAAGACTCGAACAAGCTCTCCTTGTGTTTCATGGTAAAAGTATTAATTTTACCTCTAAATTTAATAGTTTTTTATGGTGGGAAGAATTTTGTAAGAAATTCGGAGGTCATACCCTCCCATGTGTTTCTTCTTCCATGTGGTAATGATTGAAGCCATGCTTGCGCCCTGCCTTTCAAAGAAAAAGAAAAACCTCCCAATTTATGATTGTTAGTTTCTAATCTAGCGAGTCTCAATATTTCCATAAGAGTTTCATAGTTTTGTAAATGTAGATGAAGAGATCACCTTCGGAACCTCCAAATTGACTTTGTCGGATCATAGTAATAACTTAGCGTGGAACTCAAAATCATGGTAAGCGGGGTTCCCGAAATCTATTCCGAAGGCGCGGTACGTTGTGTTGGATTCATTGTTTGTCCAAGCATTTATGGCTCTTCTACAATTTGATTCGCTCTAACGTTCCTTACCGGAGGGTAAGGTTCCGCACCATGTGGGGGAGGGTGAGCTGCATTGGGAGGTGGAATTTCAACTCGGACATTTCCTCACCTTTGAAGGAGTTGATTTCTCATGTTGTTGTTGTTGTTGTTCAGCTCGTCCAATTAAACTTAAAATTCTTACTCCTTTTCGCGATCCGCTTCCTCTAGTTGACCTGCTCCTTCCTCCGCATCACGTGTTCGTTGATTTGCAGCCCTCATTTGTTCCAAGGCTCATTACAACGCAGTTTGGGGATCTATTTCATCCAT
Organism: Fagopyrum esculentum; assembly: GCA_033239045.1. Classification (NCBI taxonomy): domain Eukaryota; kingdom Viridiplantae; phylum Streptophyta; class Magnoliopsida; order Caryophyllales; family Polygonaceae; genus Fagopyrum; species Fagopyrum esculentum. Next base: position 102,668,892 of record BSUD01000002.1, on the reverse strand, counting down.
TCTTCTTCGACAAGCTTCACTTAGCCTTCTTCGGATGGTTCTTTCTTGTTCCGGATCGTGAGGAACAAGTGCTCTACTGTTGTGAGTACATCACATAAACATAAAAAGAAAATAGAATTCCTGCAAAGCACAACTACTCAAGCGAAAGATCAATAGCGAAAGCAAGTGCGTCTAAGCTAGACAACCGAAATACCGAATTTGTCTAGACCAAATCTCCAGCAACTGCCCCAGAAACTGGTTCGCTCAAAAGTGTGTGCGCAAACAAGCCTAAAATTTATAACCTAAAATAAAAAGCCTGAATGATATGCGAACCCGCAATGTACAGATCAATCGTAGCAACGGCAAATACTCTAGGGTCGATCAATGGGATTTAGTGAAACCGAACGGTAAAAGCAAATCTAGCTAAGACAACATGCAAATATCGTAGATCAAAACCGAACGGCAAAAGAAAATCTAGCTATGACATGATTAGCTGTAATAACTGTGAAAGCGCAAAAGAAAGGTGTTTCAAAAGTGGGATAGATCATGGGGGAGGTCTCAATATCCATTATTCCAAACCAATGAAACTTATCACCGGGTAAGTCTCAAATCTTCAAGGGAAAGGAATGATAGTCTCAAACCAACCACTCAACCTAAGGGAATAGAATTAACCATCACCGTGTAAATCTCAAGGTAACTCACAAAGGCAAGAGGAAGGCATACTCAAACCTAAAAAGGATGAGACTTTATTACCTAGAACTCATAATCGTTGGCAACCAAGCAAGGGAATCACCGGGTAAGTCTCTGTAACACCCTAAATCCTAGAAGACTCGGAATGCCACAAGTTGGGACCTCACAATGGGTCTCGGCCCTTAGCCTGGCAATAACTTCGTCGGACCTTACAACCACGAGCTGGGTCCGCCCCTGTGCCTATTTAGGTCCGCCCTTGAACCTGAATGAACCCGCACCTGCGCCTCTGTAAATCTGCCCCTGCGCCTGACTGTGTAGAATGTCCGTCTGTTGAGTTCTTCGATTGTGCAGTCGGTCTCTTAGAGTCTCCATTAGTGCTATGAACGTCTTCCACCTCTCACACTTGGTCTTAGCCTCCCTCCAAGTCCTAGCTTTGTCACCATACCATCAAGACACCGATAGAACGTTGAGCATAGATTCTTAAAGATTTTCCATACGAGCCATGGAAGTGGAAGGAAGAAAGAAGAAGGAAAGAGGAAGGGGAAGAAGCCTTACCCTTGTCACGTTGCTGCAGTTCCGGCCTCAAGGAAGGTGGATCTAAGCTTGAGCAAGCAAAGAGAAGAATGGAGCAGAAGGATGCAAGAGGGTGAAGTTTGGTGGAGGGAAACAAAGTAACGTGAAAAGAAAAGAGGGTAGGAGGAGAATGGGTTGCATAAAGGAGGGGGAATATCAAAGGACCCTCAGCCACCAACTCCCCAAAAAATTAAAGAGGGATTAAAAGATAGGAAGGCTAAAGGTTGCTCGAAAACGCTACAATCCCGCCCTCGCGTGTCACCGCCCCTGCGGGAATCCTAGTCGCACCTACGGCCTGCTCGACTGCGCCCCCTAAGCTGCAAGGGAGTGAGCCCTTGTGCACGGCTTCCTTACTCCTCTAACACTATTAAAGCGTAACAAAAATCCGGTCTTTACAGCCTCTTCCCGAGCTTGAATATAGGTTAGGAAGGTTAAACAAGGCTAGGGTTTGGGCAATATTTAACCAAAACTTAAGGATAAAGCATGATAGGTACAACAGAGAAAACCGTGGGTGGATCTTGGTGCAATCTCGGCCGAGATTCTGAAGAACAACCCGTGGAAACGTTCCAACGAAGGTAAAAACACAACTCTCAAGGTTCAATCTGTTTGTAAAGGTCAATCTATTATCTTCTAAACCACAACCTTCAACCAATCACCCTAGAATCGTAAGTGTTTTTAGCCAACAATCATCATATTCAAATCAAGAAGTATATGTGAAATCAAGAATCCAATGCAATCAATAGAACCGAAAGAACGCATGAATTGCTAAACAAGGCGTTCTCAAATAACATAAACTTAATCAAAATCAATAACAAGTTCCGTTCTTGTTTTTTGAAGAAAAGAAAATCAAAAACTAGAATTATCTCACAAAGATTCTCAATGTATCTCTCAATCTCGAATGTTGAAGTTGTACAAGTTGTCAATCAATTTCCAAGCGCGAATCCATAGCTTCCCTACTGCAATGAGTCTCTAATCTCTAGTAATTGTTGTTTGTTTTTCATCCTTGCTGCCCTCTATCTTATATAACGAAGTTAGGGTTTGAAAGATTGCGTTTCGGGCTAAAATATAAAACCCACGGCCATGGCCGAACAAAATCTCTGCCGTGGAAACAAGATTTCTTATATGTGGCATGTGAACTCTTTGTTCTTCCTTATATCTTCCAGAAATTGACTTCATACTTCTTTTTAAGTCCTTGAATACTCCTTGTGTGATCCACCTTGATCCATTGCCCATGAATGCTCTATATCTTCTCTAAATCTCGCCAATTCACCTACAATTGTAACACAACTTGTGTAGATCTAGATTCTAACAAAATAGATGAATATGAACCATAATTGCCATGAATGTATGTCTATGTATGCAGAAGAAGGAGAAAACTAGCTATATGCACATTTATACTAAGGTCATATTTCATGTCATCACCTTGACATCGAGTTTCAAGGCCTTGGAATCGGTTTCAAGGCTTTGAAATCTACTCCTTGTACCACCGAGACTCATATTGTCCATGAACATCATCATAAACCTTCGTCCCTATCTTGCATGATCTTCATCTAACGTTTTCATCTTCTTGTATTCATCAACCTGACGCTCATTCTCAACATCCCTGTATTTTTTTACCACACTAAATTCCTCAATGGTCAGAATGGTTGATTCTTCCTGAGATAGGCAAAGAACTTGTCGATTCTTAACATTTTTGTAACATTGGAGCAACACATCAAACAAGCAAATTAAGCACAACTTTTTCTTCAAGGGTGAGGGATGTGTGTGTAAGCTGGCGGGATGAGAGTTGGGAAGGAGAAAATTTTTCTTTGCTAAATGAACACTTTCAACTCTTGGAGGCTGACGGTAGAAGGTTGATGTGGGAAGCCCTAAACTTTTAGCAATAAGTGTAGAGGTGAGAGTAATCGATTTACCTTTGACGATAAAACATTGGGTTAGCTCTCCCCTGTCTCTTCTTGCCCGGAGATTCACATAAAATAGTCTCGTCAGCCTTGTCAATCCCACCTCCCCTGGGTTCAACATCTTCCAAATTAAGCACCTCTACAGTAATGTGATGCATGGTAGGTTGAAAGACTTTAGAAACTCCAAATCTACCGACTCACACATGCAAAGTGGGAGTGTGTGAAATCCATCAAGCCAAGTGCCCGTAGCTTTGAAATGGCGGAACCAGTTTATCGGCATTCCAGTTTGATCAAACATCTCAATGTTTATCGTGATATAATAAGGAAGGGAATGATTTCTTTATAAAAAAGAAGATGTCAAATCAAATTAAGGCACATCATGATCTTGATTGAATCAAGACCTTGATGACCGAAATTTATTTGCATATCTTCCCCCATAAATCACAACCCATTTTCAAAACAATGATTTTGTAATTTGAAAACAAAATCTTGGTTAAAATTATTGAAATCATTTTTAAAACTATTCTTTAAATAAGTTTAATGATCAAACATCTAAAAAGATGAAAATCATAAATCCGATCCGGGTTTATCACTTTTGTCTTTAAAATCCGCTTCAAGACCTTGTATTGAATTTCAAGGCCATGAAATGGAAAAGTAGACTACATTATAAGGAGAAAATTAAACGATTTAATGCCCCTAAGATAATTCTTCCTTATTCAACATACCAGCTCCAATCTAATAAAATTAAATCGATCATCAAGTAGAGCCTTAGTAAATATATATGCCAGCTGCAAGTTAGTCGAAGTAAAAGATATCGGTACGTCACCTTTTTCAACATGATCACGTAGGAAGTGATGTCTTAAGTCCATATGCTTTGTTCTTGAATGTTGCACAAGATTTTTGGTTATCGAAATAGCACTAGTATTATCACATTTAATAGGTATATCTTTGATATCAAAACCAAGATCACGAAGTTGTTGAGCTATCCATAGAATTTGTTAACAACAAACTCCAACAGCGATGTATTCGGCTTCAGCTGTGGATAGGGCGATAAAGTTTTGCTTCTTGGAGTGCCAACTGATTAGGGATGACTCTAAGAATTGACAACATCCAGAAAGTGCTCTTTATATCAACCTTATAGCCTGTAAAGTCTACATCTAAATAGAGAACGAGGTGAAATGTGTTTTAACGTTGATACAATAACCCTAGATCCTTAGTTCCATTTAGATATTGAAATATCCTCTTCAGAACTATCTAGTGTGACTCTTTAGGATCAGCTTGAAATCTAGCACACATGCACATGCTAAACATAATGTCAGGTCGACTAGTAGTTAGATATAACAAATAACTGATCATACCTCGATACTCCTTTTGTATGACACTCTTACCATTCTTGTCTTGATCTAATCAAAGAGTGCAACTCATTGGAGTTTTTGCTACCTTGGATTTATCCATTTTATATTTCTTAGGCAAATCCTTGGTATACTTGCTTTGGTTTAGAAATATTCCTTTCTTAGCTTGAGTAACTTGAAGACCATGAAAGAAATTTAACTCTCCCATCAAACTCATTTGAATTCTCTACACATAATATCAAAAATTCCTTGCGTAGAAAATCATTAGTAGCACCAAATAATATATCATCAACATAGATTTGTACTATCAATAAATCGTTGCCTCTGGTTTTCACAAACAAAGTTTTGTTAATCAAACCTCTTTTAAATTCACAGCTTGCTTAAGACCATAAAGAGCTTTTTCCAATTTAAAAACATGATCCGAAAATTCATCATTTTCAAAACCAGGAGGTTGAGCAACGTAGACTTCTTCTTCTAAGAAGCCATTTATGTTCATGAAGGATGCAAATGCAAGTAGCATACGTATGGCTTCTAAGCTGGAAACCAATGAAAAGGTCTTCCCATAACCAATACCTTCTTCTTGGTTATATACTTGACCTACAAGTCATGCTTAGTTTCGAATGGCTTTACCATGTTCATCCAACTTGTTTCGGAATACCCATTTTGTTCCTGTGACGGATTGGTGTTGAGGTCAAGACGTGAGAGTCCAGACTTTGTTTCTCTTGAATTCATTTAGCTCATTTTGCATGGCAATGATCCAATCTAGTTTCTGAAGTGCTTGAACGTAGTTTTTAGGCTCTACAAGAGACAAAAACGCAGAAAAAGCACACAAATTCTTTACCCTAGATCGGGTTTGCACACCTGCTCTTGGATTGGAGATCACATTCTCTTATGGATGATATGAAGAATGTTGAAACTTTCTTCTCCTGAAGAGTGGAACGGATTCTGATGATTGAGGCTTAGTTGCTTGACTAAATTCAGGTACCGTTGGAATTATGCCCTTGTTTCCGATGTCAAGGCCTTGAAGTTGGGTTTCAAGGCCTTGAAATTGATTTTCAATAGTGTTGTTGTTTTTCATTTCAAGGTCTTTAAGATGTGTTTCAAGGTCTTAAGGTTGTTCTTCGGATTCTGAATTTGTTCTTGCATGTTCTTATCTTGAGCCTTAGGATCTTCTTCTCCATCAGAATTTTGATCTCCATGTAGATTCAGATTAAGATCTGTAAAGCTTGTGGACAAACCTTACAAACCATCAACCTTGAAGTTTAGGTTTGGTAATCCACGTACCAAATCCTTTGAAATAAGTTTCTTCATTGTATGCATGCTTACGTGACCAAGTGGTTTGTGTCAAAGCCTTGGATCGTCCGTAAAGGCCTTGAGACACATGAATCTTGTTCCTGAAACTTGGTTATTGCTCATAGATTTTACATTGTTGCATCAAGGAGTAGAACCACGACATCACGAGATAATTTATTTTGAACTTCACATTTTTCTTAATCAAAGATCACTTTGTTAACTTTGTAACAAATTTCAGAGATACTAAGAAAATTATATTTTAAGCCGGTAACAAAATAAACATCATCAATAAAGTTATATGTACTGTAACCGATTTTACAAATACCAATGATGTTACACTTCCTTTTATCACTAAGAGTAATAAGTCCAAATATATCATTGCTTCTTTCAATATATGAGAATAGTGAACTTTTTCCACTCATATGTCTTGAGCAACCACTATCTAATATCCATATATGCTCCTTAACCTTGGTGATATCCTGTAAAAAAACAAACTTTAACCTTTCCGGGTAGAACAAATGGCATATATTGGTCCATACTCAGTTTCAATCATGTTAGGTGATTTAGTACCTTTAGGAACCCATACCTTCTTAAGCTGATTCCATAGACATAGAGGATAAGTGCTTCTTATGATGTAGGGATCATTTCTTTTATATGGGCAAGTTCATTTTACATGTCCCTTTTGACAACAATAGAAACATGTGGGTATACGTGAATTTCCTTTAGCTTTAACAAAAAAAGTAATCGTTTTTTCGGAAAATTCTTTTTATAACCAATACCACTCTTGTTAAGTGAGGATTGTTGTTCACCCATCATTCTTTCGAGATTAGATTTTAAGCGAGTGAATTGAGTAAATGTAGCCTTCTGGTCTCTACACGTCACGGTTAGATCAATCTTCTCTTTCTCTAGATTAGTATAATTTTGAAGTAGAGAAGATAGATTTTCCTTAAGAATCGCATATTCCGATTCCAAGACGTTGATATTGTCATCAAAGTCTAACTTTTCAGTGTTGAGATTTTCAACTTCCAAAGACAAATCACTTACTCGTTTTTCTTTTTTGATTAGCCTTTCTCTTAAGATACTTATCCTAACTCTATGTTCTTTATCTCTTATGATAATATCGTTAAAAAAAACTCGGCAAGTTCTTGGTCAGATTGAGAGATTAGGGTTCTTACCACTCTTTTGACGTAGAAGTTTGGGTCCTCTTCTTGGTCAACCATTAAGCATAAGTTTGCTTGATCATTTTCATCATCTCACTTATTTGTAGAATCAGAGTCACTCCATGATGCTACCACCATCTTCTTTCGATCATTCTTCCTAAATTTGTTCCTCTTCATTTGTGGACAATCCATTACGAGATGATCTTCTTCACCACATTCAAAACAAGTCAATACTTTAGTTTTCTTATTATGGTTAGGAAACTTACCTTTGGGTCTTGATGATCGTGGATATTCTTTGATTTCAAGTTGCTTCTTCATTTATAGAATTCTTGCAAGACCTCTTCAAATCATGGCGAATGAATCTTCCTCCTCATCATCACTCTCTTCATCATCCGATGAAATGTTATCCTTATTGGGTCTTAGGGCAAGGTTCTTTGTGTTTGAAGATGGCTCTCCATGTTCTTCACCAAGAACCATTTCATGAGTGATTAGTTTTCCAAGTAAGTTATCAAGAGGTAATGTTGTGAGATTTTGAGCTTCTACAACAACGGTCAATTTTGGTCCCCACCTAGCTTTAGGCAAGCTTCTTAGGACTTTTCTTATTTTTTCTTCATTTGTGAAGATCTTTCCAAGTGAATCGAGATTATTCACAATCTCAATAAATCTTGTGAAAATCTCCTTGACCGTCTCATTTAAAGTCATGTTGAATAACTCTTATTGCCTGAGGAAGATGCTAATCTTTATCTCCTTGACTTGACTTGTTCCTTCATATGTAACTATTAACTTGTCCCATATTTCCTTTGCAGTTTTGCCCGATGAAACACGATTGAATTCATTAGCATCCATTCCACAATAGAGTAGGTTCGTGGCCTTGTAGTTTTTAGACACACTATCCAAGTCCGTTTGAGTGAAGTCAGCTTCCTTCTTTTGAACTTGTACTCCTTCAACCATGGTGGTTGGAATTTTTGGTCCAATTTGAATAATGCTTCATAGTTTCATGTCATGATCAATAATAAACATTTGCATTAGTGCTCTCCAATGGGCAAAGTTGTTACCGCATAAGAGGGGTGGTCGAGATGTGCATCTTCCTTGAGTGAATCCTCCATCACCAACAGAGTTCATGATTAGTCTCACTGATGGCTAAATTAATATACATGAGTCTAGCTCTGATACCAATTGAAGAACCGAGAAGGGGATTGATAAGGAAATAAATACTCTAGAAGGGGAGGGGTGTTGAATAGAGTACTGGAACTTTTTGTGATATCGTATATCAATGCTTTGAAACTAATCTCAAGGCCTCGAAGTCTCTCCTTGCACTTAGTGACAAAATTGTTTCTCAACGCTTTGAAGTGGATTTCAAGGTCTTGACTTCGAAACCTGTAGAAAGTTGTTAGTCACAATAAAACGCGATGTAAAGTGCAGAATGTAAAACATCAACACGATGATATTTTTACGATTTTGGCGCTAACAACCTACTCTCTGCCTAGGGTTTCCGGCCCTAGGACTCTAACTGTCTATTATCGGTTTGTTGTGAGTCCTAGATACAACCTAGAAGAGCGTCTATTCTTCTCTCAATGTAGCCTTAATTGTACAATCTAGTCAACTCTATTCTAGCAATAATAGCCTAGTCACTTCGCAGAGTAGTGTTCTTGAGTATAACATGGAAATGATATTCCAATGGAGCTTTTGTGTTTATCTTACTCTCAACGAATAACTAAAGTATGCTCAAAGAGGAAGATAAAGCAATGTTTTTCTAGCCGTTGTCTTGCAGCCGTTGTAACGTCTTCTTTCTTCCATAGAAACCGATGTTTGTTTAAGCTAGGTCTTCTCACGTTGTTTGAGAAGTAGCCGTTGCAAATAAGATCTTCAAGTTGCCGAGATCTTCTCTTCAAAATACTTCACTTGAATGCCGTTGGATATCTTCAAGTCAATCTTCTCCTCAACAAACTTTTGCTGCCGTTTGAGATCTTTGGCCGAAATCTTCTCACAAGATTTTCTCTTATCTTCAAACGCCTTCAGCAGAGATCTTCATGTTGGTTGTTTTATTGTCGTTCAAGATCTTCTCCTAGATCTTATCCTTTAGTTGTAGTAGATCCGTTATTGTAGTTATTCTATTAGCCAAGATATTCCCTTTGAAATGATATACAAGATCTACACAAATTTTGACAAACAAACCAAAACAAACAATCTAGAAATATAATCGATATTTGTTAGTATATAAAATCACAATTATATGTTAAGTCTTCCATCATTTAAATCCAACAACTATTAAAAAAAGGTGGAGTTATCATATAATAAGGACCCTCTCTTAACACCTTATCTTTATTACAATCAGTGTCAAGGGCAAAGATAAACCATCCAGCTTCGACTCTAAACATTCACCTACCCCCAAGACTTCTTAAGACCATTAATGACTAAATACCCCAAGTAATACCCGATGTATTGTCCCATTAGACAACTACCCCTTACTTATGCCTTTGATATAGCCTCAACACATCTAATCTTGCATGTATCACCTATTGAAAGTGAAAATGTCAGTTTTCCTCCAAACCCGTTGGTCATGATGACCCTGGCATGAGGTCTAATCCAAGCGGATTACCTTGTTTGGCCTTGAACTTGTAACAGTTTTTCCATTCTTATGTAAAGGAGGAAAATTTTCGGTAGCTCTTTACCGTGTTAACTGTAGTAGTATTTCCAGGATTCCGGTTATCGATCGAAGCAACCTTAACATTCAAGACATGAGTAGAAGGGAAAGTAGCATGCTGAACAACAATATTACTAGGCTCAAAAGAAACATCATTACTCACATACCACTATTTTTAGGATTCAGTCTATTCTCATCATTATTATTACCACTGTTACCACCATTCGAATGGACTATCTTAGAAGGCAACATATGTTTAGATGTACTAGCATCATAAATCGAAGCAACACTATTTACAACCATTTGATTATTTTCTAACAATTGCATCTTACCACTAGAGATTAATTGAAGATCATCCAATATACGACTAGCAAGTTCATCTCTGGGAATCTGATCCTTATTTTAAGAAAGCAAATCATCATTATCTTAAACATGTTCGGTATTCATTGACTTACCTCGTATCATCTTCAACCAGGTTTCCAATAGCAAAAGCAAAACCAATTTCGTTACCAAGACTCTCAGTCATCGTCTTTAGCTTAACCTGTGAGTGTAACAAATTCTAGGATGTGATAATAAGAATGTTAATTGACTTACCTCGGGATTCTTTCTTCTTAACATTGGGCCTGAACGTAACATACTTAGCCAAATTGATGTTGGAATTTTGGTTTGAATTTGGACATTGTTTTTTTGCTACATTCAATGGTAGGATCAGATTCAATTTGGATGTTGTGAACTTGGTAACTTTTCCAATGATAGAAGATCAAGTGAAGGCTGTTACAGGATCCTTCAATGCACAATCAATCGGAGCATTATGAGTAACTTCAATGCCCGACGAAGGACCTCCGGAGGCGTTGTTGTTGTTGCCGATATGGTCACCTATGATGTTCTCCTCTTATATTCCGAAGGAGATCCACCGGTGTTGTTCCTCCCTCCCTCCTTTCTTTATGAACGTTTTATTGGATTGATGGTTCGAATTTGGATATAGAATAAGAGCATGGAAATGACGATAGTTTTGGATATGAAAAGCAAAATTGTTGGCCTCTCACCTTAAATCTTCTCAACTCGAGTGACTCTCCCTCAGAATCTCACTTTGGGATTGATAACTACTTCGTTCTTTAAACTTCTCGCCTCAAGAACTTTTCTAAGCCTCTCACCTAGAAGGTTGAGTACTAAGCCTATCACCTAGAACTCGATTTTATTTTAGAGAGAAAAAACAAACTTTAAAACAAAAAAAACTAAACTTGATTGATATTTTATTTTGGATCATGAAATAGATGTGTACAAGGGCCCTTTTATAGGTTCAAAAATCCACCTGGTGAGTTTTAACATAAATGCAATAAATTAGAGGAGTTGGTAAAATTTAAATAAATGAAATTGCAATAGTTTCTACCTATTGAATCTAGAAAATAAATAGTCAATATTGACTTTATTTTGAAATGAGCATTGATGTTTCCTCATTCAAGCTTTGAAGACTCATCAAGGAGAAAAGAATTAAGGTGGTGGACGTCCATATGGAGAGGAGAAAGAGGCATGTGAGCTTTCTTGAACTTCAATGATTGCGTGTGTGAAAATTGCTTCATATTTTGGTTGAATGTTGACGAGTTGTCCTTCACTTGATTAATACATAAATTAGTGCATAATTTATGAAGGCGTTTTAGATGGATTGACCCTAATACAATGTTACACTATGCATACTAACCCGCACCTTTTCCTTTTAGTAAAATAGCCCCTAATACGTTAAATTTGGTGATTTGTTTAAGTTGTGTAAGAAACCTCATAAATAATGGGTGTTGTAAAATGTAATGAAATGATGTGATTGCATGAAATGATGTGACTACATGAAATGATGACAATTTCCACTTTTAAATTTCATTTGCTGCAAACAAAATGAAATTTCTTCCCTTTTCGGATCATCCTTTTCAACTTCCTTGACTGAAACTGCCGTATTTGAAGATAGAAGGAGGTTCGACCTGCGATTGGGTAAGGTTACTGTTTGTCCGGGTTTAACTGAGTAATATCGATTTGTCTTACCCAAAACGATGACCTTTTCATACCCAAAGTATACATATTCAATCCATTTTTTTCTCTTCAATTTAATTCACATTTGATACTAAAAGAATACCCAATTTGAATTTGTCGTACCCAAATTTTACACAAATCGATATTGTACACAAACATCAATATCAAATGACATTTGGTCATTATAACACAGTTTGGGTACCCATAAAACATACCCAACAATTAATTTTAAACATACATAACAATAAAAAACATACCACAAAAATAATAACATATACCCAATAAAATAATCATACACATAAATTGGGTAGCATTTTACTACACTTACATAATCTTGTAAGATTAAATATACATGCCCAAACGTACCAATAATGCTCTAACAATATACACAATTCATCAAATACATACACAATACTACTTAACAAAACAAATCAAAATCATACCCCATATCTAGTAAAAATAGCCTACCCAGAAATCTAGTAGAAATAGTCTACCCCAAAATTCCGGCACCGACGCAGCATCAATGACGAACTCCAGACTGAAGGACGGAGGAATATATCCTCTTCATCATATACTAGGTTTGATTCTCTGTTGAAAGCTTCATCAATATACTTAGCTTCAACTTCGCTTCAACAACAATTTGGGCGAGCGTTTCCAATGAATAAGAAATTGATGGAGTTTCGGTTGGAGTTGTAGATGATGAACATTAAGAAACAAAGAGTTTCTTTGATTTTCCATTTAAAATGAAAACGAGGAAATCAGAAATGGAGGATATTTGTCTTTCAGAGGAGCACAAAATGGAGAATATGGATATCAGTTTGAAAGAAGATGTTTTTTGAGTAAGAATAATTTGAAACGTCCGCCCAAATTCTTCTACTTTTACTGTTCATTTGATTGAGCAAGATATGACTCTTCTGCAACAAGCTGCACTACTCCTCTGCAACCAAAAGAATTTTCCATTTTTTTTTGTTATATTGTTCAAGGGGTCACTATACTAAAACGAAAAGGCATTGGCATTATCTCGCCAATTCTTTCATTTATGAATAGTATTAGCAAGTAGGCTGCACGAAGTATGTGTGGATTGGACGTACATATATCTTGCATAACGACCTTGCATGACTCCATGCATGATTCATGCTCACAATCCCTTCCAAGTGTCATCGTAATTGCGTTGTTGGATCATTTTCACCCTCTTCCTCTTGGATTATCAACTTTGAGAACACTACAATGTAATAGATCTTGTAGATATGATGCGGGGGTGAAACCGTAGTTACTAATCTAGATTTAATGTCCTCGATTTGAACAACATAGGCAAATCTCGGTTAAACTTAGGCAGATATCGGGCGAGATTTTGATAAGAACAGGCTGAGATTTTGTAAACATAGAATGAGGAATTATGAATGATAATGAAAGTGAAGAACCAAGTAGGGGATAGAATAACGATAAAGATACGCTAGAAGGGGGGTTGAATAGAGTATGAAAACTTTTTGCAATCGCAGTGTCAAGGCTTTAAAATAAATCTCAATGCCTTGAAGTCAATCTTTGAAACCTGTGACAGTAATTGTTTACAATGGTCTTGAAGTGAATCTCAAGCTCTTTACTTAAGCCTATAAAAAAATGTTAGTCACATTTCAAATAAACAAATAAAGTGCGGAATTTTAACAAGATCAATACGCGATATGTTTACGATGTTCGGCTCAAAATAGTCTACATCTCCGCCTAGGGTTTCCGACCCTAGGATTTAACTATCTATTATTCTGCTTCTTTTGAGTCCTAGATATAACCTTGAACAATTTCCCAACTTCTCCCACTTGTAGTGATGCGGGGATAAGCCGTAGTTCTAGATCCGCAGTTTCCAATCTAGAGTGAAAGTCCTTAACAGGGATAAAAATCGGGTTGTTCTATAGAGAAAATCGGTCGTTTTATCTCAAGAACAGGTCGATTTTTCGACAAAATCAGAACACGGATTAGTGAATGATATGAAAAAAAAGAAGATGATTATGGAATGATAAATGAATGATATTGGAAGATATGAACCAAGATAGTTCCGTAAAAGAACCTTGACCAATGATGTGTCAAAACCCTTAAACAAGAAGAATGCAATAACTTAGGCTCATGCACATTGTTAACAAGAGAATGCACATTCATTCTTGTATCTATATCATGCTCATCATCAACAATCAAATCAGATTCCAATAATTCCACATTATCAAAAATAGGAATAGAAAGGTTAGAATCACTAGCCTCTTTAGCTTGGACAACCTCCATGAAGGCGAACAATAGGATACACACTTCTTCCAAGTCACTTATGAGTTCCTTTATAGTTTCATCAACCATAACCAAAGAACCTCTTGGTGGTTCCGTCCTTGGGTAATAGCGTTTCCTCCGATAATCCCTCTCATCCGCGAATTCCTGAAAATCAACATACTTTGGAGCGTTAGGCATATCACAATATTGAACTGAATACCTCATACCTTGCTCATAATGGTTTCATGGATGTGGTTGTCGGGATGGAGTTCTATACGGAACACGTGAGCGTTTGTCATCCTCATTCATCAATCTCCGTTGAGGAACATATTGACTAAACCTTGACTGGGGCAAATCTCGGACAAGATATTGTTCTAGGGGTCGAGATTCTCCTTTGGAATGATAGTTCGGATAATGCATCCTGCACAATCATATAAAGTAAAAACAAACTCGTAAAGTTAGTGAAATCGAAAAGACCTTTCTTGTTTTCTCTCGCACTCACGCTCTTGTTGTGTTGTCGTTAGCTGGTGGACGGAATTGACTTGTATGGATTAATGGTTCTTTACAAATCAGAGCCTCGGTCTCCCTAGAACACCTTGGTTGAATCAACTAGTTTACTTGGTTTGGTTAAAGGTTCTTATGGGGTGTGGTGGTTAAGGGATCCATGCAAGAAGTTTACTCCACACACGAGAAGGGAGAAAGACAATATTGTGGATATACAACTAGTATGTTAAGAAGTATAGATACTAACTAACACATTGTGATAGGTGATGGAATCACTATCATTTAGGTTAGTTTTTTGAGTCTTTTTATTGTATTATAGTCGGTTTGTGCTACTAACTTCTTAATCCTGAAGAAGAAACCAAAAAGAAACTAAAAGAGAAGTTAGAAGCACTTGGGAGTTGAAGATCATCCATGAAGACAAGCTTCTGGTGCCTCACCGCATCTGCGGGTGACACTGCCTTCCAGAACGCAACCAGCGCCTTCGCCAGCGCCCGGAATGAAGACTGTCACCGCCCTTGCACCTATCCTGGGCGCCCCTGCGGTGACTTATCCTGAATAAGTGAAGCCGGCGCCCCTGCGCCTCTTCCGGCGGACCACCCTACGGAGCTGTGAAGCCGAAGAGCCAGTGTCACCGCCCCTACGGTGACATTGGGCCGCCCCTACGGCTCGACATCAGAAGCGACAGAAAGATGAAGAGTCAGTTGTTTGAAGAGCATTAAAGATCCGCCCCTGCGGCCATGAAGAACTTCAAGCGTTTTCGCCTAAACCGCCCCTGCAGTCCTGAAGGTCGTCCTTGCGGTTGTGCGACAAAGACTTTACTCCGGTTGTTTGGACCACCTTTATGACATTAAAGGTGGTTGTTTAGGCCGGCAATTTAGTCCCATTTAGTGCCATTTGTAGTATAAATAGACCCATGGCTGATTGCTAGAATCATCCATCATTTTCCCATTTTATTCTCTCTTTTTTCTTGCTTCCTTTGTGTAATGAGTTTCTAATTGCCTTACTACATTGGGTTGTTTTGAAGCTGCATTGTTGCTTTGGTTGTAAGTCCATTTTAATATAAGTTTTATTCAGTATGTTTTGTATTCCTTGAGCTTCACTTATCTAATTGCATGTTTTCTTTTCACTTAAGATTGATCACCTTAGTGTCTAAATGCATGTAAAGAACTAGGATTAATAGATTCCGGGTTCGGGTCTTTAATCTAGTAGAAACCTCAAGGTAAAAACTAGTTGTGATTACCTAAGGGAAAAGGAATACAAATACAAAGAAAAGTTTAATGGTTTTATTCTTCTCTTTATATCTCTTTGTCTTTGTTTGAAAGCTAACTTGTGACTTGTTCTTGTAGGTTTATGAAACATTAACTTGTTAAGTTGTGTTGATGCCGGTTGGCTCAACACATACATATGATCAAGACGAGAACATTACTATGAAATTTATAAAAGGAATTAACCATAGTAGCACTTGCATGCTAAGATTCAACCTAGTGTAGTTCATTCTCAACATTTTATTCATCTCTTTAGTGGCTTTCTTACTCTTGTGTTTTGTTACATTTCAGTCCAAACCCCCCCCCCCCCCCTTTACTTAGTTACATAATCAATAATTGAATTTAATATAAACATCAACTAAAATTTTTTGGGTTCGACCCTTACTTAACCTCTATACTTGCTTTAGTGTTAAGTTTAGAAATTGTTTTGATAAGATAAAAACGACGTAAGGAAAAGTTCTTGTCAAAATTTGGCGCTGTTGCCGGGGAGCATTGTTTTCTTTTTATTTTTTCTATTATTGATTATATGTTTGGACCGTGTTTATGGTTCAAACCCGTGCTACTAACTCCGGAATTGTTCCTTTTGATCCAGAAATTGAGAGAACACACATCCGGCGACGTAGACAGCAACAACTCCGAGAAGATATGGCCAACCGAACACTTTGCCAACTCAGCCAGCCGGACTTGACTCAACACCCTCTTGCGGTTACTATACCGGCAATAGGGGAAGGTGTCAATTTCGAGCTCAAGCCGGGGCTGATCCACTTGCTCCCATCATTCCATGGGCTAAGTGGTGAAGATCCCATCAAGCACCTTAGAAAGTTTCATACCGTGTGTATGAGCATGAAACCGGTTAACATTACCGAAGAGCAAATCAAGATGAGGGCGTTCAGTTTCACACTCAAGGATGGAGCGGATGATTGGTACTACAACCTACCATCTGGGAGCATCGACACTTAGGAGAATATCCAGAAAGCATTTTTGGAGAAATGCTTTCCAGCCAAGAAGGCCAATAGCTTGAAGAAATCTATAAGCAAAATTGAACAAGAGGCGGACGAAACTCTCTATGAGTATTTCGAACGGTTTGCACGCTTCCGATCCAGCTGCTCTTTCCATGGCTATTCAACTCAAGACCTAGTCTTGTACTTGTACAATGGCTTGCTTGACAACGAAAGGAGGATCGTCGATGATGCATGTGGAGGTAACATTCTCAATACCACTCTTGACCTTGCTTTAGAAAAGATTAGGAACTAGCTGAAGGAACTCGGAACTTCGGGAGGACTTCCTCCAAAATGTAATATCCGGAATTTTTATTCCGTCTAATTCCGCCGTTGACGGTTTCCCTTTCTATCTAGTATCCCTTCCTCCACAAATTTCATTATTTTATGTAGAACTTAATTCACATAAAATGATAAAATTATATCAAACTCTAATCCTTATAATTATCTATTATTTTATGTAGAATTTAATTCACATAAAATGATAGATTTATATCAAACCCTAGTTATTATAATTCATTCTTATCGATGACAAGCTGTGACGAGGCCATCACTAAGTTGAGACGAGATCATGACAAGCTGTGACGAGTTCAGGACTAAGCTGAGACGAGGCCATGACAAAGCCCGACAATTCTGTGACAAACTCATTCATGGGCCTGACAAGGCCATGACGAGTTTTGACAGATTTTTGACAAGTAATTCAGCCCACCTTTCTTGCATGTTTCAGCCCACTATTCCTACCTTAAGCAGCCCAGATTGTTTACCCTCTCCTGCCCAGCACGTTCAGCTTGCAGCAGTCCAGGAGAGGCTGGTTACGAGCCCATTAACAGTCCCTCCAGCCCAGCACGTTCAGCCCCCTCCAGCCCAGCGTTCAACCCCTCTCCAGCCTAGTGATCTACGTGTGCAACAGCCTGGATTGCGTCCAGTAGGGAGGAGTTACAGCCGGCCCTTCTCCTTTCTTCTCTTCACCTTGTAACGGCTGCTGCATTCAAGAAGAGCTGCTGTAACAACCCTACTTTCACGCCAGAAGAGAAGAAAAGTTGCAGCACCCTTGCTCCCATTTCACGCCCCTCATTCACGCTGCACTTGCCTGGATTCTGCACACATTCAGCAACGTTCCAATCACAGGAAATTGCAAGGAAAAGAGCCAGCAGAGGAGAGAACTACAGCAGCTGCTCGGCTATCTATTTCTGGAGCTGCTCGTTGCAGAAGCCTCGCCAGAAGCCGGAGTAGTGTAAGTGATTTCATGCAGCCCTTCTACACTCAGTTCCTCTCTAAATCTAACTCTCAGTACACACTCCAATCACGTAGCTACAACGACACAACATAGCCAGCCCTAGAGTGCGTGTCCTACTCACTGCAGATGCGCCACAAGGACAACAGCAGCCTTCGGGCCATCCTCCTTCATGCCTTCGAGTCTCGGAATCGGGTAAGGCTTGTAACCCTTGCTACACTACACTTCAGTCCACCTTTCCCTTGCCTAACGTGTACCCGTTTCGTCTGTTAAACCTACTCAAAACAACCGTAGGAGAGCTGTACAGATTCTTGCGTTTTCCAGAATTTTCGGAAGTGTTGAGCAGTCAACTTTGGGTCCATTTTTGGGTACGCTAGACTCTTCCTTTCTGGCTGATTTTCGGATATGTTTTAGTCGATATTGTATAGTATAACATACTAAAATTTGAGAGGAATCCGAGCTACGGTTTGAGAGTTATTGTGTTCCAAAGTTGACGCTTCATGTAGTTTGTATATATGTGCTGAGTGTTGGGAAAACAGCAAGTGATGCTGTTTTGTGAGAGGGTTTTGAATAAGTTTTTGATCTCCGTTGGGCTTGAATTGTGGATATGATATAGTTGACATATTGTTGTAGAATATATTAAAATTTGAGAAGCATCCAGCGAGTGGTTTGGGATTTATGATTTTTCAAAGATTTAGTCATAAGCAGTTTTTCTGTTGTGCTGAAATTCGGTTTTGTGAGATAGTTTTAAATAGGATTTTGATCTCCTTTGCGGCTGAATTTTGGATATATGATAGATAAGATTTTATAGTAGAACGTATCAAAATTTGGGATAAATCCAGCGAGTAGTTTAGGAGTTATGATTTTTCAAAGTTAAGACAATGTGTTGTTTGTTAAGTGTGGTAACCAACTTTGGAAATTTTTGTAGAAGTGATGGTTGAACAGTTTTAAGAAATTGTTTCTCCTATGAATAGATTAGAGATCATAGATAAGTTATAAATTTATTTTAGAATTTTTATAAGTTTATTTTAATTTCATATTTAAAGCTGTAGTTGAACTTTAGTGACTTTTCGGGAAATAGAAAATGGGTAGTTTTTATAATTGTCACCTAAAATCATCCTAGGGAGTAGAATATGATTAGTTAGCCTCAAGTAAGAATTTAAGTACTTTTTACGGGTTTTTTGGAAGTCTCGGAACCAAGGGTAAAATAGTCAATTTACCATAAATAAACACTGTAATAACTTCTGCACATAGAATCGTACATCTTAGGAGTTTTAGACTTCTAAGTATCCAAGGAAAAGTGTTTACCCACGTGCCTCCTTTGACAGGCAACTGAGTTCCTGCAACTACTGATTTAGTGTTGTTAAGAGAGACGAGATTTGATTCGGTAAGTCCACTGACTTACTTAGCTAGCTTCTTGCATGTGTGTGATGCGTATGAGTGGTGTGTGATAGTTAAGATAAATAACAAAAACGGAATAGGCCGACTGTAGTATATTGTATAATTGACCCAAGTGTATGATAACGGGTCGTGACATCATCTGCCTAGCTCTTGCGAGAGTCTAGGAGGTTCCCTGCGACCAGCCCAGTCCGGTAGACGGTCAGATGCATTAGTACCATTCCGCGTTGGTAAACGGGGATAGGGGCGAGGTTTGGGAATCCCTCGTGTCACAAAATAAGTATCATTAGTAATAACCTATCACCTAATTGAAGATAATAAAAGGATTGAGTGTTGCATGTTGAGTGTGTATGTTGTGTGTTTGTGCTTTTACCTTTATACTTATGCATAGAATGTTAGCTAACGGTTTTATACCGCTTGTAGATGTCTTGCAGGTTAAAACAGTTATAGAGAGATCCGGAGGGAATGGCCAGCCGGGTCCACGTACATATTTAGTTGGGGACGGGATGTCTTATGGTCTTCTTATGTGTCATTTTAGTACCTTTGCTTTGTAAGGCTGATACATATTCTTCATGTATATATTGTTTAAAGTTTTCAAACGTTTTAAATACTTTTGTGCCTTGTTGTAAGATCCAAGTTAAATTGTTGTCAAACTAAGGTCGGGACCCATTGTGAGATCCTAACCAGTAGCTCCCCGAGTTCTCAGAATTTGGGGTGTTACAATATGGTATCAGAGCCCTGGGTTGGCAACAATGGCACTTGAAATCTTCTGAAAGACCGATTGTATAAAATAACTAGAACCCGAAAGGGGTCTAAAATTTTCAAAACGGATTTATGTTTTTACACGAGCATAGTCGGGTTGTGGGTTAGTAGTACGTTGGACTACCATCGCTCTCCGTGGATCTCTACAACTTGGATCGATATGAGTTAGCATATGGATTTATTATGATGAGTATTAATGTATGTTATATATATGTGTATGTGTAATATGTTAGTATCCTAAAGGATATATTATATCCTTTAGTTGTGATATCTTGAAACGATTATCACCTCATGATAAATCGGTAGCAGAATTGAAGAGTTTTCAACACGAGACAAAGGACTCGGACCTTGTATCAAATATTATACTCGGATGAGCGTCCTAGTAACCCTTGTTAACCATCCAAAGAACTAATAGGCGAAGAAGTAAAGATGTGGAGTTAATTTTGACCATAAGTACAATCAAATGAGGAAGAATTCCCGAGTCAACTAGTCGTACAAGGAACACAGGGATACGAGGCCGAAAGACGGAACTAGAAGAACCATGCAAGAGACTACAAGAGTGTGGAGTAGAGATAACAATATTGGAACAGGACAAGTAGAATTGAGTACAACCAAGATTACGGAATCAAGGACATTATAATCGAGGCGGATGCCCCATAGACCATTAGGGGCATGAGAAACCAGAAGAGACATAGTGTCAATCCGGGTGTGAGAATCTAAGGTGCACGGAATGAGGACCTACAATTGAGTGTCAAAGTGAAAAGGCAGACCCCACCAGCGTGGGGAGGTTTTGACCTCCTCATAGATATAAGAAGTTTGAAAGAAACCACGACGCCAATATCCAAAGAATGGAAGCCTGTATCAGGGTCAACGGAGGTTCAGGAAGGCGATATTACCACCTACACCAGTGAAGAAATCTGTATGGGAGAACGACCTTGCTAGACTCGAGAGTCCACGGTAACCCGAATTATCACGGGACCTAAGCCACCAACACAGATGGTCCATGCAAAAGGTCTGCAAGTGGATAATCATTTCGGCCATAATAATTTCAAAGACGGTTGCAAGCTATCGTGGAAACTTGAAACGACTATTTATGCCAGATGAATGACACAATCGGACTAGAGAAATGGAGTTAGCTATAAGAAGCCGAAGGGTGGAAGGTAGAACGAACTAAAGAAGTATAAAAGGATTATTGTGAGCAACTGTTTACCTACTAGCTAAGGAAATTTTGACAGATCACAATTAACATGGAGTGGAGACTTACAACTTAATGTAAGAGCGAAAGATAGACTTCACAAGCCGGGAGACGTTTTGTCTTCTTTTAAGATAAGAATTCTAAGAAGAATCACAACGCCGGTATCGAAAGGATCAAAGCCCGGTAACATAGTCAATAGAGATTTGGAAGGAAATATTACAAACAACGCCGATTAAGGAACCTGTGCTTGTGAGAATTGTGTGGTGGACTAAAGAGTCCAAGGTAACCCCATTTATAACAGAACATAGGTCATCAACATAGACGGTCCCTGTAAAGGGACTACAATTGGGAGGTAATTAAAAGTCATCGGAACTACAAGACGCTTACCATCTATCGTGGAGTGTTAGGAACAACTTTTAACGTCAGTCGAATGGCACAGTGAGACTTGAGAAAGAAAGTTGTCCCAAAGGAAGAAGAAGAGTGAAAGATAAGACGAACCAAAGAAGGATAAAAGTATTAATCTAGTAGGTGATGTGTACCAAAAGTTTAATACCAGTAGAGATATGAGATTGAGATAAGTCAATTATAGACTGACCGATGTCAACCAAGAACGTGCAAGTATTGTTGGATATTGATGAGTTATGTGCCGTTAAGAAGAGATATTTGTGACTGTGAATCTATGGAGTAGCTTTACCGACGCCTTAGAGGATTCCCTCAAGTAGGCAACTACAACCTTCTTGGATGAATTAAAGGTATAAAGAGAAACATTTTAAGGGTTACCTCTTGGCCAATTAAGATCAAACTCCGGTCAATTCAGAGAGTTTGGATCCGTGGTAGAAGAATTAAGAAAGTAAGCGGAAGAAGTTGTTTTTCAATCATTGTTTTATTTTCTTAAGGCAAGTAAAGAAGGTACTTGGTACTTCATCCGTAAACGACTCATGGTGTAATTGGGAGAAAGAGTTTTGAGGTCAATCATTTTGTACTTACAGAAAAGGTCCTTAGGATTAATAAGTGACAACAGGAGAATCAGAGTAGCGCAGCGGAAGCGTGGTGGGTCCTAACCCACAAACAAGAAGCTCAAGGGTACTGATGGATGTTGTGTCGAGTTTAAGATGGTGATAGTTGGTGAAATGTATTCTAGTTGGAAGGAACGTGAGATAGCCTATGTGGAGTTACTGAAAATATTGTATGGAAACTTATGTGCATGTAGAGGTAAAAAAAAGGAGGCTGGTACCCTAGTATGGATCCGAGTGAAGAGTGATGGCTTTGTTACATGTTGCCAGACAAGTAATTTTGGAATTTCATACCTAACGAAGTACATTAGAGTGAGTTTCTTGATGAATTGAGAAAAGAATTAACGATGTAATAAAAGTATTGTGCATGGTCTGCACTAGAAAGCTCAAAGTGAGTAATTACCATTCTGAGTCAAAGATACATAAGAAAGAGAAACGACAGGAGTATACTTGCAACCTAGTAACCGTGCTGAAAGAAAGCATGATCTCGGAGGAGATTTTATGTGTAATATTATATCGGAACAGAGCATAGTTGCGTTTTGAGTCAGAGGGATATTATCGGTCTGATAACCATGGTGGAGAAAAGAGTGCACTGCTGATGGTATGTTAACAATTATTGAGTAGTCAGAACCTTTTCATAAGGCCAGAAGCAAGTGGTCATAACAGAGGGAAGAAAGTTGAATAGATCATTTTTTTCCGTAGGGTCATCAAAGGGTCTAGAAGTGATTTGTGTAAGGAAAACCATTGGAAGTTTTAAAGCGGTTTAAAAGTGACTGATGAACTAGTTTTCCTTACCCTATTGGAGAGGGTAGCTTCAGTTTTCCACGGAGACTAAGTTTGGGAACTGAGTTTGAGAATTTCAGTTGGAGAGATACCTACCAGACACGAGTTAGGTCATCAGATTAGAGGATTAGACAGTTGAGCCGGAGGATACCGGTGAGATATCCGGTAACCACTCTAGAACGTGGTAACATACGCTTGTGATCTAACTACCTCAAAAGATTTAAGATTTAGTGGTTTTATGAAAATCCGATAAGGCTGCCTAAGATTGGAGATAGTAAGAGACGTAACATTTCAGAGACTTATGTAGCGATAGTTATAACCTCGGGAGTGACTAGTTAGGGCTTGACCTTGTATGTGTGATATTGTTTGATTGCTTGTTTATTTCATGATTTAGTGTTTAGTCAGTGATGTGTTCTTTTGATAACCTTGATGTGCGGGATACTTAGCTGTGGAAACGACGAGAGTTTTCTGTAGTGATCAAACACACCCATTTGGTGTCTTAAAAGCCGATCAGGAGTGTCTTACCCTAAGTTTCGGGACGAAACTTATTTTGAGGGGGATCTGGTGTAACGACCAGATTTTTCATTTCGCTTTGATAGGGTTACAGGAGTTTAGAAAACGCAATTAAAATTTAGTTAGACTAGGACATACCAGTTTATTTATGGAAGTCGTTTAATTAAGTATCTTGTTCTAAGTTTCTGGACGAAACTTATTTTAAGGGGGTACTAATGTAATATTCGGAATTTTTATTCCGTCTAATTCCGCCGTTGACGGTTTCCCTTTCTATCTAGTATCCCTTCCTCCACAAATTTCATTATTTTATGTAGAACTTAATTCACATAAAATGATAAAATTATATCAAACTCTAATCCTTATAATTATCTATTATTTTATGTAGAATTTAATTCACATAAAATGAAAGATTTATATCAAACCCTAGTTATTATAATTCATTCTTATCGATGACAAGCTGTGACGAGGCCATCACTAAGCTGAGACAAGATCATGACAAGCTGTGACGAGTTCAGGACTAAGCTGAGACGAGGCCATGACAAAGCCCGACAATTCTGTGACAAACTCATTCATGGGCTTGACAAGGCCATGACGAGTTTTGACAGATTTTTGACAAGTAATTCAGCCCACCTTTCTTGCATGTTTCAGCCCACTATTCCTACCTTATGCAGCCCATATTGTTTACCCTCTCCAGCCCAACACGTTCAACCTGCAGCAATCCAGGAGAGGCTGGTTACGAGCCCATTAACAGTCCCTCCAGCCCAGCACGTTCAGCCCCCTCCAGCCCAGCGTTCAGCCCCTCTCCAGCCCAGTGATCTACGTGTGCAACAGCCTGGATTGCGTCCAGCAGGGAGGAGTAACAGCCGGCCCTTCTCCTTTCTTCTCTTCACCTTGAAACGGCTGCTACATTGAAGAAGAGTTGCTGTAACAACCCTACTTTCACGCTAGAAGAGAAGAAAAGTTGCAGCACCCTTGCTCCCATTTCACGCCCCTCATTCACGCTGCACTTGCCTGGATTCTGCACACATTCAGCAACGTTCCAATCACAGGAAATTGCAAGGAAAAGAGCCAGCAGAGGAGAGAACTACAGCAGCTGCTCGGCTATCTATTTCTGGGGCTGCTCGTTGCAGAAGCCTCGCCAGATGCCGGAGTAGTGTAAGTGATTTCATGCAGCCCTTCTACACTCAGTTCCTCTCTAAATCTAACTCTCAGTACACACTCCAATCACGTAGCTACAACGACACAACATAGCCAGCCCTAGAGTGCGTGTCCTACTCACTGCAGATGCGCCACAGGGACAGCAACAGCCTTCGGGCCATCCTCCTTCATGCCTTCGAGTCTCGGAATCGGGTAAGGCTTGTAACCCTTGCTACACTACACTTCAGTCCACCTTTCCCTTGCCTAACGTGTACCCGTTTCGTCTGTTAAACCTACTCAAAACAACCGTAGGAGAGCTGTACAGATTCTTGCGTTTTCCAGAATTTTCGGAAGTGTTGAGCAGTCAACTTTGGGTCCATTTTTGGGTACGCTAGACTCTTCCTTTCCTGCTGATTTTCGGATATGTTTTAGTCGATGTTGTATAGTATAACATACTAAAATTTGAGAGGAATCCGAGCTACGGTTTGAGAGTTATTGTGTTCCAAAGTTGACGCCTCATGTAGTTTGTATATATGTGCTGAGTGTTGGGAAAACAACAAGTGATGTTGTTTTGTGAGAGGGTTTTGAATAAGTTTTTGATTTCCGTTGGGCTTGAATTGTGGATATGATATAGTTGACATATTGTTGTAGAATATAATAAAATTTGAGAAGCATCCAGCGAGTGGTTTGGGATTTATGATTTTTCAAAGATTTAGTCATAAGTAGTTTTTCTGTTGTGCTGAAATTCGGTTTTGTGAGATAGTTTTAAATAGGATTTTGATCTCCTTTGCGGCTGAATTTTGGATATATGATAGATAAGATTTTATAGTAGAACGTATCAAAATTTGGGATAAATCTAGCGAGTAGTTTAGGAGTTATGATTTTTCAAAGTTAAGACAATGTGTTTTTTGTTAAGTGTGGTAACCAACTTTGGAAATTTTTGTAGAAGTGATGGTTGAACAGTTTTAAGAAATTGTTTCTCCTATGAATAGATTAGAGATCATAGATAAGTTATAAATTTATTTTAGAATTTTTATAAGTTTATTTTAATTTCATATTTAAAGCTGTAGTTGAACTTTAGTGACTTTTCGGGAAATAGAAAATGGGTAGTTTTTATAATTGTCACCTAAAATCATCCTAGGGAGTAGAATATGATTAGTTAGCCTCAAGTAAGAATTTAAATACTTTTTACGGGTTTTTTAGAAGTCTCAGAACCAAGGGTAAAATAGTCAATTTACCATAAATAAACACTGTAATAACTTCTGCACATAGAATCGTACATCTTAGGAGTTTTAGACTTCTAAGTATCCAAGGAAAAGTGTTGACCCACGTGCCTCCTTTGACAGGCAAATGAGTTCCTGCAGCTACTGATTTAGTGTTGTTAAGAGAGACGAGATTTGATTCGGTAAGTCCACTGACTTACTTAGCTAGCTTCTTGCATGTGTGTGATGCGTATGAGTGGTGTGTGATAGTTAAGATATATAACAAAAACGGAATAGGCCGACTGTAGTATATTGTATAATTGACCCAAGTGTATGATAACGGGTCATGACATCATCTGCCTAGCTCTTGCGAGAGTCTAGGAGGTTCCCTGCGACCAGCCCAGTCCGGTAGACGGTCAGATGCATTAGTACCATTCCGCGTTGGTAAACGGGGATAGGGGCGAGGTTTGGGAATCCCTCGTGTCACAAAATAAGTATCATTAGTAATAACCTATCACCTAATTGAAGATAATAAAAGGATAGAGTGTTGCATGTTGAGTGTGTATGTTGTGTGTTTGTGCTTTTACCTTTATACTTCTGCATAGAATGTTAGCTAACGGTTTTATACCGCTTGTAGATGTCTTGCAGGTTAAAACAGTTGTAGAGAGATCCGGAGGGAATGGTCAGCCGGGTCCACGTACATATTTAGTTGGGGACGGGATGTCTTATGGTCTTCTTATGTGTCATTTTAGTACCTTTGCTTTGTAAGGCTGATACATATTCTTCATGTATATATTGTTTAAAGTTTTCAAACGTTTTAAATACTTTTGTGCCTTGTTGTAAGATCCAAGTTAAATTGTTGTCAAACTAAGGTCGGGACCCATTGTGAGGTCCTAACCAGTAGCTCCCCGAGTTCTCAGAATTTGGGGTGTTACACAAAATAGGAGTTCATGCTATCAATACTGGAAAAAACGAGATCTCGACTGAACTTGCTGAACTGAAAGATATGGTGAAGAGATAGACCCTTAGGAGGACCCCACAACAACTTAAGGCATGCGAAGTTTGTGCCGACCCCTACCACCCAACGGACATGTGCCCTCAAGTTCAGGATGACGATGTTGAGGTGAACGCATTGGGCTATGGGAAACAACAGCAACAAAGGCCTAGAAACTATCCATATGCACAAAATTACATGCCAAATTGGCATGATCAACAAAACCAACAGCAGCAACCCCGCCAAGGTAAGTCTCAAGCAACTGAAGAAATGTTGTAGGTTTTGACTAAGCATTTTGCTACTCATGTCCAAATAACAGAATCCAGCATCAAGAACCTTGAGAAACAGGTTGGGCAAATGACGGAAGCCATTACAAGAATCGAAGCTAGATCCTCCGGAGGATTGCCTTCCCAGACATTTATAAACCCCAAGGAGAATGTTAGTGCCCTAACATTGAGAAGTGGGAAGCAAATCCCACAGAAAACAGCAACAGAGGGGAAGAACAAACCATTTGACGAGTTTCCCGCCACCATAGCCGCACCCGCGGCTGCAACTGAGCCAAGCCCTGAGCGGACGCCGCCCCTGTGGCTGGAGGTCACCGCCCCTGCGGTAACAGCCCCTGAGCCGCCCCTGCGCCTACAAGCTGGCGCCCCTGCAGAAAACTCGACAGAGAGTTCTGCTGAGAAGGATTAATACATCCAACCTGAGTTCCCACCATTGTACTTTGAGAAACCACCAAGCCCTTTCCGCAAGGCACTAAAGGAGAGAAGAATAATCTAGGACAAGGATCTCTTTGAGACCTTCTCCAAATGGGAGGTAAACATCCCTCTCCTTAAGTTAGTGAAAAGTATTCCTAAATATGCACGTTTTTTGAAGGAACTCTGCATCATCCAGAGGAATCAAAAGCTAAAGGGGAAACAAAAAGTGCAAGTGAGCGATCATGTGTTCACCGTTTTCCAACGTAGAATGCCGAAGAAATGTAGCGATCCAGGCATGGTAGGCATTCCTTGTGTTATAGGGGAAACCCGTTTTGACAAAGCTATGCTTGATCTTGGTGCTTCTATTAATGTCCTTCCATACTCCATATATAAATCACTTGGCCTTGGGCCATTAACCAGAAACTCGTATTGTAGTACAACTTGCTGATAGATCTAATGTTTACTTGAAAGGGATTATTGAGGATGTATTAGTAATGGTAGATAATCTGATTTTTCCTGCTGATTTCTTTCTAATGGAAATGGAAATTACTCACATGCTGCACCGATATTATTGGGGAGGCTATTACGCTAGAAAGGTAGCACAAAAAGCTTTACATTTATAAACTCGAACTAAAATCCTAAACTACCTAGCGAAACCCGCAGTGTACGGATCGTTATGTAGGAAGGAAAGTATTTCGAGGTTGAACGCAAGGACTGAGGTGAAATCGAGTCATTCAATGCTCAAAGATAGTGTAAATCTAAAGTAAGATGAGATGAGGAATAAAGAAAATGCAAAACACGATATTTTTGGAGGGTTTTGGGTTATCAAACAAGGATCACAAATGTATCAACACAAACAAACAAGCAAACACACACACAAGGATAAGAGATAAGAGGTAAGAAAGCGGATTCTAAAGATTCGGAATTCCGATTATGACAATGGACTCATGCTCCTAAAGATCAAAGGAAGGTTGTGGTTGTTCGGAGTTGGGTGTTTCTCTAATGGGAACAATTACCGGGTAAGTCTCATGCTCTACTACTCTCGAACCTAAGGTCCTATTACCGGGTAAGTCTCAAGGAACCTAAGGACGGGAATTCTACACAAACCGGCCACTACCTAAGGGTCAAACCCCTCCTTACCGGGTAAGTATCAGAAAAGGCAAGTCTTAGGCAACGATCCTAGACCACTCAATTCAATAGCGGCTTTTTTGGCTCACTACTACCTAGAGTTCATCATCTTGTGTATCTAAGAGAGGAAATTACCGGGTAAGTCTCATCCCTCACATAGTTTGCTAACATTAGGTCACCCTAAACTAGATTAGGCTCAACAAACACTAGGATTTCAACACATCTACATCATAACATCCAGATTCATCAACATAAGCACAACAGAACAAAACACGGGTGGATCATGCAAAACCACGGCCGTGGAAGCATGAGGAACAGGCCGTGGTTTGATTCTGAGTTGGAATTTCAAACACCAATCGATCCTAAGCTAACATGGAAGTCCATACAATCATAGTCCAAAGCATAAACATCATTCCTTCACCCTAGAATCACATCTATTCAGCCAACAACATACATTTCAAGATCAAACTTCACAAATAAAGCATGCTTGGAAGTCATGGATAGATGATGAAGAATAATCCGAAGAAAAGACATTAAAAGCTAGAATAGAAGTTACCCAATCTTACAAAGGCTCCAAGAGCTGTTCCAAGTTGTCAACAATGGAATCCTCACTCAAAACCACTATAATCTCACTTTAAAACGAAAATCTACACTAATCTCTTCCAAGAACACCCACAATGGGTGCTTGAAAGAGAGGTTACAATGGAGAAGTGTTTTGGGGAAGAAGCTAGGTCAAAACGGAGGAGAGGAGAATCCCTCAATTACAGCCTACAAGATCATTTTAAATACCCACCAAGAGCAAGAATCATCCAAAGAGATCGTGGGACACGTATCAACGTGGTCCAGGCAGAAACCACACCCAGATTCCACGGGCGTGGAAGTGCCAGTGACCGTGGTTTTGCTCCAGAAACTCTCCTTGGCTCCTTAAGCAAAGAGTTGGTGCAAGGCATGCACCAACAAGGTCCTATGCGTTCTCCTTTGCTCCTAGCTTGCTCCTTAACGAGTCCGGAAAGGTGCCATCACGAGGAATGATCCTTGAATGTGTCGATTAAGTCCAAAAGCTCCCAAAATACCTACAAAACCCGACAAAAGTCCGTGTAGACGTCTATCTCGACAATATGCATGAATTAAGCGCAAACGTCATGAACTAATGCCAAACCATGCATGAAAACCGGGAAAAACTATCTAAATGAATGCCTCAACAAACGTCATAAATCGTGTCATCAAAATACCCCATACTTAGCACTTGCTCGTCCTCGAGCAAGGTCCAACTATAGGCTACGAGATGACATGATTTATTGATGCAGAAAAACAGAAAAATATTTTTGGAATTGTGCTTCTAAAGATGGATCACCTTTATAGTGATGTTTCATGGCAATGGACAAGCAATTATGTACTAAATGAATGAAGGCACGGGAAGACAATCATACTTAACTCGGAAGCATGCATGAAAGGTAAAAATGATGAAGTCAAGATGATCATGAGAATATCCAATCTAGATCACTAAGTCATACACATAAGCAAATAGGTCTTAAGGACTTTGGAAAGAAGAGGCCAAGAAACATGATGATAAGGTGGGAATTTTCTAAGGTCATGTGGTGCAAATCCGGGAAAGGAACTAAACTACCACAACTTCACATTTATACTTCATCCAGCAAAGTGTATTTTTCTCTTTCTTTTCTTTCTTTTCTTTTCTTTTTCATTTTCTTTTTTCTTTCACTTATTTTTGAGAAAATGGCATTGGGGTACAAAAGCCGAAACCTTGGTGATTAGCGGGCCTCGGGATTTTTCCGAGGTGCCTCACACCGGGCACACATACCAAGGCTCGTTAGGACATTTGGTTTTTCCGACTTTGTCAAGGCACAAACACCCGATTATGTGAATGGTGCCGAGTTACTCGTCATCAAAACCAAAGTCTCCAAACCTATATTTTTGTCTACACTTTTCACAACAAATTTTCAACAACTTCATTCACAAAATTCACACACCAACATCACCACCCCATACTTGCTTTTCACACACTCAACACACTAGCATGCTCCTATTCCCGGATGGGTCAAAAGAGGTCAAATTTTCATATCAATTGAGGTGCTCAAACAACATGATCAAGATGGGAAGTAGAGGAAAATGAATTGCCTTAATCATTCCTGAATGATGTGCAAGAACTAGCATGTAATTTCGACATTCAATCCTCAATCCAATCAAGGCAAACATCATAATCACAATTTATACATAGGATTCAAGAGAAGTACTTCAAGTCCACATATGCATAAATCCATTCAACACACAAGGCCATCCATAGACAATTCACAAAACAATCTCATCATAAGGGTCATATCCAACTAGGAAGAACAAAATTTTTTAAAATTTTCGATTGTTTTGAATTTTTGAAATGTATATGTACAATGCAAAAACATGATAAGAAACGATTGACAATAAAACGAAACTATCCTAGATGCGATCATGCCATGCTAAGAATCATGAAAACCCCACCCCATACTTAAAAACACATTGTCCCAATGTGGAAATCAAGTAAAGAAGAGTGAAAGAAGTCCTCACAATGTAAAAATGTAGTGTCTTCGGTATTTGGGTTAACTCGTGTGGAGTGGTGGTGATGGATGATCGATCAATGGTAGAGAGCTCTTCATAGTCATTCCGGCATCGAGACCCGCACCAAGGTGTGTGCGAGATGGGAGCTCTTCCATCCAACAAAGACACCTCAAGCCGTCCAAGTCTCACGTCCGCTCCACCCATGGTTGAAAACGGGATCATCGTCATCAACTCGCCTTGCAAGGCTTCCTCATTACCTAAAATCTACCACACAAACACAAAACACAAAAACACACAGAAACAAAAACAAAAGCAAAAGAGAAAAGGGAAAGAGTTTTACCAATGGGTTGCCTCCCATTAAGCGCTTCTTTTAGGTCATTAGCTTGACCAAACTCCGTGGATATGTCAATCCACCTCGAATACCATGGTTTTCTTGAGGAGTCCAAGCAACCATCTTTTACCGGAATCCATGATGACAAGCAAGGGCCACTTGATGCCCAAATAAGCTTTAAGTTCTCTCTTCACCGGTGAGTAGTAGACTCCTTCTTCACCGCTTCCTTGATGATAGTATGGAGTTGCAACCATAGGTGCCACCCCATACCTAGGTAATTTGTACTCCACGGTCACACCGGTGAAACGCTTGTCATCCTCATCCTCTATGATCCGAAGAAAGCCGATTCTTGGAAAGAATCCTCCATTGAAGTGCTTCATGACCATCATGGATCCATCATGCTTGCTTCCTTCATTCAACATGGGAGACTCCTTAGGAAAGGGACTCCAATCTTCGTATGTACTTTGGGCAAGAAAGAAAGGATTGGAAGGAGTTGAAATTAGCTTAGGGTTCTCTATGACAGAGCCTTCCACGGTTGAAACCACGGGCGTGGTTCTACCAGGTAGGCCGTGGAAGTCTCTGTTTTCCTCATCCCTCGTGAGCTCTTAAAGTGTTGTTCCGGGGTTGATGGCAAGGATGTCCGGGGATGAGAGTACTTCATTGAACATCTCCCAAGGTGAAGGAGGTGGAGGTAAGCTTTGAAGGATGGTAGGGTCTCCTAGCATAAGAGCATTCCTAATCTCCTCAATCTCCCTCCTCATTTGTTCCTCTCTCTCGAAATTCAATCTTCTTTCATCATTCAGGGCCAAATCCCTTAGCCTCACTTGCTCCCAAGCTTCATCCAACTCTTCTTGAAGTTCCTTAATGATCATGGTTGATTCGGGCAATTCTTTGATCTCCTCATGGTGAACCTCTTCTTGTTGAAGTACTTCCGCTTCAAG
>BSUD01000002.1:102569452-102618380 GCA_033239045.1 Fagopyrum esculentum | reverse complement strand
GAAAGGGACTCCAATCTTCGTATGTACTTTGGGCAAGAAAGAAAGGATTGGAAGGAGTTGAAGTTAACTTAGGGTTCTCTATGACAGAGCCTTCCACGGTTGAAACCACGGGCGTGGTTCTACCAGGTAGGCCGTGGAAGTCTCTGTTTTCCTCATCCCTCGTGAGCTCTTAAAGTGTTGTTCCGGGGTTGATGGCAAGGATGTCCGGGGATGAGAGTACTTCATTGAACATCTCCCAAGGTGAAGGAGGTGGAGGTAAGCTTTGAAGGATGGTAGGGTCTCCTAGCATAAGAGCATTCCTAATCTCCTCAATCTCCCTCCTCATTTGTTCCTCTCTCTCGAAATTCAATCTTCTTTCATCATTCAGGGCCAAATCCCTTAGCCTCACTTGCTCCCAAGCTTCATCCAACTCTTCTTGAAGTTCCTTAATGATCATGGTTGATTCGGGCAATTCTTTGATCTCCTCATGGTGAACCTCTTCTTGTTGAAGTACTTCCGCTTCAAGAACCATGTGGGAACTCGAAATGGAAGCAAGGTTGCTCTCTAGATCATCCATCTTCCTCAACATTTCTTCTAGCATTGATTACACTCGATCATTGTGATGTTGATGATGAGGTTCCTCATGAGGCAAAGTAGTCATGTGAGCTTGATCATGGGACTCATGATAGGCATTAAACTCCTCCCAATACTCAAACTCATCATGGAGAGGTCCTCGGTCTTGGTTTTCCATCCACTCCTCATACTCCATGTTGTCAAGGTCATCTTGAAGTACAATCCGTCCATGACAAACATGAAAAGGCAAAGACAAAAACAACACAAGATCAAAAGTAACAAGAAAGATAAACACTAAAAGCAATCAAAATCAAATGACTTAATCTTTACCTAGTCCCCGGCAACGGCGCCAAAAACTTGTTACGCTAGAAAGGTAGCACAAAAAGCTTTACATTTATAAACTCGAACTAAAATCCTAAACTACCTAGCGAAACCCGCAGTGTACGGATCGTTATGTAGGAAGGAAAGTATTTCGAGGTTGAACGCAAGGACTGAGGTGAAATCGAGTCATTCAATGCTCAAAGATAGTGTAAATCTAAAGTAAGATGAGATGAGGAATAAAGAAAATGCAAAACACGATATTTTTGGAGGGTTTTGGGTTATCAAACAAGGATCACAAATGTATCAACACAAACAAACAAGCAAACACACACACAAGGATAAGAGATAAGAGGTAAGAAAGCGGATTCTAGAGATTCGGAATTCCGATTATGACAATGGACTCATGCTCCTAAAGATCAAAGGAAGGTTGTGGTTGTTCGGAGTTGGGTGTTTCTCTAATGGGAACAATTACCGGGTAAGTCTCATGCTCTACTACTCTCGAACCTAAGGTCCTATTACCGGGTAAGTCTCAAGGAACCTAAGGACGGGAATTCTACACAAACCGGCCACTACCTAAGGGTCAAACCCCTCCTTACCGGGTAAGTATCGGAAAAGGCAAGTCTTAGGCAACGATCCTAGACCACTCAATCCAATAGCGGCTTTTTTGGCTCACTACTACCTAGAGTTCATCATCTTGTGTATCTAAGAGAGGAAATTACCGGGTAAGTCTCATCCCTCACTTAGTTTGCTAACTATAGGTCACCCTAAGCTAGATTAAGCTCAACAAACACTAGGATTTAAACAAATCTACATCATAACATCCAGATTCATCAACATAAGCACAACAGAACAAAACACGGGTGGATCATGCAAAACCACGGCCGTGGAAGCATGAGGAACAGGCCGTGGTTTGAGTATAAGTTGGGAATTCAAACACCAATCGATCCTAAGCTAACATGGAAGTCCATACAATCATAGTCCAAAGCATAAACATCATTCCTTCACGCTAGAATCACATCTATTCAGCCAACAACATACATTTCAAGATCAAACTTCACAAATAAAGCATGCTTGCAAGTCATGTATAGATGATGAAGAATAATCCGAAGAAAAGACATTAAAAGCTAGAATAGAAGTTACCCAATCTTACAAAGGCCCCAAGAGCTATTCCTAGTAATCAACAATGGAATCCTCACTCAAAACCACTCTAATCTCACTTTAAAACGAACATCTACACTAATCTCTTCCAAGAACTCCCACAATGGGTGCTTGGAAGAGAGGCTACAATGGATAAGTGTTTTGGGGAAGAAGGTAGGTCAAAAGGGAGGAGAGGAGAATCCCCCAATTACAGCCTGCAAGATCATTTTAAATACCCACCAAGAGCAAGAGTCATCCAAAGAGATTGTGGGACACGTGTCAACTTGGTCCAGGCAGAAACCACGGCCAGATTCTACGGGCGTGGAAGTGCCAGTGACCGTAGTTTTGCTCCAGAAACTCTCCTTGGCTCCTTAAGCAAAGAGTTGGTGCAAGGCATGCACCAACAAGGTCCTACGCGTTCTCCTTTGGTCCTAGCTTGCTCCTTAACGAGTCCGGAAGTGTGCCATCACGAGGAATGATCCTCGAATGTGTCGATTAAGTCCAAAATCTCCCAAAATACCTACAAAACCCGACAAAAGTCCGTTTAGACGTCTATCTCAACAATATGCATGAATTAAGCGCAAACGTCATGAACTAATGCCAAACCATGCATGAAAACCGGGAAAAACTATCTAAATGAATGCCTAAACTAACGTCATAAATCGTGTCATCAGAGACCATTCCTAAAAACTGCTAGGACTAAAATCGACTATGTTAGTGGCAAACTTACCATGGAGTTTAATGGAGAAGTAGTTGAATTTGATATCTATGATGCAATAAAATTTCCTATTGATGATCATTGTGTATGTGCCATTGATACTATTGAACCTTTTGTGCAAGATGTTTTTGATATTTCTGACATTGACGAATTGAAAAATATAATTGAGCATGACATTGATGATCATAATTAAGAATATGCATTGACAACTAGCATGAAAGAGGTCTTAGCCCAATTAGATGGGCACAAGAGGTTACCTATCTTCACTTTGGTGATTGGGCCCACTTTACTAACCCCAAGCGAGAAGCTTGTTCCATCTATAGTGCATGCACGGAGATAGATTTTAAGGACCTTCCACCTCACCTCAAGTATGCTTTACTTGGAGACAACAACACCTTACTGGTGATTATCTCTAACAAGTTGACTACCGGTCAAGAGGACAAGTTGGTGAAAGTGTTGAAGGAACTCAAGATGGCCCTTGGATGGACCATTGCTGACATCAAAGGGATAAGTCCATCCACTTGCATGCATAGAATACTACTTCAGGATGAAGCAAAACCATCTAGGCAACCTCAACGAAGGTTGAAACCGCCGATGATGGAAGTGGTCAAGAAGGAGGTATTGAAGCTCCTCCAAGCGGATATGATTTTCCCCATCTCGGATAGCAAGTGGGTTAGTCCAACCAAAGTGGTTCCAAAAGGGGGGTATCACTATGGTGGAGAGTCAATATGGAGAAATGGTCCCGAGTAAAACACAAACCGGTTAGAGAGTTTGTATTGACTACCGCAAACTTAACAAAGGTAACACGTAAAGACCACTTTCCATTACCTTTTATTGATCAAATGTTAGAACGTCTTGCAGGTCATCCCTACTATTGTTTTCTGGACGTATACTCTGGCTACTTCCAAATAGCCATTGCTCCGGAAGACCAAGAAAAGACAACGTTCACTTGTCCATTTGGCACTTTTGTGTACCGCAGGATGCCATTTGGACTTTGCACTGCCTCCGGCACCTTCCAACGGTGCATGATAAGTATTTTCTCCGAATATAAAGAAAACATTATTGAAGTTTTTATGGATGATTTTATCGTCCATGGAAATAGTTTTGATGCATGTCTAGGACACTTAAAACTCGTTCTTGAAAAATGTGTTGAAACCAATTTAGTTTTTAATTCGAAAAAGTGCCATTTCATGGTTGAACAAGGAATAATGCTAGGACATGTGATATCCTCAAAAGGGATAGAGGTAGATAAGGCAAAAATTGATGTTATTCAAAGGTTACCTTCTCCTACTAACATTCGGGAAATCCGTTCTTTTCTTGGTCATGCAGGTTTTTACCGATGGTTCATCAAAGACTTTTCAAAGATCTCAGCACCATTGTGTGAATTACTCAAGAAAGACGCCACTTTCATAGTGGATGAAAGTTGCGAGAAAGCTTTCGACACTTTGAAAGCATGCCTCACTAGCGCACCAATCATCCGTTCTCCGGATTGGGAGAAACCATTCGAGATTATGTGTGATGCGAGCGACTAGGCCATAGGAGTTGTCTTAGGATAGAAAGATGGAAGAGCCTCACACGTCATCCATTATGCATCTATGACGCTTAATGGAGCACAAAAGAATTACTCCACCACCGAGAAGTAGATGTTGGCGGTGATTTTTGCACTTGAGAAATTCAGACAGTACCTTCTTGGAGTAAAGGTAATCATTTATAATGTCATGCAGCTCTTAGGTATCTCATGGCAAAGAAGGAAGCAAAGCCAAGATTTCTATCATCAACATCGGCCATGCCATGCATGCATAAGTCTTCGACTAGGGAAGCTTAAAGAAAGATTGAGAAAATTATATCTTTCACAAGATATATAGATTAATTTTACAAGATCCTATCTTATTAGAAGGTAGATCTTATCATAGCTTATGAGATCTAATCTTATCTTACATAAGATTGATCTTATCGTTATTTTTTTTTTACTTGCAAGACACTCAAGCCTCTCCTATGAATATGGAATACAAGGCTATCAACACATACTTTTTTTGGCATTTCTTATGCAATTCAAGTGCTTCTGACTCGGATTGGAGAATGAGGGACGTCACATTTGCCCTATACCTTTGACTTGTATGAGTTGTTCTGATTGTGTCTACAAGTTGGTATCTTCTCACGCTTTTCACAAGCCTCCTTCTTTGTTCATAGGTGGACGTGCCTTTGACCATAGATTGTAGTGGGTGAGTGATGCGGGGTTAAAGCCGCAGTTTCCCGATCTAGATTGAAAGTCCTCAAATCGAACAACAGAACGAAATCTCTGATGAATCAATGAAATCTCGGGCGAGATTAATGAAGAATAGACCGAGATTTATCAAAAATCACAATGCGGAATATTGAATGGTATGGAAAGATAATAAGATGATAATATGGAATGATAAATGATAAATGATAAATATAGGAAGATAGGACTATTATAAGACTTGTAAAGAACCTTGACCAATTATGTGTAAAAACCCGATAAAAAAAAATACCTTTCACCCTTCCTTCTTTAACCTTATTCAAGCCTTCTAGATAAGACAAGCACAAGGAGGGACCGATTTCACTTGTAGCACCAACCTTCAAAAAGATTAATACACACAAGAACAAAATAGCAAAGATTCACAACTTTTCAATCAAAAACTCTCCTTTTGATTGAATACAAATGATGAAATACAAACCCCGTGTGCGAAGTCACAAGTATCTCACAATAATGTGGAATTAATAATGACAACTAAGCTAACTAACAATCTACCCCACTAAGGCTATTTATAAGGGAGATCTCCTATGTGAACTAGGAAAGATATCTTAAAGATAATCTAGGAAAGATATCTTTACAAAGATAATCTAAAAATAATCCTAAAAGATAGGATCCAAAAATAACTATTTCCTTACGATAGTTTGAGAGCTTTAAGAAAAGAAAATATAAAACATAGTTGTCAAATTTAAAAAGATCTTTGGCCTAATCTTCTAACACGCGTCAGGAACGAAAACCCGGATGAAATCTCGGCCGAGATTTCATCCTGTTGGTTGGCCGAGATTTTGCATCTGCCATGCAATACTATACTCTATCGATTCCTCCCATGTTTGCAGCTTGTAAGCGACCTTTCCTTGAGTTTCTCTTGCTCCTTGATTGGTGAATGGTCCATGTGATGTAGGCGTAGATGCAAAGCATTCAACACTCCATGCCATCTTAAATATTCATCAAAAATCTCATGCATAACATACTTCCTATGTTATTCTAACAATGCTACAAAATGCATAACATACATCTTTTGTTATTCTAACAATTCTACAACTTGAGGATGCACTATATAAACCTTAGGTTTTGTGTCTTTAATTAAAGGCACATAAGAAGATAGATTACTAGGACTTTGTACTAAAGAACATTACAAAGATGAATGCAACAATTTAGGGTCATGCACATCACATTCAAAAGAATGTTCTTCCATACTCATATTTACTTTATGCTTATTACCATCAATTTTAGTCATCAAATCAGATTCCGATAACTCCAAAGGCTGACTCATAGGAACAAGAGTTTTAGAATCACAAACATCTATAGTTTGGATAAACTCTATTGATGATTTTTTCCGCTTGGGAATGAAGAATTTGGGCTTGTAATACGCTCAACTGTTTACACATTTTTGCTGAATCATTTCGAATCTTCTCTAGGGAACCATCATCCTTGGTCGAAGGTTGTTGGGGCTGGATGAGTGGTGAAGCCTCCCTTGATGGAAAAGCCTCAACTTTTGCAATTCTCGGGTGAAATCTCGGTTGAGTAGGGCCGGGATTTTGGGGTCGAGATTGTTGATGCTCCCATGAACTTGTATTTCCAACGTTGGATCTATTTGTTGCCTTCTTCTCTTGATTCTTCTTTCAATTCCTATGACCTACTGCAAATGATTTGTCAATTCCTATGGCCTTCACCATTGCCATTCGCATGGTTATGTAAACCTCTTTGACATTCCTAGAACCTTGCTTTAGGTTCTCCAGGATTTGCCTTAGTTCCTTATCATAATGTGGGGGACAAAATCTTGCTCTCATGATTGCCCTCATTTGTCTCCATGTACTGATGTCCGGGTCTAGCATGCTTTGCCTTGTTGTGACAAGCTGATTCCACCACTCTAAAGCGTATCCTCGGAATTCAACCACAACAACTTGGAACTTCCTTTGCTAATCAATTTGATGGTAAGACTAAGTTTTTTTTAACTCTAGTAAATCATTCCGTATAAACGTCTGGACTGCTCCTTCCATCTAAACTAGGGATCTGTTGTCTAGGATAGTTTATACACATGCTCCTGTCATCCTCAACTTCCTGAAAGTTATCAAACTACGGAACGTTAGGCATATTATAATGTTGATTTGAATATCTGATACCTTGCTCATGGTGAATTTTTGGGAATGATTTAGTGCTCGAGGTCCGGTACGGAACACGAACGTCCATCATCCTCATTTGTTGCTCTCCGTTGAGGAACGTATTGATTAAACCTTGATTGGGGATTATGATAACACGATTTATGACGTTAGTCCAGGCATCCATTTAGATAGTTCTTCCCGCTATTCATGCATAGTTTAGCATTAGTTCGTGACAAATTACACTTAATTCATGTATGTTGTCGAGATAGATGTCTACACGGACTTTTGTTTGTTTCGTAGGTATTTTGGGAGCTTTTGGAGCTTAATCGATACATCCAAGGATCGTTCCTCGCAATGACACGCCTTAGGACTCATTGGGAAGTAAGTTAGGAGCAAGGGAGAACACATAGGACCATGTTGGTGCATGTCTTGCACCAACTCATGGCTCAACGATCAAAAGAAGGCTGACGCACAAGAATCACGGCCACTGGGAGTTCCACGGCCGTGGAAACTGGCCGTGATTCTCTCTGCACAGCCGGAATAGTTGTCCCACGATCTCCATAACCGACTCTTGCATATGGAGAAGGCTATAAGTACACCTGCAGGCTGAGAGGAAAGGGGATCCCATCTACTATCCACTACACACCTTACCTCACACATATTCATTCATTGGAAGATAGGATTGGAGCTATTCTTGGAGGAGAAGAAAGACTTCCATTGGAGAAGAAGAGAAGAACACACCATTCTTAGTTTTTCATAGTTTTTAGAGTGCATATTGTTGGAAACATTTTATAGGGTTGTAAGAACGAATCGAACCTTCTTTTAAAGGATTGTAAGTCTCTCTTTTGCCATCTATTCAGCTTGTTTTTCTTGTTCTATTTGCTTCATCTCTCTCTCATTTCATCCTCTTGATATGGACTCCATGATTGTATGCTTGATGATTTTGATTGTTGAGATGCATGTTGTTGGCTAAATAGATGTGATTCTAGGATAAGGAAATGATGGTTATTGCTTGGACTATGATAGGATAGACTTAAACGTACCTTTGGATGAATTGTTTGCTCGAACCTAGCCTCTGTTGTAAATCACGGTCTGTTCTAGGTAGTTCCACGGCCGTGGAAGTGAGGAACTGCCCGTGATTTCATCTCACTTGCTTGTATTGATAAATCTAAGTGTTAGGTTGTTAGATTGTTGAAATCCTAGTGTTTGTTGAGTTAGATCTACCCTAGGGTGACCTAGTGTTAGCAACTAAGTGTGAGAAGAGACCTACCCAGTGATTCTTGCCCTTAGGTACCAAAGTTGATGAAATCTAGGTAGTAGTGAGCCTCATTAGCCGCTATTGGACTGAGTGTGCTAGGATTTATGTTTAGGACTTGCCTTCCCGAGACCTACCCGGTGAGGATAGGTTAGATCCCTAGACAACAATCCGGTTTGTGTAGAATTCCTAACCTTAGGTTCTTTGAGACTTACCCGGTGATGAGACCTTAGGAACGGACTAGTGGACCATGAGACCTACCCGGTGATTGACCCCAATCTAGAAGCACCCATTCCTAACATACTATAGTTTATCCAAAGAATGACTAGATAGCTTGAGTCCTATGCCATAACCGGAATTTATAACCCCTACAATCCGCTTCTCTATCTTTGATTTCCTATCTTGTGTTTGAGTTTGTTCATTTGTGTTACTAGCTTAGTTGTTTGTTAATCTTGCATGAATTGTGATCTTTGATTGATCACCACAAAACCAAACCAAAAACATTGAGATCTTCATTTCTTTATTTCTTTCTTTTTTTGTTCTTAGACTAGATCTTCACTATCCTCAGTCCCTATTGACTCAATTTCACCTTAGTCTTTGTGTTCGACCTCGGAATACTATCCTTACTACAAAACGACCCATACACTGTGGGTTCGCTAGGAGTTAGGAAAAATATATCGAGTTATAAATTTTAGACTTTTGCGTGTCACGTTCTTAGCGTAACAAGTTTTTGGCGCCGTTGCCGGGGACTAGGTATAGATTGAGTCTTTTTGTGATTGTTTATAGTGTAGGTCTTTCTTGTTGCTTTTTTTGGTTTGTGTCTTTGCATTTTCAGGACATCTCTCACCCTTTAGGTGTATGTGAAGATCTCGTGGCAAGGATTTAGCTCCATTCGATCCCGAACCGAAGAAAACCCTTAAAGCTAGATCTAAGAGTAGAAAGGAGAAAGAGATGGCCGAAAGAGATCTCCAAGCTGAGTTGGATGAAGATTTAGAGCAAATTAGATTGAGGGATGAAGCTTTGGAGAAAGAAAGGAGACTTTCCAATGAGAGGCAAGAAGCAACTAGGAGGGAGATTGAAGAGATTAGGCAAGCTCTTGTGCGAAGAGAGCTTAACCCTCTACAACCTCCACCTCCGCCACCACAACCGCAGCCGGCGGTTAATATTCGGGTTGTGCCCACTGCTATTGAGGAACCACAAACGTTAGGGCAACGTATGGATCCGGCTCAAAGAGTGCACCGTCCGGGTGTGAACTTAGGTGATCCCGCAGCCCATGATTATGAGCTCCGCCCTCAAGTTCTACAAATGATTAGGCATAATCAATTTTGAGAGATGGAAGGAGAGTCTCCTCATCAACACTTGATGAACTACGAGATATTGATGGAGACTCTAAGGCCGCCTAGGTTGGAGAACAACAACCATAAGCTTAGGGCCTTTTCCTTCTCACTTAAGGATAAAGCCTTGTCTTGGTACCAATCGATTCCACTAGGGCGAGTAAGTACTTGGGAGGAGATAACAACCGAGTTCTTGACTAAGTTTTTCCCACCTTCCAAGACAACCGAGCTAAGAGGGAAGATCAATGCCTTTGTAATGAAGGATAGAGAAAGCCTATTCAAGTCTTGGGAGAGGTTCAAAGACCTTCTCCTAGATTGTCCACACCATGGTATACCAAAAATAGAGCTTTTGGAGATCTACTTCAAGGGAGTTGATGAAGATAGCCAATTCAAGCTCCAATCTCTTTCCGGTGGGACTTTCATGGAAAAGAATGTAGATGAAGCTTGGGAGTTTGTAGAGAAACAAGCTTTGGTGATTGAAAAGTACTCCCATAGGAAGAGTGGTGGGAGGAAAGCGGGAGCATATGAGGTGAGTGAAGTCACGATGAGTAATTTCAAGCTTGATGCAATCAACAATGAGCTTAAATCTTTAAGGGAGTTGTGCACTACAACTTTGAAGAATCAAGCAAGCCCTCAAGTGCAAGTGCAAGCTAATTTGTCTTCCAAGGAGGAAGATGTGAACTACATGGGAAGGGGAAACTATAACAACTATCAAAGCCCAAGGAACTTTAACAACAACCGGCAATTCAACAATTACCGGCCTAACCACAACCATCCCGGGTTTTCCTATTCTAACCCGGATGGAGCCTTGAACCCTCCCGCTTCCACAAGCGCAGCTCCACCACCAAAGGCTTCACAAGAACCTCAACCCGGATTTACTCAA
The DNA here is from genome assembly GCA_033239045.1 of Fagopyrum esculentum. Taxonomy (NCBI): domain Eukaryota; kingdom Viridiplantae; phylum Streptophyta; class Magnoliopsida; order Caryophyllales; family Polygonaceae; genus Fagopyrum; species Fagopyrum esculentum. Next base: position 102,607,803 of record BSUD01000002.1, on the reverse strand, counting down.
CCTCCAAAAGATAGAACCGAGATGATGTTTGAGAAATTGCTTGGAAGGTTGAGTGGTCTTGAGAGCACGGTGACTTCCATTTCTAAAGCTCAAAAGGTGTTGGAAGCACAAGTGTTCCAAAAGGCGGGTGAAGCTCATAGAGATCCGGGAAAGCTTCCCGGAAGAACCGAAGATAACCCAAGAGGCCAAGTGTTGGCTATTACAACAAGGAGTGGGCTGAGCATGAAGGATCCCTTACCTAAGGGAAATGACAAGGGGAAGCAAGTGGTGATAGAAGAAGAGTCATTGCAAGAAGATGGAGGAAAGAGCAAGGATGATGAGCCAACATATGTGGCACCACCTCCATACAAGCCACCACTACCATTCCCACAATCACGAGCAAGAGCTCGTTTGGACAAACACTTCGGTAAATTCCTTGAACTTATGTCTAAATTGCATATTAAAATTCCATTCATGGATGCTATTCTAGGTATGCCGGCATATGGAAGGTTTTTGAAAGAAATACTCTCCAACAAGAGGAAGTTGGAGGAGTATGGAGAAGTGAGGATGACAAAGAGGTCCTCAGAATTGATTCAAACTATGAAGGAGGAGATGCCTCCTAAGCTAAGAGATCCGGGATCTTTTTGTGTGCCAATTGGAGTGGGAGAAGTGAAGTATGAAGCCCTTTATGATATTGGAGCGAGTGTAAGCATCATACCGCTTGCACTTTGCAACAAGGTTGGGCTAGGAGAGCCAAAGCCGGCCAAGATGTCCCTTTACATGGCGGACCGTTCGATAACCCACCCCGTTGGAATCTTGGAAGACATACCGGTGCAACTAGGAAAGTTCTATGTGACCATAGACTTTGTTGTTTTGGACATTCCGGCGGACTATCTGGTTCCTATCATCTTGGGGAGACCTTTCCTATCCACTTCCGGGTGTTTGGTGGATTGCAAAAATGGAATTCTCTCCTTCAACATTGGAGAAGAGAATATCAAGTTCAAATTATCCACAATGATGAAGGGGCCAGCCCTTTGTGAAGATGTGTTTAACATTGTCGAGCAAGAGGAATGTAGAGAAGTTGTGAGCTCGATTTTGATCAAGGACCCCTTAGAGAAGGTTATTAGCTTAAGTTTAATGGAGGAAGGGTTTGAAGATGATTGCAATGAAGAAATCAAGGCCTTGGATGCATTGGAAAAGGAGACAAGAGCTGAATTTGAAGCACACGAAGGTGTGCTGAATTCTTGTAGAAATCACGGCCAGGTAGGGGAAACCACGCCCGTGGTTTGTCCCGTGGAACTCTCTGGAGTGCTCCGCAATGCTAGCTTAGCAAGTTCCACGGCCGTGGTTGTGCCAGAGGCCGTGATTTTGCCCGTGGTTTCTCCAGAAACTGCCTTAGTTGTTGATCAAGCTTCAAGGAGCCTTGAGGAGTCTTCCAAAGCTTTGGATTCATCTCAACCTACATTATATGGAGCGTCTCCAATCGATAAAGGTCCTCCTAAACTTGAACTTGAACCCCTCCCCTCTCATCTTAAGTATGCTTTTCTTGGTGATAATTCTGCATATCTGGTGATTGTTAATGCATGCTTGAATGATAATGAGTTGAATAGATTGTTGCATGAATTGAGATTACATAGGAAGGCTATTGGCTATACCATTGATGATTTAGTTGGCATTAAACCTTCTTTGTGCATGCATAAGATCTTAATGGAACATAATCATAAACCTTCAATCGAACCTCAAAGAAGACTAAACTCCATCATGAAAGAAGTAGTAAAGAAAGAGATCCTTAAATTGCTAGATAGGGAATCATTTTCCCGATTTCGGATAGTAAGTGGGTTAGTCCCGTGCATGTGGTTCCTTAGAAGGGTGGGATGACCGTAGTGACTAATGAGAATAATGAACTAATCCCAACTAGAACAGTTACGGGATGGAGGATGTGTATAGACTATAGGAAACTAAATGTGGCCTCTAGGAAAGATCACTTCCCTCTTCACTTTATTGACCAAATGCTAGAGAGATTAGCTCAACATTCTCACTTTTGCTACTTAGATGGTTATAGTGGATTCTTCCAAATCCCTATCCACCCCGATGATCAAGAGAAAACTACATTCACACGTCCTTGGGGTACATTTGCAAATAGGAGAATGCCATTTGGGTTGTGTAATGCACCCGCCGCCTTTCAAAGGTGTATGATGGCTATCTTTTCTGAGTATATTGAAAACATCATGGAAGTGTTTATGGATGATTTCTCTGTTTATGGATCTTCATTTGATGATTGTTTAGCTAATTTGTCTTTGGTGCTTAAGAGATGTGAGGAGACAAATCTTGTCTTAAATTGGGGAAAATGCCACTTCATGGTAAGTGAAGGCATTGTGTTGGGACATTTGGTGTCCAACCGTGGCATTGAGGTTGATAGGGCTAAGATAGAGACAATAGAGAAGTTGCCACCACCTACCTCAGTGAATGGGGTAAGGAGTTTTCTAGGCCTCTTACTAACCTACTAATGAAAGATGTTGAGTTTGTTTTCTCCAAGGATTGCCTTGAGGCCTTTTGTAGGTTGAAGAATGCTTTGATCTCCGCACCCATCATGCAACCTCCGGATTGGAGTCTACCATTTGAGATCATGTGTGACGCGAGTGATGTAGCCGTCGGGGCTGTTTTGGGGCAAAAGAAGGATGGGCGTACACATGCCATTTATTATGCTAGCAAGACGCTAGATGATGCCCAACTCAATTATGCTACCACCGAAAAGGAGTTGCTAGCGGTTGTGTATGCATTTGAGAAGTTCCGCTCGTATCTTGTTGGAGCGAAGGTCATTGTGTATACGGATCATGCTGCGATCCGTTATCTCCTTACTAAGAAGGATGCCAAGCCTCATTTGATTCGGTGGATCCTTCTTCTTCAAGATTTTGATTTGGAAATCCGGGAAAAGAAGGGGTCCGAAAATTCTGCGGCGGATCACCTTAGTAGACTCCCACCATTGGAGCTTGAGAGAGATGACATCCCGATTGATGACTCATTTCGGGATGAGGAATTGCAATTGGTGGAGGAATGCTTGCTTCAAGTGTCAAGGGGTAATGAGTCATGGTATGCCGACATAGTAAACTATCTCGTTTGTGAGGAGGTGTCACCCGGTTTATCCTATGCCCAAAGGAAGAAGTTCTTCAAAGATGTGAGGCATTACTATTGGAGTGAACCGCTTTTGTTTAAGAGAGGGTCGGATGGAGTCTTTAGGAGATGCATACCGGAGGATGAGGTGGAGAGTGTGATCCGCCATTGTCATTCCTTGCCATGTGGAGGGCATGCTAGCTCACACAAGACGTGTGCAAAGGTGTTGCAATCCGGGTTCTATTGGCCGAGTTTGTTCAAGGATGTGCAGAATTTTGTGGTAGCATGTGATGCTTGCCAAAGGACGGGAAACATCTCAAGGAGTAATGAGATGCCCTTGAACAACATACAAGAAGTGGAGATATTTGATCTGTGGGGTGTGGACTTCATGAGACCATTCCCTTCTTCATGTGGCAACCTCTACATCCTATTGGTGGTGGACTATGTTTCGAGATGGGTGGAGGCAATCGCTTCTTCCACAAATGATGCCAAGGTTGTGGTGCGGTTCTTCAACCGAGTAATATTCCCTAGGTTTGGGACACAAAGGGTGATCATAAGTGATGGAGGAAAGCACTTCACCAATAGGAACTTCGGGACACTTTTGGCTAAGTATGGGGTGACTCATAAGGTGGCAACACCTTACCACCCCCAAACTAGTGGCCAAATGGAGATCTCCAACCGGGAGATAAAAGGAATCCTTGTGAAGACGGTCTCTAGAACGAAAAAGGATTGGGCCATGAAGCTCGATGATGGTTTGTGGGCATATAGAACCGCTTTCAAGACACCGATTGGCACCACTCCCTACAAGCTAGTTTATGGCAAGTCTTGCCCCCTTCCGGTGGAGATGGAGCATAGAGCATATTGGGCCATTAGGTGGCTGAATTTTGACCTCAAGGAGGCCGGTGAGAAAAGATTGCTAGACATGAACGCTCTTGAGGAGATCCGGTTGGATGCCTATGAAAACGCCCGGATCTACAAAGAATGGACCAACCGTTGACATGACAAGCGTCTCATGCCGAAGGAGTTGAGTGAAGGCGACCTTGTCCTTCTCTTCAACTCAAGGTTGCGGCTCTTCCCCGGAAAGCTAAAGTCAAGATGGACGGGTCCTTATGTGGTAAAGAAGATCTTTCCCCATGGAGCGGTGGAGATAGGAGGGGAGCATTGTGAAGACTTTAAGGTGAATGGGCGCCGATTGAAGAGGTATATCCCGGGAGCTCCGGTGGACATTATTGCCCCACTTCACCTTGAGTGAGACGCCCCCGAGTTTGGTCAAGCTAATGACCTTAAAGAAGCGCTTGGTGGGAGGCAACCCATTGGTAGACATCTTTCCCTTTTCGTTTTTGTTTTTGCTTTCATTTTTCTGTTTTTGTGTGTTTGGAGTTTGTGTGTTAGAGTCTAAGTAGCATGGAAGCCTTGCATGGCATATGAATGATGATGATGAGCCCCTCGTCAATTATGGGTGGAGCGGACGCGGAACTTGGACGGCTAGTGGTGCCTAGCACGGGTCCCAACGCCATAACGAACACCTTGAGCTCTCTACCATCGTTGATAGGATCATCTACCATCAATCCACTTGAGTGAACCCCAAATACCGAAGCAAACCATTTTACATTGCGAGGACCCTCTTTCACTCTTCTTTACTTCATTTACACATTGGGGACAATGTGTTTCTAAGTATGGGGTGGGGTTTTCATGATCACTTGAATGATTAGCATCTAGGATAGTTTAATATTGTTACATGTTTCATTATGTCTTGCATTGTACATATGTATTTCGAAAATCCAAAAACAAAATCAGAAAATTTAAAAAAAATTTAGTGCTTCTAAGCTTGGGTATGACCCTTATGATGAAATTGTCGGGTGAATTGGCTATGGATGGCCTTGTGTAACACCCCAACTTCTAAGAACTCGGGGAGCTACTGGTTAGGACCTCACAATGGGTCCCGACCTTAGTATGACAACAACTTTACTAGGATCTTACAACAAGGCACAAAAGTATTAAAAACATTTGAAAACTTTAAACAATATATACATGAAAAGTATGTATCAGCCTTACAAATCAAAGGTACTAAAACTACACATATGAAGTATATAAGACAACCTCGTCCCCAACTAAATGAGTACGTGGACCCGGCTGACCATTCCCTCCGGATCTCTCTACAACTGTCTTAACCTGCAAGGCATCTACAAGCGGTATAAAACCGTTAGCTAACATTCTATGCATAAGTATAAAGGTAAAAGCACAATCACACATCATACACAATCAACATGCAACACTCAATCCTTTTATTATCTTTAATTAGGTGATAGCTCATTACTAATGATACTTATTTTGTGACACGAGGGATTCCCAAACCTCGCCCCTGTCCCCGTTTACCAACGCGGAATGGTACTAATGCATCTGACCATCTACCGGACTGGGCTGGTCGCAGGGAACCTCCTAGACTCTTGCAAGAGCTAGGCAGATGATGTCATGACCCGTTATCATACACTTGGGTCAATTACGTAAATAATAAAGTCGGCCTAATCCGGTTTCGTTGTTTATCATTACTAACAAACACCACTCATACACATTACACTCATACAAGAAGTCAGCTAAGTAAGTCCGTGGACTTACCATAATCAAATCTCGACTCTCTTAATCACAACTCAATCTGTAACTGTATAACTCAGTTGCCTGTCAAAGGAGACAAGTGTGTCAACACACTTTCTAGGTAATTAGAAGTCTAAGACTTCTAAGATAGTAGATCCTATTAGAACAGAATCTAAAACAGCACCAATTTATGGTAAAATGACTATTTTACCCTTGGTCCCGAAACTTCCAAAAATTCCATATATCATGCCTAAACTCTTATTTGAGACAAAAAAGTCCTATTCTAACTCCTAAATATGAGTTTGGTTACAAACTGGCAATTTACCTATTTTCCTATATTTCCGAAAGATCGTCAAGGTTCAACTTCAGCTTCAAATATGAAATTCGAATAAACTTATAAAATTCCGAAATAATTATCTAGATCATATATGATATCCCATCTACTCATAGGAGAAAGAATTTCTTAAAACTATTAAAGCATCACTTCTACAAAAATTTCTAAAGTTGGTTACAACACTTAACAAACAACACACTGTCTTAACTTTGAAAAATCATAACTCCTAAACTACTCGCTGGATTTATCCCAAATTTTGATATGTTCTACTATAAAATCTTATCTATAATATATCCAAATTTCAGCCACAAAGGAGATCAAAATCCTATTTAAAACTATCTCACAAAACCAAATTTCAGCACAACAGAAAAACTGCTTACGACTCCATCTTTGAAAAATCATAAATCCCAAACCACTCGCTGGATTCCTCTCAAATTTTAATATGTTCTACAACAATATGTCAACCATATCATATCCAAAATTCAAGCCCAACGGAGATCAAGAGTTTATTCAAAACCATCTCACAAAACAGCATCACTTGCTGTTTTCCCCAACACTCAGCACATATATAAAAACTGCATGAGGCGTCAACTTTGGAACACAATAACTCCCAAACCATAACTCCGATTCTTCTCAAATTTTAGTATGTTATACTATGTACTACTGTATATCACATATCCGAAAACCAGCGAAAAATAAAAAGTCTGACGTACCCAAATCTGGACCCGAAGTTGACTGTTTGTCACTTCCGAAAACTCAGGAAAACGCTTGAATCTGTACAGCTCACTTATGGTTGTTCTGAGTAGGTTTAAAAACGGAACTAGTACATGTTAGGCAAGGGAAAGGTGGACTGAAATGTAGTGTAGCAAAGGGGTACAAGCCTTACCCGATTTCGAGACTCGAATGCACGGAAAAGATAGCACGAAGTCTCCTGCTGCTTGCTGTCACTGGGGCGCATCTGCAGCATGCTGTTGTGGTTGCTGAAGTGTGTTTCTGATCCGAGGGGAAGGCTCTCCAGCAGCCTGTCTTGCGTGACTCGCCCCTGTCGTGAGCATCGAAGGGAGTGCAGCCTTGCCTCTCGTTGTTGTTGTCGTCCGACTTCTACAGATGGGACCGCCTCAGCCTCAGGAGGGAAACAGATCCGTGATGGAGGCATCAACATCAGGGCTGTTGCCTAGGATCGAAGATGGACGAAGGAAGGCGGGAGCGAGTCCTCAGCGGCGTACCTACTTCTGTCGTTCGATTGATTCTAGGGACGGAAACCTAGCGCCGGAAGGGAAGATTTGTTGCGCAAGGTAGGAATCAGAAGAGTGAGGAAGATTGTCCCTTTATTGCGCTGTTGAATCTGCTCTCCCTTCTGCGTGGTTTCTGGAGCAGTTACAAACACTCCTCCTTCCTAATGTAACAACTGTTACGTGAGAGACGGAAGGGCAGATCTGGCGCACACAGCTTCTTCATGGGCTTCACGCAGCTGAGCTAGCACGAGCAAGAGTCTGGGCTGAAGTAGAGGAGTGGGCTGGCGCTGCACTGGATGAAGCAGGGGAATGTGGGCTGCGAACTGGGCTGAAAACAAGGTAGGGATAGTGGGCTGAAAGAGTTGTCTTGGCTTTGTCACAGCCTTGTCAAAACGTGTCCTGGCCTTGTCATGGTCTCGTCTCAGCCTTGTCGAAATCTCGTCTCAGCCTTGTCATGATCTCGTCTAAAGTCGTCGTTAAGAATTAATTATAAGAATTAGGGTTTGATATAATTCTATCATTTTATGTGAATTAAATTCTACATAAAATGATAAATAATTATAGGAATTAGAGCTTGATATAATTTTATCATTTTATGTGAATTAGCTTCTACATAAAATGATAAAATTTGTGAAGAAAGAATTGCTAGATAGAATGGAAAACCGTCAACGGCTCGAAGTCCGATTTGATTCGGAATTAAACGGAAATAAAAATTCCGGATATTACATCAGTACCCCCTTAAAATAAGTTTCGTCCCGAAACTTAGAACAAGGTACTTAATTAAACGACTTCCATAAATAAACTGGTATGTCCTAGTCTCACTAAATTTTAATTTCGTTTTCTAAACTCCTGTAACCCTATCAAAGCGTAACGAAAAATCTGGTCGTTATATCAGATCCCCCTCAAAATAATTTTCGTCCCAAAACTTAGGGTAATACACTCCTGATTGGCCTTTAAGACACCAAATGGGTGTGTTTGATCACTACACAAAACTCTCGTCGTTTCCACATCTAAGTATCCCGCACATCAAGGTTACCAAAAGAACACATCATTGACTAAACACTAAATCATGAAATAAACAAGCAATCAAACAATATCACACATACAAGGTCAAGCCCTAACTAGTCACTCCCGAGGTTATAACTATCGCTACATAAGTCTTTGAAATGTTACGTCTCTTACTATCCCCAATATCTTAGGTAGCCTTATCGGCTTTTCATAAAACCACTAAATCTTAAATGTTTTCAGGTACTTAGATCACAAGAGCTTGCTACCACGTTCTAGAGTGGTTACCGGATATCTCACCGGTATCATCCGGCTCAACTGTCTGATCCTCTAATCCGATGACCTAACTCGTGTCTAGTAGGTATCTCTCCAACTGAAATTCCCAAACTCAGTTCCCAAACTTAGTCTCCGTGGAAAACCGAAGATACACTCTCCAATAGGGTGAGGAAAACTAGTCCATCAGTCACTTTTAAACCGCTTTAAAACTTCCAATGGTTTTCCTTACACAAATCACTTCTAGATCCTTTGATGACCCTACGAAAAATAATCTATTCACTTTCTTCCCTTCGTTATGACCACTTGCTTCCGGCCTTCTGAAAAAGGTTCTGACTACACACTCAAGCCAAAGGTCTTGGACATCCACCAACACTTCCCAAGTGCCCAACGATTTTCGTATCACGACCCACTTGGTCTTGTCTTTTAATATTACTCAGTCATCTTATTCCTCAGGTAAGGAATTGTCACCTTTACCCTTTTCAGGTCTAACACTCGAGACAACAAAAAATCAAATCTAGTGGTCATCTTCTCTGTTCGCTTGGCATTATTATATTATTTATAGATCTCTAATATATCGTTAACTCGAACCTAGGCTTCTCACGCATTTTCCAAGATCTTAAGTGGCATAGAATATGTCCGGAATGACGGTATTAGACACAAAGTAATCTCATATCACCGTTATTTGATCATAACTACTCGATTAATGCTAGCACACCATCAACATTGCACTCTTATATCCTCCCCTTTTATCGGACTAGTAATAGCCCTCTAACTCAAAATGCAACTAGGCTTTGTTCCGACATAACATTACACCTAAAATCTACTCCGAGATTATGCTGTCTTTAAGCACGGTTACTAGATTGCAAGTATGCTCCTATCGCTTCTCTTTCTTATGTATCTTCGACTCAGAATGGTAGTTACTCACTTTGAGCTTTCTAGTGCAGGTCATGCACAATACTTTTATTACATCATTAATTCTTTCCTAATCCATCCAGAAAACTCACTCTAGAGTATTCCATTAGTATAGAATTCCAAAATTAATTGTCTGGCAACATGTAACAAAGCCATCACTCTTCACTCGGATCCATAATAGGGTACCAGTCTCCTTCTACTACCTCTACATGCACATAAGTTTCCGTACAACATTTCCAGTCACTCACATAGCCTATCTCACGTTTCTTCCAACTAGAATGCATTTCTCCAACTATCACCATCTTAAAATCGACACGACATCCATCAGTACCCTTGAGCTTCTTGCTTTGTGGGTTAGGACCTACCACGCTTCCGCTGCGCTACTCTGCTTATCCTGTTGTCACTCATTGATCCTAAGGACCTTTTCTGTAAGTATAAAATGAATGATCCCAAAACTCTTTCTTCCAATTACACCATGAGTCTTATACGGATGTAGTACCACACGTGCCTTCTTTACTTGCCTTAAGAAAATAAAACAACGATTGAAAAACAACTTCTTCCGCTTACTTTCTTAATTCTTCTACCACGGATCCAAACTCCCTGACTTGACCGGAGTTTGATCTTAACTAGCCAAGAAGTAACCCTTCAAAAGTTTCTCTTTATACCTTTAAATCATCCAAGAAGGTTGTCGTTGCCTACTTGAGGAAATCCTCTAAGGCGTCGGTAAAGCTACTCCATAGATTCACAGTCACAAATATCTCTTCTTAACGACACTTAACTCGTCAATACCAAACAATACTTGTACGTCCTTGGTTGACATCGGTCAGTCTATAATTGACTTATCTCAATTTCATACCTCTACTGGTATTAAACTTTTGGTAAGCATCACCTACTCCATAGACTTTTTATACTTCTTTAGTTTGTTCTATCTTTAACCCTTCCACTTCCTTTGGCTAACTCCATTCTCTAGTCTGATTGGGTCATCCATCTGACATAAATAGTTGTTTCCAGTTTTCCTCGATAGCTTGCTAGCATCTTTGAAATTCTTTTGGCTATAATAATCATCCACTTGTAGTTCCTTTTCCATGGATCGTCTGCGTTGATGGCTTAGGTCCCGTGATAATTGGGGTAACCCTAAACTCTCGAGTCCAGCAAGGATGTTTTCCCATATACATTTCTTCACTGGTGTTGGTGGTAATATCGCCTTCATGAAACTCCATTGACCTTGCTCCAAGCTTTCCTTCTTTGGATATTGGCGTCGCGGACCCTTTCAAACTTCTTTTATCTCTGTGGAGGTCAAAACCTTCCCACACTTGTGGGGTCTGCCTTTTCGCTTTTACACTCAATTGTAGGTCTTCATTCCATGCACCTTAGATTCTCACACCCGAATCGACACTCTGTCCCTTCTAGTTTCTCATGCCCATAATGGTCTATGGGGCATCCGCCTCGATTGTAATGTCCTTGATTTTGCAATCTTGGTTGTACTCAATTCTACTTGTCTCGTTCCAATGTTGTTATCTTTACTCCGCACTCTTGTAGTCTCTTGCATGGTTCTTCTAATTTCATCTCTCAGCCCCATATGCCCGAGTCTCTTGTACGATCTTCTATTCCTTCTAACTGAACTGACTTAGGAATTTCTTACTCATCTGATTGTGCTTGTGGTAACAATGATCTTCACAACTTTACTTCCTTGCTCACTTGTTCTTTGGATGATTTGTAAGGGTCACCAAGTCGCCCACCCGATTATAATATTCAATGCAAGGTCCGATTCCATTGCCTCGTGTTGAAAACTTTTCAAGTCCGCTACTGATTTATAATGAGGCGATAATCGCTTCATTATATCACAACTAAAGGATACAAAATATCCATTAAAATACTAATATGCTATACATATACATATATATATAATCATACATTATAACATATGGATATAAGTCTATATACTAACTAACACACCTATCATTCTAAGTTGCAGAGATTCACGGAGAGCGATGGTAGTCCGACGTACTACTAACCCACAACCCGACTATGCTCGTGTAAAAAAAACATAAATCCATTTTGAAAATTTTTAGACCCCTTTCGGGTTCTAGTTATTTTATACAATCGGTCTTTCAGAAGATTTCAAGTGCCATTGTTGCCAACCTGGCTCTGATACCATATTGTAACACCCCAAATTCTAAGAACTCGGGGAGCTACTGGTTAGGACCTCACATTGGGTCCCGACCTTAGTTTGACAACAATTTTACTAGGATCTTACAACAAGGCACAAAAGTATTAAAAACATTTGAAAACTTTAAACAATATATACATGAAAAATATGTATCAGCCTTACAAATCAAAGGTACTAAAACGACGCATATGAAGTATATAAGACAACATCGTCCCCAACTAAATGAGTACGTGGACCCGGCTGACCATTCCCTCCGGATCTCTCTACAATTGTCTTAACTTGCAAGGCATCTACAAGCGGTATAAAACCGTTAGCTAACATTCTATGCATAAATATAAAGGTAAAAGCACAATCACACATCATACACAATCAACATGCAACACTCAATCCTTTTATTATCTTTAATTAGGTGATAGGTCATTACTAATGATACTTATTTTGTGACACGAGGGATTCCCAAACCTCGCCCCTGTCCCCGTTTACAAACGCGGAATGGTACTAATGCATCTGACCGTCTACCGGACTGGGTTGGTCGCAGGGAACCTCCTAAACTCTCGCAAGAGCTAGGCAGATGATGTCACGACCCGTTATCATACACTTGGGTCAATTACGTAAATAATAAAGTCGGCCTAATCCGGTTTCGTTGTTTATCATAACTAACAAACACCACTCATACACATTACACTCATACAAGAAGTCAGCTAAGTAAGTCCGTGGACTTACCAAAATCAAATCTCGACTCTCTTAATCACAACTCAATTTGTAACTGTATAACTCGGTTGCCTGTCAAAGGAGACAAGTGTGTCAGCACACTTTCTAGGTAATTAGAAGTCTAAGACTTCTAAGATAGTAGATCCTATTAGAACATAATCTAAAACAGTTCCAATTTATGGCAAAATGACTATTTTACCCTTGGTCCCAAAACTTCCAAAAATTCCATATATCATGCCTAAACTCTTATTTGAGACTAAAAAGTCCTATTCTAACTCCTAAAAATGAGTTTGGTTACAAACTGGCAATTTACCTATTTTCCTATTTTCCGAAAGATCGTTAAGGTCCAATTTCAGCTTCAAATATGAAATTCGAATAAACTTATAAAAATTCCGAAATAGTTATCTAGATCATATATGATATCCCATCTGCTCATAGGAGAAAGAATTTCTTAAAACTGTTAAAGCATCACTTCTACAAAAATTTCTAAAGTTGGTAACAACACTTAACAAACAACACATTGTCTTAACTTTGAAAAATCATAACTCCTAAACTACTCGCTTGATTTATCCCAAATTTTGATATGTTCTACTATAAAATCTTATCTATAATATATCCAAAGTTCAGCCACAAAAGAGATCAAAATCCTATTCAAAACTATCTCACAAAACCGAATTTCGGCACAACAGAAAAACTGCTTACAACTCCATCTTTGAAAAATCATAAATCCCAAACCACTCGCTGGATTCCTCTCGAATTTTAATACGTTCTACAACAATATGTCAACCATATCATATCAAAAAATCAAGCCCAACGGAGATCAAGAGTTTATTCAAAACCATCTCACAAAACCGCATCACTTGTTGTTTTCCCCAACACTCAGCACATATATAAAAACTGCATGAGGCGTCAACTTTGGAACACAATAACTCTCAAACCGTAACTCCGATTCTTCCCAAATTTTAGTATGTTATACTATGTACTACTGTCTATGACATATCCGAAAACCAGCCAAAAATAAGAAGTCTAACGTACCCAAATCTGGATCCGAAGTTGATTGTTTGTCACTTCCGAAAACTCAAGAAAACGCTTGAATTTGTACAGCTCACTTATGGTTGTTCTGAGTAGGTTTAAAAACGGAACCAGTACACGTTAGGCAAGGGAAAGGTGGACTGAAATGTAGTGTAGCAAGGGGTACAAGCCTTACCCGATTCCGAGACTCGAATGCACGGAAAAGACAGCACGAAGTCTGCTGCTGCTTGTTGTCACTGGGGCACATCTGCAGCATGTTGTTGTGGTTGCTGAAGTGTGTTTCTGATCCGAGGGGAAGGCTCTCCAGCAGCCTGTCTTGCGTGACTCGCCCCTGTCGTGAGCGCCGAAGGGAGTGCAGCCTTGCCTCTCGATGTTGTTGTCGTCCGACTTCTGCAGATGGGACCGCCTCAGCCTCAGGAGGGAAACAGATCCGTGCAAGAGGCATCAACATCAGGGCTGCTGGCTAGGATCGAAGATGGACGAAGGAAGGCGGGAGCGAGTCCTCAGCGGCGTACCTACTTCTGTCGTTCGATTGATGCTAGGGACGGAAACCTAGCGCCGGAAGGGAAGATCTGTTATGCAAGGTAGGAATCAGAAGTGTGAGGAAGATTGTCCCTTTGTTGCGCTGCTGAATCTGCTCTCCCTTCTGCGTGGTTTCTGGAGCAGTTACAAATGCTCCTCCTTCCTAATGTAATAGCTGTTACGTGAGAGACGGAAGGGCATATCTGGTGCACAAAGCTTCTTCATGGGCTTCACGCAGTTGAGCTAGCACGAGCAAGAGTCTGGGCTGAAGTAGAGGAGTGGGTTGGCGCTGCACTGGATGAAGCAGAGGAGTGTGGGTTGCGAACTGGGCTGAAAACAAGGTAGGGATAGTGGGCTGAAAGAGTTGTCTTGGCTTTGTCACAGCCTTGTCAAAACGTGTCCTGGCCTTGTCATGGTCTCGTCTTAGCCTTGTCAAAATCTCGTCTCAGCCTTGTCATGATCTCGTCTAAAGTCGTCGTTAAGAATTAATTATAAGAATTAGGGTTTGATATAATTCTATCATTTTATGTGAATTAAATTCTACATAAAATGATAAATAATTATAGGAATTAGAGCTTGATATAATTTTATCATTTTATGTGAATTAGCTTCTACATAAAATGATAAAATTTGTGAAGAAAGAATTGCTAGATAGAATGGAAAACCGTCAACGGCTCAAAGTCCGATTTTATTCGGAATTAAACGGAAATAAAAATTCCGGATATTACACCTTGTGTGTTAAATTGATGAATGTATATGTAGAGTTGAAGTACTTATCCTGAATCCCATGTGTGAATTGTGATCATGAATGATTGCCTTGATTTGATTGAGGATTGATGGTCGAAATTACATGCTAGTTCTTGCACATCATTTAGGAGTGATTAAGGCAATTCACCTTTCTCTACTTCTCGTCTTGATCATGTTGTTTGAGCACCTCAATTGATAAAAATTTGACCTCTTTTGACCAATCCGGGAATAGGAGTATGATAGTGTGTTGATGTGTGTGAAAAGCAAGTTTGGAGTGAAGTTGTTGATGAAAGTATGTGGTGAATGAAGTGCTGAATTTGTTGTGAAAGGTGTAGAAAAAATATAGGTTTGGGGACTTTGGTTTTGATGACAAGTAACTCGGCACCATTCACATAATCGGGTGTTTGTGCCTTGACAAAGTCGGATAAACCGAATGTCCTAACGAGCCTTGGTATGTGTGCCCGGTGTGAGGCACCTCGAAAAAATCTCGAGGTCCGCTAATCACCAAGGTTTCGGCTTTTGTACACCAATGCCAATGCCTCAAAAATAAAAGAAAAAGAAAGTTAAAAAGAAAAGAAAACAAAGAAAAGATGGAGAAAATATACACTTGTGGTGAAGTTGATCAAAAATAAATTTGTGGAGTTAGTTCCTTTCCCGGATTAGCATCACATAACCTAAAAATTCCCACCTAATCACAACGTTTCTTGGCCTTTTCCTTTCTAAGTCCTTGTGACCTATTTGTATGTGTGTAAGACTTAGTGATCTAGATTGGATATGCTCATGATCATCTTGACTTCTTCATTTTCACCTTGCATGCATGCTTTTAAGTTAAGTATAATTGTCTTTCCATGCCTTCATCTATTTGATGCATGATTGCTTGTCCATTTGCCATGAAACATGACTATGAAGGTGATCCAATATTAGAAGCACGATCTCAAAAAGATTTTGTTGATTTTCTGCATGCATAAATCATGTCATCTCTTAGTCTATAGTTTGGACTTGCTCGGGGACGAGCAAACCTTAAGTATTGGGTATTTTGATAACACGATTTATGACGTTAGTCCAGGCATCCATTTAGATAGTTCTTCCCGCTATTCATGCATAGTTTAGCATTAGTTCGTGACAAATTGCACTTAATTCATGTATGTTGTCGAGATAGACGTCTACATGGACTTTTGTTTGTTTCGTAGGTATTTTGGGAGCTTTTGGAGTTTAATCGATACATCCAAGGATCGTTCCTCGCAATGACACGCCTTAGGACTCATTGGGAAGCAAGTTAGGAGCAAGGGAGAACACATAGGACCATGTTGGTGCATGCCTTGCACCAACTCATGGCTCAACGATCAAAAGAAGGCTGAAGCACAAGAATCACGGCCACTGGGACTGCATTGGTTGTTGATCAAGCTTCAAGGAGCTTTGGGGAGTCTTCCATGGCTTAGGATTCATCTCAACCAACATCGTATGGAGCGTCTCCAACCGATAAAGGTCCTCCTGAACTTGAACTTAAACCCCTTCCCTCTCATCTTAAGTATGCATTTCTTGGTGATAATTCTACATATCCGGTGATTGTTAATGCATGCTTGAATGATGATGAGTTGAATAGATTGTTGCATGAGTTGAGATTGCATAGGAAGGCTATTGGCTATACAATTGATGATTTCGTTGGCATTAAACCTTCTTTGTGCATGCATAAGATCTTAATGGAAGATAATCTTAAACCTTCAATTGAACCTCAAAGAAGACTAAACCCCATCATGAAAGAAGTAGTAAAGAAAGAGATTCTTAAATTGCTAGATGCGGGAATCATTTTCCCGATTTCGGATAGTAAGTGGGTTAGTCCCGTGCATGTGGTTCCTAAGAAGGGTGGGATGACTGTAGTGACTAATGAGAATAATGAACTAATCCCAACTAGAACGGTTACGGGATGGAGGATGTGTATAGACTATAGGAAACTAAATGTGGCCTCTAGGAAAGATCACTTCCCTCTTTCCTTTATTGACCAAATGCTAGAGAGATTAGCTCAACATTCTCACTTTTGCTACTTAGATGGTTATAGTGGATTCTTCCAAATCCCTATGCACCCCGATGACCAAGAGAAAACTACATTCACATGTCCTTGGGGTACTTTTGCATATAGGCGAATGCCATTTGAGTTGTGTAATGCACCCGCCACCTTTCAAAGGTGTATGATTGCCATCTTTTCTGAGTATGTTGAAAACATCATGGAAGTGTTTACGGATGATTTCTCTTTTTATGGATCTTCATTCGATGATTGTTTAGCTAACTTGTCCTTGGTGCTTAAAAGATGTGAGGAGACTAACCTAGTCTTAAATTGGGAAAAATGCCACTTCATGGTAAGTGAAGGCATTGTGTTGGGACATTTGGTGTCCAACTGTGCCATTGAGGTTGATAGAGCTAAGATAGAGACGATAGAGAAGTTGCCACCACCTACCTCGGTGAAGGGGGTAAGGAGTTTTCTAGGGCATGCCGGTTTTTACCGGAGATTAATTAAAGATTTCTCTAAGATTTCTAAGCCTCTTACTAACCTACTAATGAAAGATGTTGAGTTTGTTTTCTCCAAGGATTGCCTTGAGGCTTTTTGTAGGTTGAAGAACGCTTTGATCTCCGCACCCATCAGGCAACCGCCGGATTGGAGTCTACCGTTTGAGATCATGTGTGACGCAAGTGACGTGGCCGTTGGGGCTGTTTTGGGAAAAAGGAAAGATGGGCTTACACATGCCATCTATTATGCTAGCAAGACGCTAGATGATGCCCAACTCAATTATGCTACCACCGAGAAAGAGTTGCTACCGGTTGTGTATGCATTTGAGAAGTTCCGCTCGTATCTTGTTGGAGCAAAGGTCATTGTGTATACGGATCATGTCGCGATCCGTTATCTCCTTCCAAAGAAGGATGCCAAGCCTCGTTTGATTCGGTGGATCCTTCTTCTTCAAGAGTTTGATTTGGAAATCCGGGATAAGAAGGGGTCCAAAAATTATGTGGCGGATCACCTTAGTAGACTCCCACCATTGGAGATTGAGAGAGATGACATCCCTATTGATGAATCATTCCGGGATGAGCAATTGCAAATGGTGAAGGAGTACTTGTTTCAAGTGACAAGAGGTAACGAGCCATGGTATGCCGACATTGTGAACTACCTTGTGTGTGAGGAGGTGCCACCCGGGTTATCCTATGCCCAAAGGAAGAAATTCTTCAAGGATGTGAGGCCCTACTATTAGAGTGAACCACTTTTGTTCAAGAGAGGGCCGGATGGAGTCTTTAGGAGATGCATACCGGACGATGAGGTGGAGTGTGTGATCCGCCAATGTCATTCCTTGCCATGTGGAGTGTATGATATCTCACACAAGACATGTGCAAAGGTGTTGCAATCCGGGTTTTATTGGACAAGTTTGTTCAAGGATGTGCAGAATTTTGTGGTAGGATGTGATGCTTGCCAAAGGACGGGAAACATCTCAAGGAGGCATGAGATGCCCTTGAACAACATACAAGAGGTGGAGATATTCGATGTGTGGGGTGTGGACTTCATGGGACCATTCCCCTCCTCTTGTGGCAATCTCTACATCCTATTGGCGGTGGACTATGTGTCGAGATGGGTGGAAGCAATCGCCTCTCCAACAAATGATGCCAAGGTTGTGGTGCGGTTCTTCAACCGAGTGATCTTTCCTAGGTTTGGAACCCCAAGGGTGATCATAAGTGATGGAGGGAAGCACTTCACCAATAGGAACTTCGGGACACTTTTGGCTAAGTATGGGGTGACTCATAAGGTGGCAACATCTTACCATCCCCAAACTAGTGGCCAAGTGGAGATCTCCAACCGGGAGATAAAAGGGATCCTTGAGAAGACGGTTTCTAGAACGAGAAAGGATTGGGCTATGAAGCTCGATGATGCTTTGTGGGCTTATAGAACCGCTTTCAAGACACCGATTGGCACCACTCCCTACAAGCTAGTTTATGGTAAGTCTTGCCAACTTCCGGGGGAGATGGAGCATAGAGCATATTGGGCCATAAGGTGGCTGAATTTTGACCTCAAGGAGGCCGGAGAGAAGAGATTGCTAGACATGAACGCTCTTGAGGAGATCCGGTTGGATGCTATGAAAACGCCCGAATCTACAAAGAAAGGACCAAACGTTGGCATTACAAGCGTCTCATCCCGAAGGAGTTGAGTGAAGGCGACCTTGTCCTTCTCTTCAACTCAAGGCTGCGGCTCTTCCCCGGAAAGCTAAAGTCAAGATGGACGGGTCCTTATGTGGTGAAGAAGATCTTTCCCCATGGAGCGGTTGAGATAGGAGGGGAGCATTGTGGAGATTTTAAGGTGAATGGGCACCGTTTGAAGAAGTATATCCCGGGAGCTCCGGTGGACGTGATTGCCCCACTTCACCTTGAGTAGAACGCCCCCGAGTTTGGTCAAGCTAATGACCTTAAAGAAGAGCTTGGTGGGAGGCAACCCATTGGTAGACATCTTTCTCTTTTCGTTTTTGTTTTTTTGTTTTTCATTTTTCTGTTTTTGTGTTTTTGTGTGTGTTTGGAGTTGGTGTGCTAGAATCCAAGTAGCATGGAAGCCTTGCATGGCATGTGAATGATGACGATGAGCCCCTCATCAATTGTGGGTGGAGCGGACGCGGAACTTGGACGGCTAGCGGTGCCTAGCGCGGGTCCCGACGCCATAACGAACACCTTGAGCTCTCTACCATCGTTGATAGGATCATCCGCCATCACTCCATTTGAGTGATCCCAAATACCAAAGCAAACCACTTTTACATTGTGAGGACCCTCTTTCACTCTTCTTTACTTAAAGTGCACATTGGGGACAATGTGTTTCTAAGTATGGGGTGGTGTTTTCATGATCACTTGCATGATTAGCAACTAGGATAGTTTCTTTTAGTCACATGTTTCATTATGTCTTGCATTGTACATACATATTTCGAAAAATCCAAAAAAAAAAAGAAAATTAGAAAATTTTAAAAAAATTTAGTGCTTCTAAGCTTGGGAATGACCCTTATGATGAAATTGTCTTGTGAATTGGCTATGGATGGTCTTGTGTGTTGAATAGATGAATGCATATGTGGACTTGAAGTACTTATCTTGAATCCCATGAATGATTTGTGATTATGATGCTTTCCTTGATTGGATTGAGGATTGAAAGTCGAAATTGTATGCTAGTTCTTGCACATCATTTAGGAATGACTAAGGCAATTCATTTTCCTCTACTTCTCATCTTGATCATGTTGCTTGAGCACCTCAATTAATGAAAATTTTGACCTCTTTTGACCAATCCGGGAATAGGAGCATGCTAGTGTGTTGATGTGTGTGAAAAGCAAGTGTGGGGTGAAGTTGTTGATGAATGAAGTGCTGAAATTGTTGTGAAAGTGTAGACAAAAATATAGGTTTGGGGACGTTGGTTTAAATGACGAGTAACTCGGCACCATTCACATAATCGAGTGTTTGTGTCTTGCCAAAGTCAAATAAACCGATAGTCCTAACGAGTTTTGGTATGTGTGTCCGGTGTGGAGCACCTCGAAAAATAAAAAAACCCGAGGCCCGCTAATCACCAAGGTTTCGGCTTTTGTACACAAATGCCATTGTCTCAAAAATAAGTGAAAGAAAAAGAAAAGAAAAGAAAGAAAAGAAGGAGAAAATATACACTTGTGGGAAATTGATCAAAAACGAAATTGTGGAAGTTAGTTCCACTCCCGGATTAGCATCAGATGACCTAGAAAAAATCCCCGCCCAATCACAACGTTTCTTAGCCTCTTCTTTCCTAAGTCCTTGTGACCTATTTGCATGAGTGTAAGACTTAGTGATCTAGATTGGATATACTCATGATCATCTTGGCTTCTTCATCTTTACCTTTCATGCATGCTTTCTAGTTAAGTATAACTGTCTTTCCGTGCCTTCATTCATTTGATGCATGATTGCTTGTCCATTTGCCATGAAACATGACTATGAAAGTAATCCAATATTAGAAGCACAATCCCAAAAATATTTTCAGTTTTTCTTGCATTCATAAATCATGTCATCTCTTAGCTTATAGTCGGACTTTGCTCGGGGACGAGCAAACCTTAAGTATGGGGTATTTTTGATAACACGATTTATGACGTAGGTTTAAGCACTCATTTAGATAGTTTTTCCGCTCATTCATGCATGGTTTAGCACTAGTTCATGACGTTTGCATTCAATTCTTGTATATTTGTCGAGATAGACGTCTACACGGACTTTTGCATGTTTTGTAGGTATTTTGGGAGCTTTAGGAGCTTAATCGATACATTCGAGGATTGTTCCTCGAGATGACGTACCTTCGGACTCATTGGGAAGCAAGCTAGGAGCTAAGGAGGACACATGGGTCCTTGTTGGTGCATGTCTTGCACCAAACTGTGGCTTAATGATCTAAAGAAAGCTGCATCACCAAAACCACGGCCACTGGGACTTCCACGGACATGGAAATAGGCCGTGGTTTTCCCTGCACAGTTGTGACAGCTGTCCCACGATCTCCATGGCCGACTCTTGCAATTTGTGGAGAATAAAAGGTGGTCATGCAGGCTGTTGAGGGCAGACCCCATCACTCCATTCTCTCCCACACTCTCACAACACTCACCAATTGGATTGGAGCTACTCTTGGAGGAGAAGAAACACTCTCATTTTGGGGAAGAAAAGAAGAACACTCATCTTAGAAGTTTCATAGTTTTTAGAGAGATTTTGGAGCAACTTGTTGGAAACGTTTGCAAGGGTTTGTAAGGAACGATTTGAACCTTCTTTTGAAGGGTTGTAAGTCTTACTTAAACTCATTTTCAGCTTGGATTTCTTTGTTCTACTAGTTCATCTCTATTTCACTTCATTTACTTGCCATGGAAGCCTTGAATGTATGCTTGATGAGTTTGAATGTTATGATGCATGTTGTTGGCTAAATATATGCGATTCTAGGGTAAGGGAAAGATGGTTATGGCTTGGACTATGATAGAATGGACTTAGACGTACCCTTGGATGACTTGTTTTCTTGAACCTAGTTGCTGTTAGAAATCACGGTTCGTTCTAGCCAGACCACAGCCGTGGAAAGTGACAAACTCCCCGTGATTTTGACTGACTTGCTTGTTTTGATGAATCTAAGTGCTAGAATGTTAGAATGTTGAAACCCTAGTGTTTGTTATGCTTAATCTATCCTAGGGTGACCTAATGCTAGCAATCTAAGTGAGGAAAGAGACTTACCCGGTGATTTCCGATCTTAAGTACCAAAGATGATGAACTCTAGGTAGTAGTGAGCCTCATAAGCCGCTATTGGATCCAGTGTGCTAGGATCGATGTTTAGGACTTACCTTCCCGAGACTTACCCGGTAAGGAGAGGTTAGATCCCTAGATAGCAATCCGGTTTGTGTAGATTTCCCAATCCTAGGCTCCTAGAGACTTACCCGGTAATAGGACCTTAGTTGCGGGATTAGTGGATCATGAGACCTACCCGGTGATTGGTTCCATTTGAGAAACACCCTTTCCCAACATACCATAGTTGATCCAAGGAATGACTAGATAGCTTGACTCGTTTGACCCGTGCTTTTCCTTTGGCTTCCTTTATAAGCTTCTTCTTCCTTGCTGGTGAGGGTTTCCTTTATTCCTTCAGCTTCTTTCTCCTCATCACGTGTTTCTTCTTCTTCCTTCTTTCCTTAGTTTCTTCCTTTGGCTTCTTCTTTGGAGACCTTTTCTAGATGAGCTTTGGTTGTGAGCTGATGGTGATGTTGGTTGTTGTTGTTGTGCTGAGAATAACAAGTTATTGAGGTTGTTGTTCCCTTTCCTGAGTTGTGGTGGTGAGTTCTCTTCTCTTTTCCTTTTCTTCTTTCTTTTCCTCCTTTCTTCTTCTCTAGTTAGAAATTCCCACAAGCTATGCTTGTGTTGATCTTTCCTAGACAATAATGGTGTATATGTATGTATATATGTATGTCGATTTCCTTTGGGGCAATGAAAAAGTGAAGAAGATCGAGAGAAGTGTCGATGAGAAGCAGATAATCGCTCTCTCCACAGATAGCCACCCTCGCAGATTGGAGCCGCCGCCCCTGCGGCCAAGCCAGTGTCGCCGCCCCTGCGGTGTGTTGCGTTCTTGTGCCTCCTGCTTCCGTAGATGCGTGTCCAGGACATACCTATATTGGTATGTTTCCTTCCTTTTCCTTTTGGCTTAGCTTGGGAGTGTATCTAGGCTAGTAGTGTGTTTGATGAGTGTGGTGATGTATATGTTGAGGGTATGCCTTAGGCATATGTGAGTTATGTTGAGGTATTAAGGTTTAGATTCGAGTTTTGGTTTGGTTATGGTTATGGGGTATAGGAGACGAGTCTCCCCTAACCTTGGATGATGTTGATATTGTGGGTGCCTTGCTGATGCAGGCGCTGATCGTTTCCTCGAGGGGAAATTGTGACGTGGTACCAGTGTTCTAAAATACGCCGTCCATGGCGTCTAGACGGCCGTCTAGACGCTGGATAGTGGGTGGGCGTCCCGTATTTCACCAAAATGGCGTTGTTTGGATGTTTTGGGTAGAATTTAAAGTCGGGACGGGTTAAGACGGGGCGGGACGGGGTGAAACGGGGCGGGACGGGGTGAAACGGAGCGGGACGGTGAAACGTTTTACACCCAATTTTAGGTTTTACGGGCTTGTCCCAAACTCGCAGCTACGAACCCACTGGCGGCAGGCGAAGGCGACTACGAAGAACGAACTTCTCTCTTCTCTCTTCTCTCCGACAGTCGCCGCCGAGTGCTCTCCGATAGCCGCCGCCGACCCGCCGAGTGCTCTTCGACTTCTCGATCTCTTCTCTCGTGTGTAGAACACGGTACAACTTCTCACTTCTCAACCTTCTCCTCTTCTCTAGTTCTATTGCAGTTTTGCTCGATTTCTTTCTTCTCATCCTTCTCTCTCTTCTCTCGTTTGTAACTCGATTTCTCTTTTCTTGTCTGTAACTCGATTTCTCTTCTCAGAGGTGTTGTCAAGGTAAAGTGAAGCAACTCGACAGACGACAGACAACTCCTGAGTATTCTACTATTCTTTGTAGTTCTGTGGGTATTCTACTATTCTCTTCTCTTCTTAGAGGTGTTGTCAAGGTGAAGTGAAGCAACTTCTCTAGTTTTGTTGCAGTATTCTACTATTCTCTGCTGTCAAGGTGAATATTTATATTTGAGACTGAGTGAGTGCTTTTGTAGTTATGTGGGAATCTGTGGTGCACTGGTGCTTGTGCTTCTGTGCAGAGATTAGTTTAATCAACATAATCTTACACAAATTTAGGAGGAATTATGGGTAATATACATGAAAATAATCACAAAAACGTCTTGTCCATCCCGAATCCGTCTAGATAGCCGGATGGCCGTCTAGACATTAGACGGTAGCTCTCCGTCCCGTCTCCGTCTTACGTATTTTAGAACACTATGTGGTACAAGTTACGTTGATATCAGGTAAGTCCATATGACTTACTTAGCGAGCAGTTGTGGATTTGAGTGATTGTGATGATGGTGGTGTGTGTGCGCATATGATTGTTGCATTTATAACCTAAACCGGACTAGGATGACCACATATGTTTTTTTAAAAGGCCCAAGTGTATTACAACGGGTCGTGACCACCTGTCAAAGCTCGCCGAGAGTGGAGAAGGTGCTCTGAAACCGGTACTCCAGGGGGAGGTAGATCCCCATAAAAAACCTGTGTGAAAGGGGACAGAGGGGAAGTTTTTGAGGCTCCTCGTGCCACAAAAGAAGTTGAATTAGTAATAGAATTACATAATTGAAGATAATAAATGGTTGTGTGTGTGACATTGCATATTGTGATGTGTTGATGTGTTGTATGTGTTATTCCTTTCATTCTTATTTATGTTCTGTTAGCTAACGGTTTTATACCGTGTTGTAGATATTCTGCAGGATAGGAAGACTGCAGAGTGAATCAGATGGGTGATCAGCCGAGAGCTTCCGTACACTAGGATGTGCGAAGGTTTTGGGGACTTTTTGTACATGTTGGACATGTGTTTGTCGTTTTGTACTCGGTTGTGATGTTGTAAAACTTTTGATGTATATTTATACAGTTTTATGTATTTGGTTTTATATATATATGTGTCTTGTTGTAAGATCCAATGAACTTGTTGTTAGGCTAGGGACAGGATCCACTATGAGATCCTAGCCCCGTAGCGCCCTAAGTCCTGCGGATTTGGAGTGTTACATTCTTCTTGCCTGAGTGAGCTTTACCTGAGACTTACCCGGTAAAGGTTAGTTCTTGACCCTCAGGTTGACTGGTTGGTTTGAGTTTTTGTTCCTTTCCTTTAACCCTTGATACTTACCCATTGATAGGAGCTTTGGTTTGGGATAGTGGTTAGTGAGACCTCCCCCATGATCTTTCCAACCTTAGAAACACCTTTCCTTAGTGATCTCAAGCTTGTCCTTATCTTTAGAAGTCTTGAATCGAAAACCACAACTGGATACTTTGATCTTTAGAATCTGCATTCTTCCGATTATCATATTATTCATCTTTATTGCTATTTGTCTCTTTCATTGATCTATTCTATCATTGATTTTCACCAATTGATTTCACCAAAGTCCTTGAGATCGACCTTGGAATATTTCTTTTACTGTGATTGATCCGTTCACTACGGGTTTGCTAAATTGTTCAAGCTTTTATTACAAGTATAAATTTAAGACTTTATTCGTTCAGTATTCACACAAGTCTGAGAGCGAACAGACATGTAATGAGATAGAATGCTCAAGCACTCGACATCTTATTGTGGATATAATTTCCATTCCACCACTTCCCCATTCCTCAAAAACGCTTATATGTTCCCCTACGATGAGTTTCGTGTATTTTGAGATTATCTCCATCATGCATAACTTATGACTAATTGATGCATTTTTGAATAATTTTGGAGTTCTTTATGAAATACATTCACGAATACCATGGTCCCATATCAAACTCCATTGTGATTTGTTGCAAGCTAGGACTAATTTTGAAGGGTATGAGTGTTCAACAACATTGATTAATGATATCTATACTCTAACCCAAACCACGGTCATTCCAAATGTCCATTTTAGGGAAGTTTTCTCATCAATACATCATGAGAACTAAGAATTACAACCTTTAAATTTACTACTCATCCTAATGGAGTTTGTTTACTTGTGACATTTACAAGACCACGACTCCCCACCCCCCACCCGCGACAATATACTTGAAGAATTGGATTCGAGGTCGAATCCGTCTAAAGGAAGATGGGATGATGCAGGAAAATCTATAGATCACATTCATCTCCAGGAACACACCAGAGGCATAAGGATCACATCTAGGCATAGGATCACATCCAGAAGAACAAGGATCTCATCCAGACATAGGATCACACCCACGTTATTTTTGACATCAAGGTCATTTCTAGCATCAGGATCATGCTTAGGAATAACGATGGTTGCAAGGTCACACTCAGATCCTCCTCCTAAAAAGAGAAAGGTAGATGCAATGAAAGGGAGACAAAGACAACTATGGAATACATGATCTACCACAAAAAGAAGAAACATTGCTGAGAAGAGAAGAAGGATAAGGTCATTCCAAGCTACGATACCAAGGATACATGAGAACATGATCAGTCATGCTCTAAGATTTCAAGTTAGGAGAAGACTAAAGAAGGCCATGAAGATCCATCTTGATAAGAGAAGATGGAGGTCCACGTATGTTAGAGGTTGCTAGAGGACGGAATGGAACTTAGATCAACAACAAGTATCGGTCCTACTATTCTTGTTAAGCCACGCAATCCAGGACATGTCTACACAATGTCAGACTATTCCTGCCACACCCATTCAAGCTATCTACTCAAGAACACCACATGGGGCCTACAACCTTGAAGGATATACTTTCCGGGCACACCCTTCCGAATATAAAGAGTACTCCTCTGAAGGACGGACCAACTACACAATTCTACCATTCAAGAATGCTATCAAGAACCATGGCTAACGAATGCCATTTTCGATCCTTGAATGCGTGAGAAGGGAGGACCATGAGAGAATAATTTCGGTCCACTCTAATTTATTTTCAGCCCATAAAAGACTTGTTTGATTATGGGTTATAATAGAGAAGCTTAAAGATAGATCTTATCGTTTTAGCAAATAGATTCTATTTTTTAGTTTTAAGAATATCTAATTTTTCTAGAAGACTGATCTTATTTTATTAGTTTGTTAGAGATAGATGTTATCTTATTCAAGATAATTAGGAGGCACTTTTTGGCCAACCCTAGATGCCTTATGGTATATATTCAACGCACATCTCTCCTATATATAGGATGGTTGTACCTCATTATTTTTCATCTTGAAATATAAACACTTTTGATAAATATGTTGTGTTATCCCCCTAGGGTGTCTACCGTCGTCTTCACGAGGTGTAGAGCAAACCTAAGTAAAAGTTGTCTTGCTCGCCCCACTTGGATTTTTTTGAGTGTGTTCTACTTGCCATGGCATAACAGGGTGATTCAACTAGCTACAAGCAAACATCCAGGTGCTCTAGGGTCTTTGTAACTCATTTGTGTTTCAAGTAGCGCGAAGGGTTCTATAGGACTTCGTTGGTTGTGTATTTTGTGCGATCGTGTCAAAGTGTGCTTCTAGGTAGCTTCTTAGGGTTCGACCTTGATCTATCTTTCCTTTTGCTTGCCTTTTATTTTCTTTGTTTTCCTTTTCCATTGAGTCTTTTAAGCGTCAAAAGATCGGGCCAACTACACGGGTGAATACCCTTTATCACCTTTCCATTCTTATATGGGATAGGCGCATCACCTTTGAGATTCTTTTTGAAATCAACATTCAAACATATTCTAACAACTTATTCATATACCTTTTCAGAGTATTGAGTTAAGTTTGACGAACTTGCCAATGTGATTGAACTTCATAATTATTCATATGCCTCTTTGTTCACACATTCATCTAGCATAGGAGGGATCATTGCCCAAACATCAATAGATATAATGTTCTCGGTGAAAAGTTGGGATTCCCGCTCCTAAGTTGATTTTAAACCAATTGTTTGGCCTTGGGACAATGGAACACCCTTTTAATACTCCTCCATTCTACTAGCAATTTTTCTCTTATATTGTTGAACAACAACAGGGGTCCAAGTATTCTCCCCATAAAGAAAGAGTATTTGATTTTAAAAAAAATTAGACTTGACCTTTGGTAACTACAGAAGGTAGTTGTCAAAGTCGAGATTATCCTCCATGGGGGCACTGCCTTTCTCTTGTTTGTGCTTTTCAACTTGCTTATCTTTCTTGTTATCATTCTCTAGCTTCTTAGGTCTAGAGACAGGATGACTTGGTTTCTCTTTCTCGTAGGTTCACTCAACCTTTCAATAGTCACCTTCTTAGGAATTTTAAAAAATTTATCCTTGAAAGTGGAAATGTTTCACTCATCTTGAGACACTTCTTAGTGAGGGAGTTATTGAAATTTTTATTATAGTTTTTATCAGAGAATCAACTTGCTTATCTTTCTTCGTTTTTAGATTGTTCATAGATGATTTTTTTTCAACTACATACCTACGTTGTCACAAATTTCAAATATTTTTAAATTTAGGGGGACAATAAATCATGAAAATTTTAAGTTTGAGAAGGAAATCGAGATGATAGGGTGCTCAATTACATACTTTAGGGAAATGATAGACGATAGAGAGCAATTAAGTATTGTTTTAGTGTTGTTTGTTTTCCCTTTGTTTTTCTGCTTTTGGGAGGTTCACATATCTACAAGCACGGACGAGAGTTTTAATTTGGCTTCTATTTTAAGAGATTCCTTTTTGGTTCACTGAGGTTTTCTTTTTCCATATATCTTTAATGGATTTCTCAATTTGTTAACTAAAGTGTGTATATAGATTAAATGGAACTGAATGAGCCATTAGAGCGTGCCACCAACCGTCATACGCCAAACAATTCCTACTCTATGGGAAAAAGCCGAGAATAACAAACCAAGATAACAGGCTCTACATACCTCTTATGCGTCTCGTCTCTTTTTTTATTTCTTCCATTCCTTGTTAATTGTGAAACCAGATTTTCCTTCTCTTCTTTTTCTTATTCCTGATACTTTTGGATCCATATCTTTATTCTTGGACATTTTGTACGGATCAGAAATATTGTGATTTTTGAGACTTTAGATGGTGAGATTGGAATAATTTTTTCCTCTTTTTGCTTGATTTTCTTTAAGGTTTAGGGTTTTGAAATTTAGAAGAGATTTTTTGGGACGTTTAGAAGTGCGCTTTTTTTATAGGCTCAATTTATAAGGGCTTATTCTATTACTCCCTTTGGATGAAAATAATTGTTGTTATCCTCATACTTTCTTGTAAAAGAATAATTGTCATTTGAGCTGTTTTATCTTTTACTTTATCATTTACCTTTCATTATTAAGTCGTTAACAATTAAGTTAATTGTGGTTTTCTCAATGAAGTATAAAATAAAGGAATAATTAGGAATATAATAATATATTTATTATTTTTTTAATAAGTGAAGACGACAATTATCTTAATACGGATAGAGTAATTGATTAGTTCTAGTACTTCTTTATAGTAAATTTATATTTTATATTATTTTTAAAACAATCCTCAATTTAATTTTGAAACAATTCGTTAACCAAATCAAAAAAATTCGAGGTTCCGCAACTCCACTATTTCATGATGCTCAATAGAGAGAAAAAGATATTTTTTTAAACAGTATGGAATCACCAAACGACGCCGTGCCGTCGCATGCCCTATCCTCCATAGCCGCCGACTTCAACTCCCCCTCCACATCCGGCGACTCCACTCCTTCCAACTCTGTCTCTCCACCACCCACAGAAACCACCACCGATGCTCCCGCTTCTGACTCCGTCGACGAAGAAACCAACACCGTCACCACCACTACAACAACTAACTCCAATCCCCCTGCCTCCACCGCCGCCGGAGCCACGCTCCATGTCAAGAAACGGGGTCGCAAGAGGAAACATTTCCCAGCGGTGGCTTCCTCCATGGTTCTCCGACCCCACGCTAAATCATTCGCCCTAAGCGACTTCATCGCTGCCCAGCAGGCTCACCACCGTCACCGCCACCGGCGTCGTAGGCTCTCCGTCCTTTCCAAGGACCTCGACGTCGAAGCTTTAATTGCTATCTCTGTAGGGTTTCCAGTCGACTCTTTAACCGAGGAGGAGATCGAGGCTAACGTAATCTCCACAGTTGGCGGCGTTGAGCAGAACAACTACATTGTCGTCCGCAACCACATCCTTGCTCGTTGGCGTTCCGATGTCTCCCTTGCTGTCACTCGTGACGCAGCAATGGATTCGATCCGGTTGGAGCACAGCCACCTCGTCGATTCCGCATTTCGTTTCCTTGTGGAGCATGGGTACATCAACTTCGGCCTCTCGCCGGCGATCAAGCAGGTTTCTTCGGTTGCCTCACAGGGGAACAAGTGCCCTAACGTGATTATTGTTGGAGCTGGGTTGGCCGGATTGGCTGCCGCGAGGCAATTGATTTCGCTAGGGTTTAGGGTTTTGATCCTCGAGGGAAGAAATAGACCCGGCGGAAGGGTGAAGACACGGAAGATGGAAGGGGGTGAAGTTGTGGCGGCTGCCGATTTGGGCGGCAGCGTGCTAACGGGAATTAACGGGAATCCGTTTGGTGTGTTGGCTCGGCAATTAGGGTTTCCACTTCACAAGGTAAGAGATATCTGCCCACTCTATTTACCGAATGGCAAAGCTGTTGATCCTGAAGTAGATTCCAGGGTAGAGACATCTTTCAACAAATTGCTAGATAAGGTGTGTAAGCTTAGACAGATTATGTTAGAGGAGGTTAGATGTGCTGATGTTTCACTAGGGGTGGCTCTGGAGGCGTTCAGGCAAGTGTTCAAGGTGGCTGAGGATCCACAGGAAAGAATGCTGTTGAATTGGCACTTGGCCAATCTGGAGTATGCTAATGCTACTCTGTTGTCGAATCTGTCAATGGCCTTTTGGGATCAGGATGACCCGTATGAGATGGGCGGTGATCATTGTTTTATCCCCGGTGGGAATGAGAGGTTGGTTCGGGCACTTGCAGAGGATTTGCCCATCCTTTATGACAGGAGAATCGAGAGTATAAGGTATGGTGTGGACGGTGTTATGGTCTATGCAGGTGGACAAGCGTTTCGTGCAGACATGCTCTTATGTACGGTCCCTCTGGGAGTGCTCAAGAGGGGTGACATTGAATTTGTGCCCGAGCTTCCACAGAGGAAAAGGGATGCAATTAGTCGGCTAGGATTTGGAGTGCTTAATAAGGTAGCCATGCTATTCCCCTACGATTTCTGGGGCGGAGAAATTGATACCTTTGGACATCTCCGCGAAGATGCTGCTATGAGGGGTGAGTTTTTCCTGTTTTACAGCTATACTTCCGTGGCAGGCGGTCCTCTCCTTGTAGCCCTTGTTGCGGGTGAAGCCGCTGTGAATTTTGAGAAGTTGTCACCTCTTGATTGTGTGGAAAGGGTTATGGACACGCTGAGGGGAATATTTATACCCAAGGGGATTGAAATTCCGGATCCAGTTCAGGCAGTGTGTACCCGGTGGGGCCAAGATCAGTACTGTTATGGCTCCTACTCTTATGTTGCTGTAGGAGCTTCTGGAGATGACTATGATATCCTCTCTGAGAGCATAGGAGATGGAAGAGTCTTCTTTGCTGGGGAGGCGACAAATAAGCAGTATCCTGCGACCATGCACGGTGCTTTCCTTAGTGGTATGAGGGAGGCGGCAAATATGCTGCGGGCAGCCAGGAGAAGGGGTCTGATGTCGGGGAGCTCTTCTGAGGAGACGCAGATGGATGCGGAGTTGAATAAAATGTTTGAGAGGCCCGACATGAAGTTTGGGAATTTCTCTGTATTGGTTGACCACAAATCAGAGGATGAATTTGAGCGCAAATGTGTATTACAAGTAGAAATTAGTGGAGAAAGCGGAGCTTTGCATTTGTACGGGTTGATAGGCAAGGGCGAGGCCGCTGAATTGCGGGAGTTGGACGCAGATGCGAGTAGATTGAAGGCATTGAATGACAAGTTTGGAGTGCAACTGGTAGGTCCGAAGGAACTGTGTTGCACTTGCCAGTCTCTCATCGACTCCATGAAATCTGGTAGACAGCATTCTGAATGATTGCTTCAGAAATTGCAGGTATGGCCTTCATCTCTATTGTATGTTTCTGCCACTACTAAGCTTATGATTAATTGTTTTAGAAATTGCCTTGAATTTAATAATCAGCAGATTTTGGTGATTTCTTCCGAGTTTTACATGGTATGCTCTTGAAAGTATATAAATATAAATGCTCTCTTTAAATGGCTGAACTGAGTCGAGAGTCGACTAAACTTCTTCAGTTGACTGAATAGTGAATACTATTCTTCGTTGCCAAGGTTTTTGAATGAAGACCACATTTTAACAACGACAAATCTTCCATTTAATTCATGTTCTGGATTGTGGAAAAAGAGGTATGACTGTATGACCAACTTTACAGCTCTTAAAATTAAGAGTTGGAGCAGAGAAGAATCATAAAAGGAGTAGAGAAGAGACAAGTGCTGATAACGCTTTTCTTCACCTAAAGCTACAAACACAAACGTGAAAGCTAAATCGAATTGACAGTGGAAAAGATATTAGAAGATAGTATAACGATTGAAACAAGTATCAAACTCGAATAGCGATTGGTGTTCAAGACGAAGAGAACAAAGAACAATAGTTGATATGATTCTTGTGTTGTTTAATCGACTAATACTTGAAGCTATAAGTAGAGTTGATGGTCTCCATTCTTGATCTGCGTCGGCATTTGGACAAACCACCTTAGAAAAGCCGAGTATTGATGGTCTCCCTTGCAATTCGAATCCCATTAGAAAGATCGCACAAGTAGTGTCATGGTTCATTTCCTTGATTCAATCAAATGATATCACGAGTCAGTCAATCATTTGATATCACAAGTCGGGCAAACTTTGATGAACTATGGCTGCACTCCTACCAAACTATTGCCAACGATAATTTTAAATATAAAGTTTTGAATGACTTTGGTACCAATTTAGATTTTTTCTACCACATTATGAGTAGAGCTGATACTATCCGGGTTCGGGCCGAATCCGGACCGGGCTTCTCCTAAATTTTTGTCCGGATGTCCGGGCCGGATCCCGGGCTTCGGAGCATGTCCGTACCCGTCCGCCAAGCCGGGCCGGGCTGCCCGCCGGGTACCCGGATTCACTTTTCCACTTTTACATCAGTTTCTTCTTTACTTTTAATTTGTACCAAAATTTTCTTATCCACCACATAATCAGACAGTACAATTTGAGTATATACACACTAGAATTCGAAGGGTTGCTCATTGAACATCTGAACATACCATAGAGTGAATTGAAATATATACAGTAATACAGAGAATATAGAGCATACACAATCTATGGATCTGAATATATAAACTGAATTCAATCTCGATTTGAGTTAATTATATATCTTGACTCTTGAGGATTTGAGACGCCGAGGAGAGAGTGAGGGCCGATTCGTTGAAATACTTACCGAAACAGAGATTGAGAGGTGAGAGGGAGGACTGCTCAAAGACACCGAGAAGAGGGAGAGCCACAATTCAGAGGATCCTAGAGACGTCGAGGAGAGTGAGGGCTGCTCGGCGGAGAGATTGTGGGCTGAGGAGACGCCGAGGGGGAGAGGCGACTAGTTGCCGGCATCGTTGAGGGAAAGTGAGAGGGTGACGATTGAGGATCTTCCGATCTTCCACCGAGAGGAGGCAAACTGAGTGTAGAGTTTAGTCTGAGAGAGAAGAGAAGCGAGGCTGCCGCGTGTGGAAGTGAGTGGTATAAGGCTATTAGGGTTTCATCTAAAGTGTGTATATATATATATATATATATATATATATATATATATATATATATATATATATATATATATATATTAAAAAACGGGTCGGGCAAGCAGCCCGACCGGGCTTCTCACTATGTCCGGATCCGGCCTGGATGTCCGGCCGGGCCGGGCTTTCTGGCCCGGTCGGGCTTTTTGCCTTGTCTATATCCGCCCGTTTTTACGGGCAGACGGGCCGGGCCGGACGGGTCATCCCGGAGTGTATCAACTCTAATTATGAGTTACGATTTGAAGTCTATTCTTGGTTTCTGTCACTTGTGGATCACATCTGCTAGCCCAACTCCCCAACAATTGAGACCATCCAAAAGATCCAAAAGACCTGTCCAATCCATTTAACAAACCAATTGGGCTTAACAATGCCCAAACCACAAAATAAGCTTACCCGTTTTTTATGATTAAAAAAATACAATATTAATGGAAACAATTTTTATGGTTACCAATTTATTATTCAACCATCTATTAACAATTTCCTCCTTATAAATTTTCATGATACCCGTTTTCAACAGTTTCATCTTCCAAGGTTTGATGTTGTCTTTTGTGACGGTTCGAGTATTTCTCGAGAAGGGGACGTGATTGACTCTTGATGGCTTTGTTGCAGTTCAAATCTGAGGTATCCACAGTTATTTCTCAAGCTTCCTACTTGTGTACTTCCTTCGAAGATGAACGTTTATGCATGTTGCCTCTTGTTGGCTAGATCATCTTGCTTTCCCTTGAAGACTTTTTTGCTTCCGGTTAAAGTATTTTTGTGCATTTCTTTTCTCCTTTGTTGTGTGGCCCTTCATGACTGTTAGTGCGTTTGCCAATCTTTTTCGGTCTTTCGATCCAATAGACGGCGCACCGTCTAATGATTCGAAACGCTTTCCGCTTTAAATAAAAACTATAACTATATATATCATATTCCCTATAATACGATGTTGCTTTTGTTTTATAATTTATTTTTTATAAATAATATTATACCGAACTTTTTTTTTCTTTATAGTATTATACTTCTTATAGATCATTATTATTTTCTTAAACAATTTCAGTATGAAATTTTATTTACTAAAATCATCTCTAGTCTTATTTAATTTCCATCTCCTTTACTTTTCAACCCACCTATTACAAATATTTGTTTCTTTTACTAGGGTTTTTTGGTTAAAACTTTGAAAGTTCTGTATTTAGTAACACTACACTTTTTTTTTAAAGTATTCATTTTTTAGGGTTCCTTCTCGGCAATTTTACATTAAGCATCTTTTCACTTTGAATTCACTACGTAGGAGAGTGGTCGGTCTATAGTACGGATTGATACTCTTGTATTTCTCCATTTCTTGTCACTCACAATCTGCAAACATGGTTAAGATTGACTTAATAGTTAATACTATCTAAACTGAAGTATTGATGAGAGTACTGGTTTGTTTCTTAGACATGCAATCACCAATGTAACAAATAAAATTCATTATGGATTATGTCAAGGTTTGATAAACAAAGGATTTTACAAGTCAAAGACCACGTCAAACTCGAGCAAAGAGGAAGGTTTCACTCAAGCAAAGAGGAAGGTTTCACTTGAGAAAAGAAGCATTGGAGAGGAAGTTGTCAACTAAGATCGAGTTTACATCATCACTCGACCAAAGAATCCAAAAAATCGAGCAAAGAAGACACTTCACTTGACCAAGGAAGACACTAGTTGTAGAAGATTCAACGTTTCCTGAGTGGTCCTCCGAGTGACACTTCACTCGAGCAAAGATTACCACCACTCGATCAAACAAGTTTGGAATCCACATTTGCCAACGTCTCTCGAGTTTATCTCATCACTCCAGCAAAGAAGACACCAAAACTCGAAAGAGGAAGACAAGACACTCGAACAAAGAGTACAAGGTTAAGTCGGTGGAATAAATCGAAGCTCAGGATAAGATCGATCACTCGAGAAAAAAAAGACAGTCTACTTGAGGTAGCCTTGCTCAAGTTTTTTCATCATGTCCTTCTAGACTCTTTATCCTAACAAACTTTGCAACTTGCTCAACTTGCAACCATGAGGCGGGATTTTGAAGCCTATATAAGAGGCTTTGGTTGAATATAAATGTATCAAGTCTTCATACATCTCTCATACTCTCTTAGTTAGTAGTTTGGATCTAAAAACAACTTGTGGAAGATATTTGATAGGAATTTTGGAACAATCAAAGAGAAGCATTTGTGTTCTTCATTTTGTTCTTGCTAGATCTTCTTCCCAACTTATTTTCCTCATAACTTTTGATGGATAAGTCCAAATTAGTCTATTCTTCTTTCTACATTCCTTATTTCTTGTCTACTTTCCAACCATAGTATTTGTTTCTACTGTTACCATGTTCACATTTACAATGGGTGAGTAGTTCCCTTGTTAGGTTTTGGGGTGAAAATATCAAAATCATGCTAGACTAGTATTTATAATAAAGCATGGAAAAGAAGATATCAAACCTAATGAATAAAGAGACTTGTTTATAGGGTTCAGAAAGAGTCGGAAAACCCTAAATCCCCCTCGATTTAATCTTCTATTAAGATAAGATCGAATCTACTTGATCTTATCTTCAATTAAGATAAGATCGAACTATAATATAAGATATAAACAAGGGAAACAAAATAAGATGTTGAAGCAAGGAGGTCGAGTAGGCTTGACATCCAACCTCTTGGGCCCAAGTTGTGGGTTTAGCCCTTACTTTCCCACGATCTTCCTTGCTACGATGGGAGATCATTTCCGAGGTGCTGTGCAAAAGAGGGTGAGAGAGAAAGGTCAACCGACCTGGGTACCCGTCTACCAATTCTACGTTCCTAAATGTTTTTCACTTCACTTCGAACTTCAATCATCTCCGTCTTGACCTAAACTTCATTGACTGCAAAGAAAAGTTGGTGTGTATCGGAACAACTAGTAGGTCTCCGAAATAAGAATATAAAGAAAATAGAGAAAATAAAATGATTATTAAGCTCAAAGAGGTGGAAAATGGAATAGAATGATGATGGAAAAGATGCTATTTGGAGTGGTATTATGGGTCTTGTGTGGTAAAAAAAAATCATTGTACAATTGTTCTTGGTGGACGGCACATATGGTAAAGAGAAGAAAATTTATATCAAAGATACATTGATGCACCACTTGTACCTAGTTGAAAAAGAGAATAAAAAGAGGGAATCAGTTCTACAAAGCACAAAAGTGCGTGAAAGAAGAATGTAACAAGAATGTAACAAGCGTGTGGGTCAAGTCAACCGTGAACTTTGAGACGTCTTAGTTCTCGAATCCTATTACACCACAAAGCCACAATAACTCTTCACTCTTACTCATCATCTAGCCAAGTTACAACATATGAAAAGACCTCTTGATTGATAATGTATTTGCGAACGCTATGGTTAATGATCATTGATATGTGTTGAGTTGAGTATCATTATATATCCTTAAAACACATGTGAGATAGTTATACACATTCCCTTGAATAATCATGAAACTTATGATGTTTGACTTGTACCTCTTACTATGATATGTGTTATGATGATAAGGTTTGAGTACTTGATCTTTTGCATTGCATACATGTATGTGAGTCTTCTTAAGAGATATCTACGGATCTTACTTGAAGACAAATAAGATTCAAGTATGAGGTATTTGATAGTACTCATTTTAGCATCTTCTTTTTACCCTCATTCTTATCCATTCATTCACTCTTTGAGCATAATTCCATAGCTTATCGGCTTATTTCCTTCGATTTTGTGTTCTGGAGATCTGCTAGTTAGTTTATGTCATTGCAAGCATTACATAAATTTGAGGAGCATAAATGGATCTATTTGCGACGGAATGACCTCATACACACTAAAGCCCTATGAATGTTAAATGTTTATTTGTGAGCGTTGTGGTAGTCTTTGGATTATTCCTTGCAAAATGAGCCGAATTTGAAATCTTCCTTTTCTATATGCTTTTCAAGGTGATGATGACAACATGCGAGATTTGAGTCACTAGTGTCAGTAATACTTTGTTCAATGTGATGATCAGCATCGTATTGCACAAGTGACAATCAACAGAAGGGACATCCCCGATGTGTTGAGAAGTAACGTCTTATCCACATGAAAATCAAACAAAGTTGTCTCCTACATAACATGATTGACATTCAGTTTTGGAGTTATTAATTGAGATCTATCTATATGCATGTTATGGTTATCTTGAACTCGGAATTGCTTTATTACTTGTTGATGCTTATTCTTAGCGATCTTTTCTCAAATACTTAGATTTAGAATCCCGAAAAACCCAATATTTCTCTTCTCTCTTATTTCTACTATGTTTACATGATTTTGTTGTGGAGGCCGACTGACCGGTACCCTAGAGACCGATCGGCCACTATTTGTTTTTGTCTCTTTTACTTTTGTTTCGTATATGATTGAGTCTTGTGTATGAGATCGATCGACAATAACATCGATCGAGTGACTGACATTCAAATTGGACTTTCTTTCTTTATATTTTTTGTTAAAATTTCAGATTATTTGTTTTGTTGTTTCATTATTAATCTATCAAAGCAAAATATCATTATCCTCGTGTTCAATCCTGACCCCATAATATCATTGGGTCTTGTAAACTATTTGGGAGATTTGAGGCTCATGTTTTAAACCCTCATCAACGTGTTATAATGTAGTAGTCCAACACTATCAACAATAGGTAAGCATGTTTGTTTCCACTTTCTTAAATAATGGATCTTTTGGTGACATACTAGAACACCTCTATTTGCAAAACGTTGAACAACATAAGAAAAATCTATTACAACAAGATTACAATATAAAACATATTTGTTTAATAAATAGTACTTACATTAATGCATGCATATTGATGTTGAATTATATGACCATCAAATGAAATCAACAACACAAGGTATTTTATCCCCCCCC
>BSUD01000002.1:102489430-102569215 GCA_033239045.1 Fagopyrum esculentum | reverse complement strand
CCCCCCCCCCCCAAGTTGACGCCATATCCAGCTTTAGGAAATATCGGTCTATTAAGATAGATGTGCCATTAGCTTGTTGTGATACTCGACGAGAATCATCCACCCCTTTTTGTGAAGGAGCAACGACTCCAACATGCTTTTGAGGCTTCAGCTCATGTTATTATTCTTTAAGTACCAAATTCTAGGCTCTTTGGAGGCATTTTGTAAAAAAAAAAATCGCGATTAAAAACTGCACAAAAATAATAGTGAAGTTTTGGTTTTCAATTATGATCCGGCGTGAAAAATACATTTTTCATGCCAAAACCTAGTGTGATGAATGTACCTTCACATCATGACTCAACATGATAGTTCTCACATTATGTCCTGACTAGACATACATTTCTCACGCTATGTCCTGCCATAAAAATGTGTTTTCACGGGGCTTCTAACATGACAATGACAGTTCTGTACCAATTGTTCGCCCTAAAACGTGCGTGCAATCAAGTCTTAAATTTATAAAATTAGAATCAAAGCAAGCGAACCCGCAGTGTACGGATCGGCGTAGTAAAACAAGAATTCCAGAGTATCGAACTCAGGGATTTGGGGGGAACAAATTCAGTTCACAAATCGTCAAGCAAGTAAATGTTATAAGCTTTGCAAATATTGGGAAAACAGCAACCCTAAAGATCCAGGTATCTAATTGTGGCAATCGATTCAAGATATTCTATAAGTATAAGGACATAGTCGAGGATTGCAAAGGTATACTAAGGTAAGGTAATGTACGATGAAGTTCCAAAAACCCTATATGTCTAACCCAAAGACTCTCTCTATAAAGGTTGTTGAGGCTTCAGTATAGAGAGGATCTATGGACAAGAACTAATCTCAAATACCCAAACTTGCAACCCAAGGATCAAAATTAACTAAAACGATTAAGGTTACGACACTCGAAATCGAAATAGAGGGTGATGAGTCTCACTACTACCTAGAAAAGGATAAACCAAGACTAGATTAAAGCTAATCTTTAATCTTGGATCAAAGTAAAAGAAAAGTTCGTAAACTAGGGTAAATCACGGTCAGATCTTAAGTTCCACGGCCGTGGAAGTCCAAGAACAGACCGTGATCTTGGTTCGTCGACGAGATCTCTCTAACTCTCAGGGTCCAATCAAATTACGATCGATCTATCATCATCTAAGCCACAACTAACAACCCTTCGCCTTAGAATTGCTAAAGGGTTTTAGCCAATAACCATTGTCATGATATCAAAAATCAAATTAAGAAGAATGAAAGATGAAAACCCTCGGAAACTCAAATATAACTCAAAATCAATCTCAAATCCAAAGCACAAATTGGAATACTCAATGGATTCAGAATATAACACAAAATCTCACAATAACCTAGGGTAAATATGAAGGACATGTTGTCAATCCGTCTTCAATAACTAACCCTAAGAAAGAGGTAAAAACCTTCGGCGATCTTCAATCCGCCCTAAGCAAGAATATTCCAAGCAGGGTAAGCGGCCGTCACGTCTCCGCGAGATCCAACGCCAATGTCCCCGGGAATAGGTCGTAAGCGTCGATGTCCAAAACTCTCTTCTCTGACCATTTTATAAGACGGGGTCAAAGTAACCGTCCCGGCCCATCACGTGAATAACATGGTAAATGAAGACTCATCAAAAGATCGCCTAAATCTTGGTCTCAAGGGATTCCACGACCGTGGTTTAGGGCGTTGAATTGGGTTACGGTCTCTTGTGACTTCCACGAACGTACTTTAGGCCGTGTAACTTACTGGAATGCTCCACGCTCATGATGCCAAGATCCATGTCCGTGGTTTAGGGTGTGGACTCTTCTACGGCCGTATTTTAGGGCGTGGAAGCGTAGATTGCTTATGGTTTCCTTTGTGTCGTGACATTTTTCATCTTAGCTCCTTCTTTGGCTTCCTTGATGTGTTCCTAATCCTTGGATATGCTCAAATCCTCTCTTATCTCTCTCAAATGGTCCGGTTTCAGCTCTTATTCACCTATAATCAATCACAAACTAATGTAGACCTCCATATCGAAAATATGGGTAAACAAGCTAACAAATGCTTCAATGCCTTATCTATGAACACAATAATGAATGAAAAACAACTAGAATAAGTGCCTATAGTATCGCAATATTTCATGCTAACAAAATACCCCATACTTGTCACTTGCTTGTCCCCAAGCAAGGTCTTTGGAAGCTTAGAACACAAGTTAGGATGAAATATGCATGCAAACTCAAAAACAAAACATCTTTTGGGTAAGTGTGCTTCTAGTCAATAGATCATTCTCAAAACTTGCTTCATTCACTCTTGAAACGCTTATATACATAAACCAAAGAATGTAAAGTAAAGAAACATCATGAATTGGTTAAACTTTAAGGCAAACATCATAACCTTCAAGCATTATCAAAATCAAGCATAAGAAACTTCAATTTAGATCACCAAGTCAAATAACACTCTTTTGATCTTAAGGACTTCTAAGTAAGGTCTAGAATGCGGAAGGGAGGGAAACTTATAAAGGATGTGGTGCATGAATCCGGGAAAGTGGACAACCCAACTCTTTTTCTTTTTATTTTGCTTTGCAACACCATCAACTTTGAGCTTTGCTCTCTTCTTTTCACATTATTTTTCGACTTTACTTTTGGAGTTATGGACAGCGGTGCATAAAAACTGAAGTCTAGGAGATTGGCGTTTCTCAAATTTCGAGATGCCTCAAACCCTTGATGCACATACCATAATCCGTTAGGAATATCGCTCAATCCGACTTTGGCAAGACACAAACACCCGGCTAGGTGAATGGTGCCGAGTTACTCATCATCATGATTGACTTCCCCAAACCTATAATTTCTATTCTTTGAATGCAAACAATTGCTTTCATGGCCCTCCCACATCAAACATGTCAAAACACAACTCCTCCAAATTCCCGGATAGGTAAGGGAGGCAATTATTTCATTGAGGGGCTAAATGAACAAAGAAAGGAGAAAGAAAGATCGAATTGCCTTAATCATTTTATAAAGAAGTATAAGAACTCATCATGTGATTTCAACCTCGATTTCTCCATATGATTTAGATAAAACTCTTCACATTATGAAACTTGCAAGGAAGGATAATCAACACATTCAATTCCTTTTCAATTCATTATTCGTTTAGGCATACAATTGTCATCTAAAGTTCAATCCGCAAGTAGGAACTATTATAGAAATCA
Source organism: Fagopyrum esculentum (assembly GCA_033239045.1). NCBI lineage: Eukaryota > Viridiplantae > Streptophyta > Magnoliopsida > Caryophyllales > Polygonaceae > Fagopyrum > Fagopyrum esculentum. Next base: position 102,566,013 of record BSUD01000002.1, on the reverse strand, counting down.
TCTCAAATCTTAAAAGCACAAAACCTTTTTAGCATTTTTCAAAATTTTTCTCATTTTTATGGGTTTTTCAAAAACTTTTTCATGCAATGCAATAATGAAACGTGTGACTATGAAATGAAACATGCAAAGTGTCATCGATCAAGGCAAGCAAATGTAGTAGAGTTATTACAACACATAGTCACACCCCACCCCATACTTAGGACAAACATTGTCCTCAATGTTAAAAAAGAAATAAGGAAAAGAAAGAAAAGAAAAATGAACTCACTAGACGGCGGTGGGGCGGCTGAAACTATCAATCGGCATAGCTCATCACTGCGGTGGAGGCGGTGGTGGAAATGGGTAGAAGTCGGAGCTGAAAGGCTAAGTGATATATGAGCTTAGCCTTGGTGTCAGCTGGCTGCCAGCGGTCCTCGCTAGCGTAAATTATAGTTATATCCTCCCAAAAGTCCTTAGCGTATACACCGCTAGGGAAACGACCGTTAAAGGTCTCATGGAACCCAAAGAAGGCTCCAAACTACTGGATGGAGAACTCATAATCCGTTTCCATCAATCTAAAGGATACTGTCCTATCGACGTGGCTATGCTCGAAGGAAATAACAAACTCCCTCGTAATCTCCTCGTATGCACCCGCTCTAATAGCGGAGAAAACAATCAGTCCGGCTCTATCCAAGAGCCATGTTAAATCATTCACCACATTAAGTGGCTCCAACTCCTCAAGCAAGAGGTATCTAGGTCCTATGACCGGTCTTTCCGCGATCTTTTCTAAAGCATCGAGATAGTTTGGGTGAATGGTTGGGATTCTAGGGCGTGGAGGTGATGGTGGTTCACTAGGAGGGGCTTGGGAAGAAGAGGAACTATCACCCTTTCTCTTCTTTTTCTTTCCTGCACTTCTCGTGAACATTTTCTCTATTCTAGAAAAAACCACGGTTTGTTCTTCCTATTCCACGGCCGTGGAAGTCCCAGAGACCGTGATTCGTCTCTGACTTGCTCAAATCTCAACAAAATCAACAGCAAACTCAGCAGAACCTGTCCTAGACTAATTCCAATCTCAATCCTATGCAATTTCTCTAGGTTCTTGCGAAAATTTAGCCCGAATTGACAAAGAAGAAGAAGAGTAAAAACCTAGGTTTTTGGATCTTTGAATCCAAATTCTGCCTTCTTGAGGGATTGTTCACTTGTTTTGTTGATTGGATCTTGTAGAGGAATGAAAATGCTCCACTTTAGCACCAAGAATCGTTCAAAACGATTACCGAATGAGGATTTGCGAGAGGTGGAGATTTTTCTGAGTTTAGGGCGTGGAAAGGGGCGTGGAAGAGGAAATGAGGGTGTTTTTGGGAAGGAAGGTGGTTTATATAGTGGCCGTAAAATTTTTTGAAAATCACGGTCACTCAGGGGTTTCCACGGCCATGGTTTTGTACGGACCCGTGGTTTTTGGTGATTTTTCTCAGATTTTGAAGAATTACGGTCACTGTAGCCTCCACGACCGTGGTTTAGGGCGTGAAACTCTTTGTAATGTGCCAAAATATGAGTTTCGTCAATTTCTTCCAACTTTTTCCTGTCCCATTGCCTATTCCATTGCTCCTACATCCAAAAGCACAACATACCGGAAGGTATCGAGGCAAAACAAAACAAAAACGTCTAGATTAATCTAATCTACGAATGACAAACAAAAGCATAAGTGCAATACCTTGGGTTGCCTCCCAAGAAGCGCTTGTTTAAGGTTCGTAGTTAGACCGTACTTGCACCTATTCGAGTGCGGTAGGTGTGATAGCATGAATTATAGTCTATATTTTAGGATTTGTTTGGACGTTTTATCTTTCATAATCTGCATGTTTGTATGTATATTATGTGATTTTACTACCATTTCATCTACCTTTGCGAGAATCGAGGTCTACACCTAGTTTTGTTGTAATCGTAGGTAAAATGGCACGTTTTGCATCAAAAAGGAGCAAAAGGAGTCATGAGTCATTTGGAGCTACATCCAGGGAGCATAGCCATGGATTAAAGATTTACTTTGGAGCAGATTCGAGAGATTTCACATTCTGTTGTGACTCACCTCGGTTGACCATTGATTCACCTCGACCGAGGTGATCCAGAGACGCCGACTCGACCGAGGCGAACACCTAGGACGCGGCGAGAATATTTTATTCTTGGATGAGATCTTTTAAAATTGGAAAGTGATCTTATATTTTTGGGCCTGGCTCCTGGAAGGAAGAAAATATGCAGAATCATATATTTTACCTATATTTATGGGAAAATATCTTTCTAAGATTTATTATCTTTGGAGGGTTATTTTCTTATAAAAGGAGTTGGATTTCCACAAATCCGACATCTCGCATACAACGCAGCAGCAGCAGCACACTCCAGATTAGGAGATTCGAAGAACCTTTTTTAAGGTTGAAGGAAGATTGAAGATCATAGCTTTTATAGCTTTTTGGAGGGTTTTGTAAGATTGTCTTTAATTCCCTTCCTTGTTGTCTTGTCTTGTTGGATTGCTATCCAAGGAACACTTTTGTTGTGATATTTGATTTAGTTATTGAAGTCTTTTCATTAAATTCTTCTTTGTTCAAATATTCACCTTATTCCCATATATTTAATACTTTCATAATGATGATGAGTGGCTAATTTCCTTGTGTGATTCTAGGGTGATTGGCTGAAGGTTGTGGGAAAAACAATGATAGAATAACCTTAGATTCCAGTAGGATCCTGAAAGTTCGAGTCTTTAACCTTAACCCTAAGCATCTCGTTCAGTCGATGAACATCTCGGCCGGGGTGGAATTCTTCTGACCGAGTTGACTTTGTCCGATTCTAAACAGAAAGTTAAGTGTTAGAGTTTGCTAAATCCTATTCTTATTACACCTTTCTGGTTCAATGCAAGCTTAGGATGAGACTTACCCGGTAATTCCTTAGTTTGTTTACCAACGATCATAAGTGTAGGTAATAAAGGTTTATCCTTTATTGGGGTTTGAGTGTGCTTCCATCCCATCTTTGTGAGTTAGCCTGAGACTTACCCGGTAAAGGTTGATTCTATTCCCTTAGATGGTATGTTAGTTTGAGATTATAGTTCTTTATCTTAATTCCTTGAGACTTACCCGGTAATAGGAGTTACGGTTTAGGATTAGTGAATAGTGAGACTTACCTGGTGATCTATTCCACTTTAGTAACACCTTCCCTATGCAAAAATCTCAGCTTTGTCCGCTTATCTATAGATCTTGAGTTGGAACCACAACTAGATGCTTTAATCCCTAGAATTGCATGTTTGCTTTATTGACTTCTTATTCATCTTTGATTATGTAAATTGCTCTTGTGGTTAGTATTCACTTAAGCATACCGTTATTGACTTTGTTTCACCAAGTCCCTGCGATCGACCCCTGGAATTTCTTGCTTTTTACTACGATTGACCCGTACACTGCGGGTTTGCATCCTTGTTTTAAGCTTAAGTATAGGGTTATAAATTTAAAGCTTGTACACACCGTTTGGAGCGAACAAGTTTTTGGCGCCGTTGCCGGGGACTTGGTCTAGACCGAGCCGGTACGGTTTGCTCTTTGGGCGCTTGCCCCCGTGTCTACTAATCACTCTACTTGAGTGACTTTTGCAGGTTCTTTCTTAGGTATATGCGAAGAACCCGCGCTGGGAAGGAAATCGTCCCTTACGATCCCGAACCAGAAAAGACATACAAAAGACGCTTGAAAGAAGCGAAGATGGCCCAACAAGACAACCGCGATCTTGAGGCCGAATTGAAGGAGGCGTTAGAGCTGCTACGCCTCAGCCAGGAAGAGCTACAGCGAGAGAAGGAAGAAACTCGCACCAAAACAGAAGCAATCGAGGCGGAGATGGCGCTCATACGTGACCAGATTCTACAACGACCGAGGGAAGATCCTCCTGTTGATCCTCGACCGATGCAGGATCCAGTAGCAGATCCTCCACCGAGGCAGGTTCCAGTACCTGACGCCCCGGCCGATGTACTTCCACCTCGGAGGCCAGTCCGAGATGTTCTTCTTGCAAGAATCCCGCAAACCCTAGGTCAAAGGATGGACCCTAATCAACAGTTGAGGCGTCCAGGAGTGAACCTAGGAGATCCAGCGGACCATGATTATGAACTTCGACCGCAAGTTCTATCCATGATTCGCCAATGCCAATTCGGAGGGCTAGAGAAGGAATCACCACATCAACATCTTCAAAACTATGAGATCTTGATGGAGACCTTGCGACCTCCAAGAATCGAAAACGACAACTACAAGCTAAGACCTTTTTACTTTTCTTTAAAAGATAGAGCTCTTACTTGGTATCAATCTCTTCCTCCAGGAAAAATCAGCACATGGGAGGAGATGACAACGGAGTTCTTGACCAAATTCTTTCCCCCCTCAAAAACAGCCGAAATGAGAGGGAAAATTAATGCTTTCATCATGAAGAACAAGGAGAGCTTGTCCAAGTCATGGGAGCGGTTCAAGGACATTCTTTTGGATTGCCCACATCATGGGATTCCGAAACTAGAGTTATTGGAGATATACTTCAAAGGGCTGGACGGAAGCACCCAGTTCAATCTCCAACTACTCTCCGCCGGCACCTTTATGGACATGGCGGTTGACGACGCTTGGGACTTCATCGAGAAGCAAGCCTTACACATGGAGAAATACACCCACCAAGGAGCTGAAGGTGGAGTTAAAAGAGTCAACTTTCAAGAGACTCAATCCAACAACAATCAACTCACGTCTTTGACAAATGACGTGAAGCAATTGAAGGAACTTTTGGTTGCTCAAACCAAAAAGGAAGAGCAAGGGCAAAGGAACAACAACAACGGGTACCGTAACAGCAACAACGGTCCCCGAAACAACAATTACAACAACAACAACAATAGAGGATCCAATAGCAACAATTGGAGGACGAACAATCAAAACAACCAGAACCCTGGTAACAATTATTCTAACTCCAACTCTAATAATTCCTCTAACCCTTTCCTCTCTTCCCCTTCTTCTTCTTCTACTCCATTAAAAAGCCAAGGGCAAGGATCAAGTTCGTCTCAGCCGGAAAAGAAAGACGCAGTTCTGGAGGCTATCTTGATCAAGCTTAGTGCTATGGAGACTTCTATGACTTCATTTTCGATGGCCCAAAAGTCCTTCGAACAACAACTTGCAAGTAGGGCGAATGAAGCGCCAAGAGATCCAGGGAAGCTTCCAGCAAGGACAGAAAGCAACCCTAAGGGCCAGTGCATGGCCATAACTACGAGGAGTGGACTCAAAACTGCAGATCCAGTACCTCGGTCGGTGACAGTACCGGCGCAGACCACCTCGGTCCAGATGCAGTCGAAGAACACTTCGACCGAGACGCCAACCGAGGTGGAGCAACAGAAAGCGGAGGGGAAAACTGAAATTTATGTTCCACCTCCTGCATACAAACCACCACTTCCATTCCCTCAGTCCAGAGCCAGGGCACATCTAGACAAGCACTTTGGTAAGTTCCTTGACTTGATGAATAAGCTACATATTAATATTCCTTTCCTTGATGCTATTTTAGGTATGCCCGCCTATGGGAAGTTCTTAAAGGAGATCCTATCAAGGAAGAGGAAGTTGGAGGATGTTGGTGAAGTTAGGATGACATCTAAATCTTCGGAGCTCATACAAATCATGAAGGAGAAGATGCCACCTAAATTGAGAGATCCCGGCTCATTTTGCATTCCCATTCAAGTTAGGGATGTCACTTGTGAAGCCCTTTGCGATCTAGGAGCCAGCGTGAGCATCATTCCGCTGGAGCTATGTGTGAAGATCGGTCTTGGAGAGCCCAAGCCGGTCAAGATTCGACTTTATATGGCGGATCGCTCCATTACCCATCCCATGGGCATCTTGGAGGACGTTCCGGTCAAGTTAGGTAACTTCTATCTACCTATAGATTTTTTTGTACTTGACATTCCCGCAGATTATCCCGTTCCTATTATTCTCGGGAGGCCATTTCTAGCAACTTCGGGTTGCAACGTGGATTGCAAGAACGCCAAGTTGAAAATCAACGTTGGTGGCGATGAGGTGGAGTTCGCACTACTAGCAGCCATGAAAGGGGAGCAACTAACTGATGATATCTTCAACATCTACGATGAAGAAGAATCAAGAGAATTGGTGAGCTCTATCCTTATTAACGATCCACTCGAAAGAGTTATTAGCTTCAGTTTAATGGAGGAAGGTATAGATGCTTCTTGTGATGCAGATATACGGAGCTTGAAGGCACTGGAAGAGGATCCAGGAGCTAAAACTGAGAAGCTAATCCAGGAGACGAAGACCTCCAGTCTCGGTTCCAGTAGCAGTACCTCGACCGAGGCACTTTCTGGACTGAGCGAGGCGACTGAAGAACATCTCGGTCAACGCCTCTGCGCCTCGACCGAGGTCGATGGCGAGATGATGTCAACTGAGATTGCCGAGAATAACAAATTTCTTACTCCCTTCTCTGACACTCATCCACTGTTGGTGGAACATTCCATCCACAAACTTTCTGATAATAAAGGTCCTTGGTATGTTGATATTGTGAATTATCTTGTTTGCTAGGAAGTACCTCCCGAATTGACGTACTCTCAAAGAAAGAGATTCTTCAAGGAAGTACGCCACTATTACTGGGACGAGCCGCTGCTATTCAAGCGCGGGCCGGATGGGATGCTTCGAAGGTGCATTCCGGAAGATGAAGTTAATAGCGTCATAAGGCATTGTCATTCACTTCCTTGTGGGGGACATGCTAGCACCGATAAAACATGCGCTAAGGTATTACGTTCTGGTTTCTTTTGGCCTACATTATTTAAAGATGTGCAATCTTTTGTTGTCTCTTGTGATGCATGCCAAAGAACAGGAAATTTATCAAGGAGAAATGAGATGCCACTTAATAACATCTAAGAAGTGGAAATCTTTGATGTATGGGGGATTGACTTCATGGGACCTTTCCCATCCTCCGGAGGAAACCTCTACATTCTTCTTGCAGCTGATTACTTCTCTAGATGGGTCGAAGCCATTGCTTCTCCCACTAACGACGCCAAGGTGGTTGTGAAGTTCTTGAATAGAACTATCTTTCCACGGTTTAGAACTCCACGCATCATCATTAGCGATGGAGGAACGCATTTCATCAACCAGAAGTTCAAGGCACTTCTATCGAATTATGGGGTATCCCACAAGGTATCAACAGTTTATCACCCTCAAACTAGTGGACAGGTCGAGATCTCGAATAGAGAAATCAAGGCAATTTTGGAGAAGACCGTCTCTAGAACGAGGAAGGATTGGTCCATGAAATTGGACGATGCTCTTTGGGCGTACAGGACCGCATTCAAGACTCCCATAGGTACCACCCCTTATAATTTGGTATATAGGAAGTCTTGCCATTTGCCTGTCGAATTGGAACACAAGGCGTATTGGGCGATCAAATGGTTGAATTTCGACATCAAAGAGGCTGGCGAGAAGCGACTATTGGAACTCAACGAGCTGGAGGAGCTGCGTTTAAACGCTTATGAGAATGCCAAAATCTACAAGGAAAGGACGAAGAGATGGCATGACAAGCGTATCGTCCCAAAGGAGCTTAACGAAGGAGACTTAGTTCTACTCTTCAACTCCCGCCTCTGCCTTTTTCCAGGTAAGTTGAAATCTAGATGGACCGGACCTTATGTTGTGAAACATGTTTTCCCTCATGGTGCAGTTGAGATATGGGGCGAAACTAGCGGAAGCTTCAAGGTCAACGGTCATAGACTTAAGAAATACCAACCGGAAACACCGGTTGAGGAGGTTGCACCGATATACCTTGTTTGAGACGCATCATGGTCCAGCTAGCGACCTTAAACCAAGCGCTTCTTGGGAGGCAACCCAAGGTATTGCTTTCTTTTCCCGTTTTCTAGTCTAGTTTAGATAGTTTTTGTTTTTGCTTTGCTTTGCTTTTTTTTTGGCGTTCTGGACAGACAACAGGAAACATCTAAGGAAGGAGCATAACTGGAAGGACAGAAATTCGAGATTTTAAGAAGACAGAAAGCATCTCGGTTACTGTCAGAGTACCTCGACCGAGACGATTCTTGAGCAACCGAGTCGATTAGGGTTTTTTGCAGAACCACCTCGGTCCACACCACCTCGGTCCAGTCGAGACCATCTCGACCGAGGTGACAGCAGTTCCAGGAACAGTATAAAAGGGGGAAAAATTTATTTTTCACTTTTTTACCTTCTTCGACTCGACCGCGGCGCTTCTCACCTCGTTTCCTCGATTCTTGCTCGTTTTCGAAGATTTCCGCTTCCAAACTGCGATTGAAGGGTAGAGGATCCCATTGCAAGTACAGATCTGCGAAGAAATCGAACGAATCGACCGAAACGAGGTAAAAACAGTCGAAACCCTAACTCGTTCATTCGTTTCGATTTGGGTTTTGGTCGCCCTTGAATCTGCTGAGAAAAGGCTTAAGTACCCCATAGGAAGCAATTGTAGTGATTTTTGGGGGGAAAAGAACTGCATTTCTGATATTTGAATCGCAAGCTGTTACGCCTCGGTCCAGTCGAACTGCATCTCGACCGAGGTGATTCCTGAGTATTGTCAGTGACCGAGGTGATCTGACAGTAGCTGAGAGAAAATGAGTTCCGAACGTCGCCTTGCCCTCAGAGATAGATCCTCACCTTCCCCTCCTTCTTCTTCTTCCCGACCTTACCGCCCGGTGATCCACGAGAGATGCCGGGTAGATTATGAGCGTATAGCTAGCCGTCCAGTGATTGCACCACGTTTCTTGGACGTGTCCGCTTTCGATTGCCTAGGGCTAGATGGAGACCTTAGGAGGATGATTACCACAGTTGGGCTGGATCAGTTCACTGAGATCCAAGCCCCAACCTACTTGGAGCCGACCCTAGAGTTCGTTAGATCCTTTTCCTACCTTCCCACAGAGCAGTCTGTGAAGTACCGGTTGATGAGCCGGAACTTCATAGTTCCCTTAGAGGTTTGGAGAGAGATTTTCGGCTTTCCTGAGCCCACCGCCACTGACTTCCCTTCCCGATCTGTAGCTAGGGAGTTCTGGGGGCAGATTGCCCATATTACTGAGCATGCAGATAGATGGCGCCCTGGAGATTCCAGGGAGAAGGTCATCTTCCACCCAGCCTTCAGATTAGCCCATAGGATATTCAGCGAGACACTTCTGGCGCGTACTGAGACTCCCCAGAAGATCCGACAGGGCGAGCTTTTCAGTCTTTACTGTATGGTTACGGGGGGTTTCCCGGACTTTGGCTTGATCTTGGGAGAGGACCTGCACAAGATCAAGGCCAAAGCGAAGGGAGACATCTGCTGCGGAGGTCTTGTCACCCACATAACTGCTTTTCATGGGATGGACCTCAGTGCTTGTACGATGGCGGCGGCTCCGAAGCCGCTTGGATTGCAGGAGATGATCACACAGAGGATTTTGGTTCCCCGAGGTCTGACCACTCCATATGTTGCTATGCCGTGGGAGCGGACTGCGCCATAGGGGATCCGTTGGTCTGCCTAGTTCACCGTTTACGATCCGCATTATTGGCAGACCGCTTGGGCTCCACTGATGGAGGATCATAGGGAGGCAGCAGCTGCCCCAGCTGAGGATGAGGAGGAGGAGGCTGACGATGACGAGGACACAGTGGATGAGAGAGATGGTGGAGTCCCGATGGATACAGGGACAAATACTGCAGGGACGAGCGCGTCACCGATCATGGATCTGGATGAGGAGGATACTGAGTCTGCACCTGCTGCACCACCTGCTAGATCTACTAGGCGTCGGACACGCCGTCATAGAGATTCAGAGGCTCATCGTCGGATCGATGATCTGACAGAGCAGATGATAGATTCTTATGCTGCCCTTACTGTGGACATGCATGAGAGATTTGCTGCCCAGCACCGACAGATTGACAGCTGGACTCATCAGATGTTAGAGGGGCAGCACTATCAGCGCAGGATGATGGAGCTACAGTTCCAGCAGACTATGGGCTATCCGTTCGACCCGACTCAGTATCCGTACGTGCCACCACCACCACCACCGGATCAGGACTATTGATGAGTTGCAGGATTTTCTTTATTATATTTTTATGCAGTTCAGCTATTTATCCGGTGAGTACTCTTGTCTCTAGACTTATATTGACCCACTGGGACAGTGTGTCCCAAGTATGGGGTGTTTGTATTTATGTGATGACTTCGATGTACTTATTTGATTATTTTGATGTATGACATTTTATCGGATATTTTATTTATGCTTCACTTCTGCATTTATATGATTATCTGATATTACATGCATACCTACAGGTTATTTGATTGAGAAAAACGTCGAAACCGAAAAAAATATGGTTTTAAAAAAAATTTTTGACCTCGACCGGGGAGATTCTGGCCGAACGAGGTGTTTCACCTCGGTTGACCTACGAACACCTCGACCGAGGTGGGTAACAGAAAGTTTTCGAAAACGATTTTGTACTACTTATCTGGATATGATCTCAGTGAAGATTATGTTTACCTACTGGTTTTAAATTCTTTATGTGTTTGAAAGGTTTTATAATATGTCTAAGTTGCTAAATGCTTTGTTTGAAATTATTAGCATGTTTAATACTCTATTTTTATCCAAATTATGTTGAATTTGAAGGTTGACACCACATTATGAGTTCTCTCACTTTCTTCCTGGGAAGACCAAGGCAATTCATTCTTTTCTTCTTCTTCTTCTTGATCATGCTTAGCCCCTCATATACATTTTGCCTCCCTTTACCTATCCGGGAATTTAGAAGCAAGCGAAGTGGTGAAAGCAAGTTAAAGTTGAAAAGTGGGCTGGAAGTGAAAGTGTTAGAAAGTAATTTTAGGTTTGGGGAAGTCAATCATGAAGATGAGTAACTCGGCACCATTCACATAGCCGGGTGTTTGTGTCTTGCCAAAGTCGGATTGAGCGATATTCCTAACGGGTCATGGTATGTGCATCAAGGGTTTGATGCATCTCGAGAAATTGATGATTGCTGATTTCCTAGGCTTCAGTTATTGTGCACCTCTGTCCATGCATCCCAAAAAGTAAAGTAAAAAGAAAAAGTGTGAAATAAGCAAAGCTTATTGGTGGAAGATATTGTAAGTCAAAGTGAAAGTGAAGTTCATCCTTTTCCCGAATTCTAGCACCTCATTAACTTACATATATCCCTACCCTACACGTTTCTTGACCTTTCTTTTGGGAAGTCCTTGAGACCTTGAGCTTGTTGATTGACTTAGTGGTTTAAATCGGATTTTACATGATTAATTTTGATAATTATGATCTATTATGCATTCTATGATTTTATGCAAAGTTGAACAACTTTCCTATATTTATAAAATGTTTTGAGCATATTGAGTTTTTAAATTTCATGAAGTATTCTCTTAAAGTGATCTATGATAGTTGCACACCATAAAATGTTTTTGAAAGACTTTTCATCGATTTTCTTGACTTATAATCCATTCTATCTTATCTTTTATATGAGGAACTTGCTTGGGGACAAGCAAGGGCTAAGTATGGGGTATTTTGATAGCATGAATTATAGTCTATATTTTATGATTTGTTTGGACGTTTTATCTTTCATAATCTGCATGTTTGTATGTATATTATGTGATTTTACTACCATTTCATCTACCTTTGCGAGAATCGAGGTCTACACCTAGTTTTGTTGTAATCGTAGGTAAAATGGCACGTTTTGCATCAAAAAGGAGCAAAAGGAGTCATGAGTCATTTGAAGCTACATCCAGGGAGCATAGCCATGGATTAAAGATTTACTTTGGAGCAGATTCAAGAGATTTCACATTCTGTTGTGACTCACCTCGGTTGACCATTGATTCACCTCGACCGAGGTGATCCAGAGACGCCGACTCGACCGAGGCGAACACCTAGGACGCGGCGAGAATATTTTATTCTTGGATGAGATCTTTTAAAATTGGAAAGTGATCTTATATTTTTGGGCTTGGCTCCTGGAAGGAAGAAGATATGCAGAATCATATATTTTACCTATATTTATGGGAAAATATCTTTCTAAGATTTATTATCTTTGGAGGGTTATTTTCTTATAAAAGGAGTTGGATTTCCACAAATCCGACATCTCGCATACAACGCAGCAGCAGCAGCACACTCCAGATTAGGAGATTCGAAGAACCTTTTTTAAGGTTGAAGGAAGATTGAAGATCATAGCTTTTTATAGCTTTTTGGAGGGTTTTGTAAGATTGTCTTTAATTCCCTTCCTTGTTGTCTTGTCTTGTTGGATTGCTATCCAAGGAACACTTTTGTTGTGATATTTGATTCAGTTATTGAAGTCTTTTCATTAAATTCTTATTTGTTCAAATATTCACCTACTTCCCATATATTTAATACTTTCATAATGATGATGGGTGGCTAATTTCCTTGTGTGATTCTAGGGTGATTGGCTGAAGGTTGTGGGAAAAACAATGATAGAATAACCTTAGATTCCAGTAGGATCCTGAAAGTTCGAGTCTTTAACCTTAACCCTAAGCATCTCGTTCAGTCGATGAACATCTCGGCCGGGGTGGAATTCTTCTGACCGAGGTGACTTTGTCCGATTCTAAACAGAAAGTTAAGTGTTAGAGTTTGCTAAATCCTATTCTTATTACACCTTTCTGGTTCAATGCAAGCTTAGGATGAGACTTACCCGGTAATTCCTTAGTTTGTTTACCAACGATCATAAGTGTAGGTAATAAAGGTTTATCCTTTATTGGGGTTTGAGTGTGCTTCCATCCCATCTTTGTGAGTTAGCTTGAGACTTACCCGGTAAAGGTTGATTATATTCCCTTAGATGGTATGTTAGTTTGAGATTATAGTTCTTTATCTTAATTCCTTGAGACTTACCCGGTAATAGGAGTTACGGTTTAGGATTAGTGAATAGTGAGACTTACCCGGTGATCTATTCCACTTTAGTAACACCTTCCCTATGCAAAAATCTCAGCTTTGTCCGCTTATCTATAGATCTTGAGTTGGAACCACAACTAGATGCTTTAATCCCTAGAATTGCATGTTTGCTTTATTGACTTCTTATTCATCTTTGATTGTGTAAATTGCTCTTGTGGTTAGTATTCACTTAAGCAGACCGTTATTGACTTTGTTTCACCAAGTCCCTGCGATCGACCCCTGGAATTTCTTGCTTTTTACTACGATTGATCCGTACACTGCGGGTTCGCATCCTTGTTTTAAGCTTAAGTCTAGGGTTATAAATTTAAAGCTTGCACACACCGTTTGGAGCGAACAAGGTGCGAACTCCTCAGCTTGGAGTTCCGGTGAGTACTTCTTGAGTCGTTGACCGTTCACCTTGAAGCTTCCGCCCTTTTCACCCCATACTTCAACTGCGCCATGGGGAAAAACATGTTTTATTAGATAAGGTCCAGTCCAACGAGATTTAAGTTTACCTGGAAAGAGACGAAGTCTTGAATTGAAGAGGAGAACTTGATCTCCTTCTTTGAGGTCCTTTGGAATGATATGCTTATCATGCCAACGCTTCGCTCTCTCCTTGTAGATCTTGGCATTCTCGTAGGCGTTTAAGCGAAGTTCTTCAAGCTCGTTAAGGTCCAAGAGGCGCTTCTCGCCCGCTTCCTTCATGCTGAAGTTCAACCACTTTACCGCCCAATACGCCTTATGTTCAAGCTCTACCGGTAAGTGACAAGACTTCCCATACATAAGGTTGTATGGTGTCATTCCTATAGGAGTCTTGTATGTAGTCCGGTATGCCCACAATGTGTCATCTAGCTTCAAAGACCAATCTTTCCTTGTCTTCGAAACTGTTTTCTCTAGTATTCCTTTAATCTCCCGGTTCGAAATCTCCACTTATCCACTCGTTTGTGGATGGTAAGGGGTGGCGATCTTGTGAGTCACCCCATACTTAGCTAGTAGATCTTCGAATCGTCGGGCAATGAAGTGAGAGCCTCCATCACTAATGATAGTCCGTGGTGTCCCAAATCTTGGGAAAATAGTCTTGTTAAAGAACTTAACCACAACCATGGCTCATTAGTGGGAGAGGCAATTGCTTCAACCTATCTCGAAACATAATCTACAGCTAGAAGTATGTATTAGTTTCCACAAGATGATGGGAAATGTCCCATGAAGTCTACTCCCCAAACGTCAAAGATCTCTACCTCCTGAATATTGTTAAGATGCATTTCGTTTCTCCTAGATATATTCCCTGTTCTTTGACAAGTATCGCAGCAGGAAACAAAGGTTTGCATATCTTTAAATAAAGTAGGCCAAAAGAATCCAGATTGCAATACCTTAGCGCTAGTCTTGTTTGAGCTAGCGTGTCCTCCATAAGGTAGTGAATGAAAATTACGGATGACACTTTGCATCTCGTCTTCCGGCACACATCGTCGAACGATGCCGTCAGGACCTCTCTTAAAGAGGAGAGGTTCATTCCAAAAGTATTCCCGGACATCCTTAAAGAACTTCTTCCTTTCTGCATAGGATAGTCCGGGTGGTATTTCCTGGCAAACCAAATAGTTAACAAAATCAGCAAACCATGGTTCGTTACCTTTAGTAATCTTGTCGATGCACTCCTCTATGATCTGTAAATGCTCGTCCGGAAAGGAGTCATCTATAGGTAGATTGTCGTCCTCTAGATGTGGTAGACGACTCAAATGATCCGCAACAGAATTTTCCGAACCCTTCTTGTCACGGATCTCTAGATCGAATTCTTGTAAGAGAAGAATCCATCTAATCAGCCTTGGTTTCGCATCCTTCTTTGCAAGTAGATACCGGATCGCAGCATGATCCGTGTATACAATCACCTTTGCAGCTACAAGATAAGAACGAAACTTTTCTAATGCATAAACAATAGCTAGAAATTCTTTTTCAGTAGTGGCATAGTTAAGCTGCGGTTCGTCTAGCGTCTTGCTAGCATAGTAGATAGCATGGGTTCGTCCTTCCTTCTTTTGCCCAAGCACAACTCCTATAGCTACGTCACTTGCATCACACATGACCTCGAATGGAAGATTCCAATCCGGAGGTTGAATGATCGGGGCTGAGATTAGAGCTTTCCGAATCTTATGAAATGCATCTAAGCACTCCTGCGAGAAATCAAAAATTGCATCCTTCATCAATACATTAGTAAGCGGTTTTGATATCTTAGAAAAATCCTTTATAAAACGTCTATAAAATCCAGCATGTCCTAGAAAGCTTCTTATTCCCTTCACCGAAGATGGAGGAGGGAGCTTTTCTATAGTTTCTATCTTAGCCTTATCTACTTCGATCCCTCTACTAGAGATCAAGTGTCCGAGTACAATGCCTTCTTTCACCATAAATTGACACTTCTCCCAATTAAGAACTAATTTAGTGTCTTCACACCTTTGTAGCACAAGAGAAAGGTTAGAAAGACAATTATCGAAAGAGGAACCATAAACAGAAAAGTCATCCATGAAAACCTCCATGATCTCCTCTATGTACTCCGAGAATATAGCCATCATGCACCTTTGGAAGGTGGTTGGGGCGTTGCAAAGCCCGAACGGCATTCTCCTATAAGCGAACGTACCCCATGGGCACGTGAACGTGGTCTTCTCTTGATCGTCCGGATGTATCGGAATCTGAAAGAAACCACTATAACCGTCAAGATAACAGAAATGTGAGTGTTGTGCTAACCTCTCAAGCATTTGATCGATGAATGGTAATGGGAAGTGGTCCTTTCTCGTTGCGTTGTTTAGCTTGCAGTAGTCTATGCACATCCTCCATCCTGTCACGGTTCTTGTAGAAATGAGCTCGTTGTTCTTATTGGTAATGACCGTCATTCCTCCCTTCTTTGGAACAACCTGTACGGGACTCACCCACTTGCTATCGGAAATAGGGTAGATGATACCTGCATCAAGTAGCTTAAGAATCTCCTTCTTGACAACCTCCTTCATGGTCGGATTTAACCGCCTTTGAGGTTGTCGCGAAGTTCTAAAATCTTCTTCCATTAGGATCTTATGCATGCATAATGAAGGTTTGATTCCTACTAGATCCTCTATAGTGTAACCTAAGACTTTCCTATGTTTCTTTAGGACAACCATAATCTTACTATGTTCATCTTCACTTAGATCGGAACTAACAATTACCGGAAAAGTAGAATTAGGTCCTAGAAATGCGTACCTTAGATGTGTGGGAAGTGGCTTCAGTTCCACCACTATTGGAGTCTCTAGTGGCTCTTGAGGAGTGTCCAATGCTTCTTTAGAAGTCTTTAAGGTATTAGAAGTTGTTGGAGAAGATTCAAGAGAAGTGGTGGAAAGAACGTAATTGTCCTAAGATTTTCCCAAAATCACGGTACCTCTGTATCCTCCACGGCCGTGGTTTAGGGCGTGAAAATCAATTACGGCATCTTTGATAGTTCCACGGCCGTGGTTTTGGCCGTTTAACTTACTAGAGTCCTCTGAATAGCTAATTACGGTCATGTTGGTGGGAACCACGGCCGTGGAATAGCACGACTGGCCGTGATTCCTCACGTTTTCTGACCCATCGTAGAGTTTTTCAAACACTTCTACATGTACTTCCTTTTGCTCCTCTAAAGCTTCAATTTCCTCATTGCATTCTTCTTCCTCTCCTATGTCCATAATGCTCATAGTAATCACCTTTTGCAAAGGATCTTTGAAGAGAATCGAGCTTACTTCCTCTCTAGATGCCTCTTCGTCATGGATGTTAAACATATCCTCTTCAAGAGCTGGTTCTTTCATCAAGGTAGAAAGAACGAACTCTACCTTTTCCTCTCCTATGTAGAAGGCGAGTCTAGCATTCTTGCAATCCACCATACAACCGGATGTTGCAAGAAACGGTCTTCCGAGTATGATCGGGACCGGACTATCTGCAGGAATGTCAAGCACAACAAAATATATTGGAACATAAAACTTACCAAGCTTGACCGGGACGTCTTCAACGATACCGACGGGACGAGTTATGGATCGATCCGCCATATATAGCGTCATCTTTACCGGTTTAGGCTCGCCTAGACCGATCTTCCTGCATGAGGCAAGCGGAATGATGCTAACGCTTGCTCCTAAATCACATAATGCATCATATGTGACATCTCCTACTCCGATTGGGACACAAAATGACCCCGGATCCTTCAGCTTTGGGGCATCTTTTCCTTCATCGTCTTGATGAGATCCGACGAATCCGAACTCATCTTGACTTCTCCAAAGTCTTCTAGTTTCCTCTTGTTAGAGAGGATCTCCTTTAAGAACTTTCCATATGCTGGCATACCTACAATTGCATCAATGAAAGGTATATTAATATGCAGTTTGCTCATGAGTTCAATGAACTTACCGAATTGCTTGTCTAGACGCGCTCTTGCTCTAGATTGTGGGAATGATAGGGGAGGTTTGTAAGCTGGACGAGGAATGTAGATGTCTTCCTTCTCCTTCCCCTTTTCCTTCTCCTTTTCGACGGGAACTTCCACGAACTTGGGTTGCGGGTCTGTGGTTGTTGCTCTGCTCCTAGTTGTGATAGTCATCACCCTTCCTTTCGGGTTATCCTCCGTCTTTCCTGGAAGTTTTCCTTGATTTCTAGGAACTTCCTCAGCATTGCTAAACATTTGATTTTTTTAGAACCTTTTGGGCTTTATTAACCTTAGTGATGTGACTCTCCAATCCTTGAAGCTTTCCCAAGATCGTTTCTAACATGGGATCAAGCTTCTCTTTCCCCGAAGTGCTTCCACTATTAGATGCTTGCCCCTGGCTTTTCAAAGGAATTGAAGAAGAAGAAGATGGTGGAGTTAGTGAATTTCCTGAATTGGGGTAAGAATTACCGAAGTTTTGTTGTTGGTTGGAACGCCAATTGTTTTTGTTTGAACCCCTATTGTTGTTCCAATTGTTATTCCGGTTGTTGTTGTTCCAATTGTTCCGGTTGTTGTTCCGGCTGTTGCGATTGGTGTTCTCATTCCCATTGTGATTATTGTTGTTTCTTAAATAACCAACACCTTGCTCCTTAGGTTTTGGAAAGCTAGCCTTGATGACTTCCTTCAATTCTTTAATCTCGGTGTTGAGAGAAAAGATTTGAGTTTGAGCAGCTTGTGTTAGCTTTGCTCCTTGCTCCACTCGATTAGCTTTCACTTTCCGGTGAGAGTACTTCTCAATGACTCGGGCTTGCTTCTCAATGAAGTCCCAAGCGTCATCTTCTCTCATGTCCATGAATGTGCCACATGAAAGGGATTGGAGCTTGAATTGTGTTTTCACATCCAGCCCCTTGTAGTATATCTCCAATAACTCCAATTTGAAAATGCCATGGTGTGGGCAATCCAATAATAAATCCTGAAATCTTTCCCAAGACTGAAACAAACTTTCATTAGATCTCATAGAAAAAGCATTAATTTTACCTCTCAACTCTGCCGTCTTGGATGACGGAAAGAATTTGGTTAGGAACTCCGAAGAAAGATCCTCCCATGTGTTGAGTCTTCCATTTGGAAGAGCTTGATACCAAGATAAAGCTTTCCCTTTCAAGGAGAAAAAGAATGGCTTGATCTTGTAATTGTTGGTGGTTGTATTCTTTGGCTTCATTGTCTCCATCAAGATCTCAAAATTCTGTAAATGTTGATGTGGAGATTCGACACTCGTTCCTCCAAACTGGCTTTGGCGAACGATGGTAATAACTTGTGGGTTGAAGCTAAACCCCTGAATATCGTCAGCATCAAAGTTCACACCTAGTCGGCGTGGTTGCTGAATTGGATCCATTCTTTGGCCAAGAGTTCTTGGCTCTTCATCTACACGAGCGGCCCTCGCACCCCCAGCCGGGAAACGATAATTGGCAGCTGGTCTTGGATTATTCTGGTTCGCATTGATCGCTGGATCAATGTCCTCTAGCGACGGCATGGAGGAGTCGCTATCTTCATCGGATGAGTCAGTTCTAACCGATCTTGTCGGTTTCCTTCTCTTCTTCTTCTTAGAATCACTCATCTCCAACCTCATTTGAAGCATCATGTCCTTGAGCTCATCAATTTGCAATTGATGACGCTCCGATTCTTCCTTGCGAGTCTTCTCGCTCCATCTAAGTCGAGCTTCGGAATCATCCAACTCTGCTTGGATATCCCTCTCTTTACTTTCAGCCATCTTTCTTTCTTTGAGCTTCTTTCTCAAAGTCTTCTCAAGTTCTTGATCAAGAGGTAAGAGGTCTTTGTTGGTGCTAGACCTGCGCATATACCTAAGATAACCTGCAAATATCACTTCGAAAGAGATATCAAATAACAAGAGCAAAGCTCCCAAGCTTGACAACCGATAACCGAATTTGGCCTAAACCAAATCCCCGGCAACGGTGCCAAAAACTTGTTCGCCCTAAAACGTGCGTGCAATCAAGTCATAAATTTATAAAACTAGAATCAAAGCAAGCGAACCCGCAGTGTTCGGATCGGCGTAGTAAAGCAAGAATTCCAGAGTATCAAACTCGGGGATTTGGGAGGAACAAATTCAGTTCACAAATCGTCAAGCAAGTAAATTTTATAAGCTTTGCAAATATTGGGAAAATAGCAACCCTAAAGATCCAGGTATCTAATTGTGGCAATCGATTCAAGATATTCTATAAGTATAAGGACAGAGTCGAGGATTGCAAAGGTATACTAAGGTAAGGTAATGTACGATGAAGTTCCAAAAACCCTATATGTCTAACCCAAAGACTCTCTCTATAAAGGTTGTTGAGGCTTCAGTATAGAGAGGATCTATGGACAAGAATTAATCTCAAATACCCAAACTTGCAACCCAAGGATCAAAACTAACTAGAACGATTAAGGTTATGACACTCGAAATCAAAATAGAGGGTGATGAGTCTCACTACTACCTAGAAAAGGATAAACCAAGACTAGATTAAAGCTAATCTTTAACCTTGGATCAAAGTAAAATCAAAGTTCGTAAACTAGGGTAAATCACGGTCAGATCTTAAGTTCCACGGCTGTGGAAGTCCAAGAACAGACCGTGATCTTGGTTCGTCGACGAGATCTCTCTAACTCTCAGGGTCCAATCAAATTACGATCGATCTATCATCATCTAAGCCACAACTATCAGCCCTTCACCTTAGAATTGCTAAAGGGTTTTAGCCAATAACCATTGTCATGATATCAAAAATCAAATTAAGAAGAATGAAAGATGAAAACCCTCGGAAACTCAAATATAACTCAAAGTCAATCTCAAATCCAAAGCACAAATTGGAATACTCAATGGATTCAAAATATAACACAAAATCTCACAATAACCTAGGCTAAATATGAAGGACATGTTGTCAATCCGTCTTCAATAACTAACCCTAAGAAAGAGGTAAAAACTTTCGGCGATCATCAATCCGCCCTAAGCAAGAATATTCCAAGCAGGGTAAGCGGCTGTCACGTCTCCGCGAGATCCAACGCCAATGTCCCCGGGAATAGGTTGTAAGTGTCGATGTCCAAAACTCTCTTCTCTGACCTTTTTATAAGACGGGGTCAAAGTAACCGTCCTGTCCCATCACGTGAATAACGTGGTAGAAGACTCGTCAAAAGATCGCCTAAATCACGGTCTCAAGGGATTCCACGACCGTGGTTTAGGGCGTGGAATTGGGTTACGGTCTCTTGTGACTTCCACGACCGTACTTTAGGCCGTGTAACTTACTGGAATGCTCCACGCTCATGATGCCAAGATCCACGGCCGTGGTTTAGGGCATGGACTCTTCTACGGCCGTATTTTAGGGCGTGGAAGCGTAGATTGCTTATGGTTTCCTTTGTGTCGTGACATTCTCCATCTTAGCTCCTTCTTTGGCTTCCTTGATGTGTTCCTATTCCTTGGATATGCTCAAATCCTCTCTTATCTCTCTCAAATGGTCCGGTTTCAGCTCTTATTCACCTATAATCAATCACAAACTAATGTAGACCTCCATATCGAAAATATGGGTAAACAAGCTAACAAATGCTTCAATGCCTTATCTATGAACACAATAATGAATGAAAAACAACTAGAATAAGTGCCTATAATATCGCAATATTTCATGCTAACATACCAATGATAGCATGAATTATAGTCTATATTTTGGGACCTGTTTAGACGTTTTATCTTCAATAATCTGCATGTTTGAATGTATATTATGTGATTATATTGTCGTTTCATCTACCTTTGCGGGAATCGAGGTCTACACCAAGTTTCGTTGTAGTCGTAGGTAAAATGGCATGTTTTGGACTAAAATGGAGCTAAAGGAGCTAAGGAGTCATTGGAGCTACATTCAGGAGCTTAAGGAAAAACTCAGGAAGCATGGAATTGAATTAAAGATTTATGTTGGACCAGATTTAAGAGATTTCACCTTCAGCTGAGAGTCACCTCGGTTGACCACAGAGTCACCTCGACCGAGGTGATCTAAGGGAGCGTCTCGACCGAGGCGAATATCCTGACGCGGCGAGATATATTTTATTTGGCTGAGATCTTTTATTTTTGGAAGGAGAGATCTTATATTTTTGGGCTGAATTTCTGGAAGGAAGATCATATATTTAGAAGATTTATTTTAGGAGATAAGATATATTTTATTAGGGAATTATCTTTTTAAGATATTTTATCTTTGGAAGATAATTCTCCTATATAAAGGGTTGGATTTTCCACAAGTTCAACCATGCTTAGAGGGCTGATAGCATCCAACAATTAAGGCATTTTCTCTAGTGTTTTGAAGGAAGGAAGATTGAAGATCAATCTAGGAAGGATTGATAGCTTATTATAGCTTTTGCGAAGGGTTTTGTAAGACTTTCTTAGATTCCCTTCTTGTTGATTTGTCTTGTTGGATTTGTGATCCAAGGAACGCTTATTTGTTTGATATTTGATTCAGTTATTGAAGCCTTGTTCTTAAGGTTTTTGTGTTCAAATATTCATTCTATTCCCATATATTTGATTATCGCTTTGATGATGATGAGTGGCTAATTTCTTTGTGCAATTCTAGGGTGATTGACTGAAGGTTGTGGGAAAAACAATGATAGAATAATCTTAAATTTCAGTAGGACCCTGAAAGCTCGAGTCTTTATCCTTAACCCTAGAACATCTTGTTCAGTCGATGAACATCTCGGCCGGGGTGGAACTTGACTGACCAAGGTGACTTATCTGATCCGTAACTGAGAGTTAAGTGTTAGAGTTTGCCAAATCCTATTCTTATTACACCTTTCCTGGTTCAATGCAAGCCTAGGATTTACCCGGTAATTCCTTTGTTTGTTTACCAATGATCATAAGTGTAGGTAATAAAGGTTTATCCTTTATTGGGGTTTGAGTGTGCCTTCATTCCATCTTTGTGAGTTAGCCTGAGACTTACCCGGTAAAGGTTGATTCTATTCCCTTAGTTGGAGTGTTGGTTTGAAATTATAATTCCTTTCCTTAGTACCTTGAGACTTACCCGGTGATAGGAGCTTTTGGTTTGGAGTTAGTGAGTAGTGAGACTTACCCGGTGATCTATTCCACTTTAATAACATCTTCCCTTTGCAAAATCTCAGCTTTGTCCGCTTATCTTGAGATCTTGAGTTGAAATCACAACTAGATGCTTTAATCCCTAGAATTTGCATATTTCCTTAATTGACTATATTATCATCTTTGATTGCTTTAATTGCTTTTGTGGTTAGTTGTAATATTGACAACCTATACTTGCTTGTGTTTCACCTAAGTCCCTGAGATCGACACCCCGGAATTCTTACTTTTACTACGATTGACCCGTACACTGTGGGTTTGCATCCTTGTTTTAAGCATACATCTTGGGTTATAAATTTAAAGCTTGTACACACCGTTTGGAACGAACAACCAGCCTCCAACACACATATGAGTAGATGCAATTCCATTTTGTGATCATTTTTTACCAAGTTGTTTGGCCAAATAACACTAACTCTAACATTTCTAACAAGAATCAATAATAAAAAAAACACTAAAATGTCAGAAATTAAATTTTCAAATCTAAATTTGAGTCCTAAATAAGAAACTTAAATCATGCAAACTAGATGGTTTTGATTGATTTTGATACGAAATTGTACCTTAAAGCTCGTAGATCGTCCGGTGTAGATATGTTTTTAGTGTTGAAACGTTAAAATCTACTAAGATTTGAACCCTAAATCTCAAGTTGAAGATTGATGAAAACTTGAAGAGAGGGGAGGAAATAAGGTTGAACAATCACATTAAGGAATTCAATTAGAGTGATGTTATTCGGCACCGAGAAAAATTACAAACAAGACGGCAGAGACGGACCCAGCATGCGCCCGCGGTCCGCCCCTACGCCAGAGTTGGAGCACCATCGGAGTCCACCCGCACGCCAAAGCCCTATACCTAGGGTGCCGTAGGTGGACTCCTCTTCTTCCCTCTCTCTTTCTTCTCCCTTGTGCCGCACCCATCTGCGAAAAAAATACCAAAAACATCAATTTTTTATAGAAAAAAACGGAATCGAGATTCAACAGTGGTCCGGGATTCAAATGTCAGAGGTTCACAATAATCTCAAAGTAAAAGACAACTTGTGGATCGATTTCAAGTTAATTTATATAGTTTTTTATCGTTTATGTTTATTTTGTGTTTTATGATGATTTTAGGCTTGAATTTAGTTAGTTTAGTAAGATTTGGTTAATTTAGGAAT
Organism: Fagopyrum esculentum; assembly: GCA_033239045.1. Lineage (NCBI taxonomy): Eukaryota > Viridiplantae > Streptophyta > Magnoliopsida > Caryophyllales > Polygonaceae > Fagopyrum > Fagopyrum esculentum. Next base: position 102,542,528 of record BSUD01000002.1, on the reverse strand, counting down.
AATTGGAATTGGATTGTCTACGAGATTTAGTTTTTTTTCAAGCTTTGAAGTGAGTTCTCTAATGGTGCTTCCGACGAAGAAGATGACCAAAATTCTAAAAAAATTAATATTATAATTTAAAAAATTAAAATTTTAATTTAAAAAAATTTAGATTTTGATGAAAAATATTAGAGATAAGAAGAAGCGAGAAGCTAGACTTGTCACAACATCCACCCATCGAGAGGCTTAAGCTCAGCGGGATAAACTTGTCTCGACATCCGTTCATACATCCGTTGAGTCACCCTTTGAGGCATCCATTGACGCATCACTTGATGCATCCGTTGAGGCACATGATCATATCATCGGCGAGGATAATATGGGACCATCATCACTTGTTCCGGATTATGATACAAAGGACTCATCGTAGGGTATTCCACATCTAGATGACATTCTGGATGGGGAGCATGAGCAGATACATGTTCATCCGGAGGAGGTACATGTGGAGCATGAACAAGTACCTGTTGAGCTGGAGCAGGTACATGTTGAGCAGGAGTAGGTTCATGTTGAGTAGCTTCAAGAACCTATGGAACAAGAGCATGTACTTGTGTTATTGATATGCTACACTGACCACAAAGCTAACGTTATATGGGCCGAGAGGGCATAATTATTTCCTTCAAATGTTTAATAAAGATTTTTCTAAATGTTTGTTTATCTAAGATAATGCCACTTTTTCTAAACCATCGTAGGAGGATCCCGAGGTGGTTAGGGATTTTACGAAACCAGATGTGATTAGTAGATTACGGGAGTGGCGTCGAGATTTGGACGACCAGTATTCCTAGTTTGGTTTGGCTAGACGCAAAGGACTTACAAAGTTGGAAGATCTTTAGTTTCGTGAGGTCGATCACTGTTTGATTACGGCGTTTGTCGAGAGGTGGCACCCCGAGACAAAGACACTTCATATGCCCTAGGGGCAGATGGGCATAGTGCTGCACAATGTTTAGGTGATTATGGGACTTGCAGTTTATGAAGATGCATTATTGACTTCCATTGATGATAATGTTAGGCATGATTGGCTTGTAGAGTCTTTTGGGTTATCTCATACGGATGCTAGATGGCAGTCTAGATAGATATATTGTGACACTATTAGGACTAGAGCCACAACCATGTTGGACCTTCCACAACCTCCTCATGAGGCTATCGCATCTGCATATTTGTTATTATTCATATCGTTGGCCTTGGTAGTCAAAAAATCTACCAACAGGATGCGACCATGACTTATCGATCTAGTACGAGATCATGTGAGGATAGAGTCGTATCCTTGGGGCACCGGGACCCTTGAATTTCTATATAGATGTTTGAGGAACGCTACTAGAAATAAATTGACAACGATAGGAGGTTATACTACACTTTTACAGGTATGGCTTCATAAATATTTTTCTTTGTAAAACATAATTTTATGTTTGATAATTAATTAACCTTTTTCATACAATTTTGGATGTACACAATTCATCATTGGGATGTGCAGCAGTGGAGAATCCAGAGTTACATGGGCATGCACATTGGTCTTTGAGATTTTTTGTCCTGTAAACACCGCCGATTAGTATAGAGAGGCTATACACATTACGATCACATTTGGACCAGATGAGGACGAAGGACGTGTGTTTTACTCCATATGATGATTAAGTGCTGAATTTTGGAGGGGAGTTTGTTGTTTCATGCTTCACCTTTCGGCCTTGCTTGAGAGTCAAGCGTCATGCATATGCTTGACCACTTAACACCAAGGAAATTACGTGTTGTGGATTCCACATACATCCCTCAATGTCAATTTTTCCTCTTCAATTTGCGCTCCCTCAAGTTGAAACAAACACATACACTTCCTTAAATTCTTTTTCCGGCTAGAACTTGGACATGATCGGATCAACATCTTTCTCTTTTCTAGGTCATCCGTGTCTATCACATGTCAATTGTAAGATAGAGAAGTCTATCCAACAACAATTCTTTAATGACCAACACCATATTCATGGAGTTTGCCACATACCAAGCCCAACCCAATAAGTTTTCTCTATCCGAAAATATCCATGGAGCTCGAATTTTAACGAAAATTCGGTACTGATTGCACGAGAATATTCCATAAGATCCTAAATAAAATAAGATAGAGTTTTATTCTAAAATTCATATATATTCTTAAATGAGTAAAAATAATTCAACTAATTTAACAATTCTGGTTCCCTATTCTAACATGTCTAGATCTAGTCCTATTAAGTAGGACAATTCCGGTCTTCTACTCAAACACGTCTAAAACTAATCCGACTAATTTTACAGTTTCAATTTTCCATTCTAACATCGTCTAAAAATAATTTTTTTTTTTTTTGTGAAACTACATTTTAATGGTACCCTCAAATCTAAGGTAAATTATTTCGGATTAATTCAAATGCGGTGTTAATATATATGGTACGGAGTTATGAAGTTTTCCACTATTAATGCACTTGATCACTGGATCAAGCATTTTCCGCCGTTAATGCACCGGATCAAGCATTTTCCACCGTTAATGCAATTGATCTAATAATCCATATTAGTCCAAACTCATTTAATGTAAAGTAACAATGGTAACTAGATTAAACTTGTTCAATTTAGTTAAGGCTAATATAATAATAATCCATATTAGTCCAAACTCATTTAATGTAAAGTAACAATGGTAACTAGATTAAACTTGTTAAATTTAGTTAAGGCTAATATAATATTTAGACCTCATCGGACATTACCTAGGTGGAAGCCAAGAAGAAGGCAAGTGCTATGGGAACTTATCTAAGTTTATAAAGATTAGAAATGTCGGGAGTCTTGAATATTTGAGAGTCTCAAGCTATACAAGATTAAAATTTGTCATTTGTTAAGATTTATCAAGTGTCAAGTCCGCCAATAAACAGATAAATTTCACCTCAAATTTCATTATCAGAAATTGGTAAATAACGGCAATCAGTCGACCGCAGAAAAGGAAGCTACAAAGAGATCTACTTGTATACAGTTAGATACTAAGCCCAATGTGAAGGGAAAGGATGCGACATTTTAATCACACAGACATTAAAAAGCAGTAAAATTAACATGCTTTGAGAAAGAAATGGAAGCATATATGTACAGATGGATGGAGGTTCATAGATGATTGTTGGGGGGTGTAACACAATATGAAAGAATCGATTGATAGAGATGGAGCAAAATTAAAGGGTTGATTTGATCATCTCTATGATGAGGACGACTTCACTGCCTTAAGGATTCTGTTTAGTTGAACTACGAGTACAGTTATATTGTCCCTGCTTCCCCGGGCGATTGCCAGCTCCACCAGCAATGACGCCGCCCTTAGAGCCCGGTTTGGTCCGTCATCGCCACCGCCTTCTGCCCTCCGTATCCTGCCTTCCAGACACCTTCGCACCACCTGGCACGCCACCTCGTTCGAAACCACGTCCCACAAGCCGTCGCTCGCTAGAATTAGGAATTCGTCGTCTTTGCTCCGATTGCAGACCGTTACTTCCGGCTTTGGTATTACAAAGGGTTTCAAGTACTCGTCGCCTGCATTCCATTCAGGATTATTTTAGTTTGTATATAATTAGAGACCATGCATATTAATTAACTCTTCCGTACCTATAGATCTGGAAGTGGCCAGAACTCCCAACACACGATATCCGTTCCAGTTTATAACTCTCCCTCCTGCAGCTTCGATTCTTGCTAGTTCATCGGGTCTGTCGGGCTACATAATTAACCAGATCGATTAATTACCACTCACTTTAATTTGCTGACTAATAAGCTAAGCTATGTTGTTTTAAGTTTACCTTGTGATCGACGGTCAAGGGGACAGCTATCCCATTTCGGCAAATCACAGCCCTTGAATCCCCACAATTGGCAACCACCACCTGCTCGCTACCAACCACCGCCACAACCGCTGTGGACCCCACCGTTTTCTCCTCCACGGCCTCCGGAGAAACCTCTCCGGGGCCGCTCATCTCCCAATCCATCTTCTCGAAACTCCGACCCATTATCCCCTCCCAATCGAACACTTCCCCATCACCCATCTCTGCTTCCACTATCCGATGCATTCTATCCTTACAAGCCTCCGCAACCTGGGCACCACCGTGCCCGTCGAACACCCCGAAGTAGTCGAAACTTTTAACAAATTCCAGTTCTACCCTTACCGTATCCTCCATTTCCCTCCTCCTCCCCATCACAGACGACATCCCATGCGACAGGCACGTCACTGCCGTTTTCTCCTTCGATCTGACCTCCAGCTCCTGAAGATTCTCCGACGACGATTCCGGCGAGAAGGACGACGACGAGTCCGATACCGAAGTCGTCGACGATGACAACTGCGCTTCTTCCATCTGGATCTTCATCAGCCTTCTCCGGCGTGCGCTCCTCGGCTTTCCGATCCCGCACTTCTCGAAGGGTTCTCCTGCGGATTGTGGGCGGAGATCCTCCTGCGGCGACGTCGTGGGCGATAGAGAAAGCTCCGTCATTGTTGAGAAGAGCTAGGAGTTAAAAGATTAGAGGAGGGGACACGTTGAGGGCTATAAATGGAGAAAGATTTGAGGGCATAAAATCTGTCATCTCTAACGTCACTCGTCACTGTCGTCAGTTTCCCATGAATTACTATTTAATGAGTATAAAAATAAAAAAAAGAAGAAAGAAAAAGGAGGGTGAGCAGACAGGGGAGTGTGAAGGTTAGCTGCCACGTATGGAACCGTTCGGATCTCTGGAGATGAACGTGGACGGCAGAGATGAGAAGATAGAACCACGTGTCCCGAAATGATGGAATTTGGTGGGAGATATTTAAGTTTTGATTTTGAAATGACGAGGGTGGGTCCCACAAGTCTGGGCGTGAAACGTGGCGTTTCGATGTCGTAGGGCGGTAAAAGAAGTGAGTATTCGGTGGTGCCTATGGCGTGTTAGGAGTTGGTTTGACAGGGAATGTTGACCTGTTAGATACTGGTGGGCCCCAGGCTTCTGTGTGGACCCACAATCTCTTAAAAAATGAGATACGTGTCAGTGGCAACGTATTTGCGTTTCTCAATTTGGACCTCGTACACATACCCCAGCAAGGCTTCGTGTTACGTTTAACTTGGTTGCTTTTTACAATAATTACAATCATACCACTTTACTACACCAATAATTTCATAACAATATCAAATATTATTTGGTCAAGCAAGTATAATTGAGTTTTTATTTGAAAAATCAATTGATATAGTTCTCATCATCATATAAACTTTTATTATCATGATAAAGTTGTTGAAGTAAGTTTATCTACATGAAGGCCTTTTTAAATTGTTGTTTAGTTCCTCATAACACGTATTTTCATAGTATTTTAGTTCATGATTTGCTATTCTAATACCATAACAATGCATAATTTATATTATTTGTTTTAGTCTCTTTATTCTGCATGAGGTGTAATTCGTCCAGGGCCCACTCATTTCCTCGGCCCATCGATATGCTGATTTAGCAATTTGGGCTGTGCAAATAAAGGCCATTACAAATTATCTTTGATTTAGTAACCACAAGTTTTTATTTTTGTAAAATTAAATTATATATAACCTAAAATAAAAATAATCTCCATCTAAAACCGGAATTTCATTTTTTCGTACATAGGTTCATAGAGAATAAGAATGTTGATACTATAAAAACTTTCATCTTTTCAAGTCAAAAGAATCATCAAAAATGGATGTCAAACCATGTTGGTACTATAAAAACTTTCAATTTAAGATTTAAAATCAATAAATATGTTTTCGTACATCGATACTATAAATATGTTTTCGTCATCAATTATGTCATTTATGTTCCAACCTTTGGTTTGGCTCCATCATCTATATAAAGGATGGTTTGTCTCATTTGTAAAACATGTCTAAGTTGAAGTATTGTGAAGGAAAATCTTTTTACTTGGTTTGGACATCACTTAAAATTCTATCTTGAATCTACTCTTTGATCAAAGCCTTCATACTGAGGATCCTTTTGGAAGGATCAACTCTGTCTACTCCACTTCGTGGATGATTTGATCTAACTAGATCGGATCTACCAAACGCTCTCGCATCCATTTCTAAGCTTCTGCCGCTCAAGTTCAACGTTTGATACAACTCGAACGATCAATAAGAAGTAGTTGAAGTTTCTCCTCGATCTAGATCGCCCCTATTCCTATCATACACTTCAATGGAGAAAAACATATACAAGCTTCGACTTTTATCTTCCAAAATGAATCTTTCAATTCACGTTTTGATGGTAAAGCTTATTCAATCTGTCATCAAAATGTGAAGAACTACTTTTGCAATCAATTTTAACTTTTCAATCCCTTTAAAGATAAACATCCAACCAAGATAAATCATGACATCAGGATTTATTTTAGAAACAAAAATTTGACAATAAAGATCATATAGAAGCATCCGATAGAATAAAGCAAAGAAACTAGAGTCAGAATCCAATTTTGAAAATTATTAAAAATACTTTATTCGAAGTAGTGGCCCAAACTTATACTCATTATGAATTTAAAGAAACAATACCAATTTAAGAAAGAAAATATCATGTACAAGTCGTAACATACGATTTGTAAACCCAAAACATACTTTGATGAAAGCAAATCCAATATCTACGTCTTAAAAAAACAAATGTAAGTGAACAATACTCAATTGCTTGCTTCATTAAATCGAATGGTGCTCAATCAAGAAAACAATACCAAGATCATGTACAAACCACAATGATAACTCCACCTTGATTATGAATTGTCTATGTGGATGATGAAAGACTTAAACATTTATGAGCGGTTTTATAAACTATCAAATATCGATCATATTTCTAGATTGCATGTTTTGGTTTTGTGTTTGTTAAATGTGTGCAGGCCTTGAAAATTATTTCAAAGGAAGAACGGAGGCCTTGAAACACATTACAAAGGACAAGCACGGAGGCCTTGAAAAGCAGATCAAGGGACAAACCCGGAGGCCTTGAAAAGCGATACAAGGAAGGGTTCGGCTGAAGGCTTTTCAAATATAAGATTCAAATATCTCAACAACCAAAGCAAGGATATCTACCAAGGATAACAAGAAGATCTTCAAACAAGATTTTAAGAGAAGATCTCGGTCAACCAACAAGAAGATCTTCAAACGGATTTGAAGAGAAGATTTCAGCCACAACAACAAGATCTCGCAAAGATATTAACAACCGACGCAAGAGGATAAAAGAAGATATTTCCAACGGATCCCGCACAAAGATCTCGGATCCAAGGAAAATCTTCAACGACCCTCAAGAGAGAAGTCTACAACGATAAAGATCTTCAATGGCTCTTTCAAGGAGAAGATCTTGAAGATGAAGTTTCTCAATGTGTGTCAAAAGAGAGGACTTAGATGAAGAAGATCTTACAACGGCTACTTCATCTCAACCAAACACTGTTTTCCATAGAGAAATAAGAACATTACAACGGCTATCTTACAACGGCTAAAATATTTCTCCATAGAAGACTATAAATGAAGATTGCGATTGAAGAGAACAACAAGAAGCTTACACAGAAACATCTAAGTCTTCAACAACAAAAAGCTTACACGGAAACATCTAAGTCTTCAAGCGATCAAACATCTTTATTCGTTCCAAAAGTTTTTCTTCCTCTTAGCTTACAAACGTTTACATCCCTAGAGTGAGAAAAACACTATAGCTTCATTGGCATACCTAGAGAGTGTTATACTTGAGTGTGGGTTACTTTGCGAAGCAACTAGGCTATTATTGTTAGGTTAGAGTTGACTAGATCGTAGCATTGAGGCTATAGTGAGAGAAGAAAGACATTTCTTCTAGGTTTTATCTAGGACTCTTTGAAGCAGATACTAGATAGTTAGATCCTAGGGTAAAGGAACCTTAGGATGGAGACGCAGGCTGTTAGAGATGAACTTCGTAAACATATCATAGTGTCGATCTTTTAATTCCGCATTCCATCTAAAACCGGAAAAATAAAATAAATTTCAACCGCGTTGGTATTGAAATCTCGAGAAATCAAGACATTTATACTTTCTATGAACTTCTTCGTCAACATGATATCGAATCAACGATAGAAACACAACTTTCATCTTTTCAAGTCAAAAGAATCATCAAAAATGGATGTCAAAGCATGTTGATACTATAAAAACTTTCAATTTAAGATTTAAAATCAATAAATATGTTTTCGTACATCGGTTGATACTATAAATATGTTTTCGTCATCAATTATGTCATTTATGTTCCAACCTTTGGTTTGACTTCATCATCTATATAAAGGATGGTTTGTCTCATTTGTAAAACATGTCTAAGTTGAAGTATTGTGAAGGAAAATCTTTTTACTTGGTTTGGACATCAGTTAAAATTCTATCTTGAATCTACTCTTTGATCAAAGCCTTCATACTGAGGATCCTTTTGGAAGGATCAACTATGTCTACTCCACTTCGTGGATGATTTGATCTAACTAGATCGGATCGACCAAACGCTCTCGCATCCATTTCTAAGCTTCCGCCACTCAAGTTCAACGTTTGATCCAACTCGAACGATCAAGAAAAAGTATTTAAATTTTTTCCTCGATCTAGATCGCCCCTATTCCTATCATACACTTCAATGGAGAAAAACATATACAAGCTTTGACTTTTATCTTCCAAAATGAATCTTTCAATTCACGTTTTGATGGTAAAGCTTATTCAATCTGTCATCAAAATGTGAAGAACTACTTTTGCAATCAATTTTAACTTTTCAATCCCTTTAAAGATAAACATCCAACCAAGATAAATCTTGACATCGGGATTTATTTTAGAAACAAAAATTTGACAATAAAGATCATATAGAAGCATCCGATAGAATAAAGCAAAGAAACTAGAGTCAGAATCCAATTTTGAAAATTATTAAAAATACTTTATTCGAAGTAGTGGCCCAAACTTATACTCATTATGAATTTAAAGAAACAATACCAATTTAAGAAAGCAAATATCATGTACAAGTCGTAACATACGATTTGTAAACCCAAAACATACTTTGATGAAAGCAAATCCAATATCCACGTCTTAAAAAAACAAATGTAAGTGAACAATACTCAATTGCTTGCTTCATTAAATCGAATGGTGCTCGATCAAGAAAACAATACCAAGATCATGTACAAACCACAATGATAACTCCACCTTGATTATGAATTGTCTATGTGGATGATGAAAGACTTAAACATTTATGCGCGGTTTTATAAACTATCAAATATCGATCATATTTCTAGATTGCATGTTTTGGTTTTGTGTTTGTTAAATGTGTGCAGGCCTTGAAAAATATTTCAAAGGAAGAACGGAGGCCTTGAAACACATTACAAAGGACAAGCACGGAGGCCTTGAAAAGCAGATCAAGGGACAAACCCGGAGGCCTTGAAAAGCGATACAAGGAAGGGTTCGGCTGAAGGCTTTTAAAATATAAGATTCAAATATCTCAACAACCAAAGCAAGGATATCTACCAAGGATAACAAGAAGATCTTCAAACAAGATTTTAAGAGAAGATCTCGGTCAACCAACAAGAAGATCTTCAAACGGATTTGAAGAAAAGATTTCGGCCACAACAACAAGATCTCGCAAAGATATTAACAACCGACGCAAGAGGATAAAAGAAAATATTTCCAACGGATCCCGCACAAAGATCTCGGATCCAAGGAAAATCTTCAACGGCCCTCAAGAGAGAAGTCTACAACGATAAAGATCTTCAATGGCTCTTTCAGGGAGAAGATCTTGAAGATGAAGTTTCTCAATGTGTGTCAAAAGAGAAGACTTAGATGAAGAAGATCTTACAATGGCTACTTCATCTCAACCAAACACTATTTTCCATAGAGAAATAAGAACATTACAACGGCTATCTTACAACGGCTAAAATATTTCTCCATAGAAGATTATAAATGAAGATTGCGATTGAAGAGAACAACAAGAAGCTTACACAGAAACATCTAAGTCTTCAACAACAAAAAGCTTACACGGAAACATCTAAGTCTTCAAGCGATCAAACATCTTCATTCGTTCCAAAAGTTTTTCTTCCTCTTAGCTTACAAACGTTTACATCCCTAGAGTGAGAAAAGCACTATAGCTTCATTGGCATACCTAGAGAGTGTTATACTTGAGTGTGGGTTACTTTGCGAAGTAACTAGACTATTATTGTTTGGTTAGAATTGACTAGATCGTAGCATTGAGGCTATAGTGAGAGAAGAAGGAGATTTCTTCTAGGTTTTTATCTAGGACTCTTTGAAGCAGATACTAGATAGTTAGATCCTAGGGTAAAGGAACCTTAGGATGGAGACGCGGGCTGTTAGAGATGAACTTCGTAAACATATCATAGTGTCGATCTTTTAATTCCGCATTCCATCTAAAACCGGAAAAATAAAATAAATTTCAACCGCGTTGGTATTGAAATCTCGAGAAATCAAGACATTTATACTTTCTATGAACTTCTTCGTCAACATGATATCGAATCAACGATAGAAACACAACTTTCATCTTTTCAAGTAAAAAGAATCATCAAAAATGGATGTCAAAGCATGTTGATACTATAAAAACTTTCAATTTAAGATTTAAAATCAATAAATATGTTTTCTTACATTGGTTGATACCATAAATATGATTTTGTACATATGTTTTCGTCATCAATTATGTCATTTATGTTCAAACCTTTGGTTTGGATCCATCATCTATATAAAGGATGGTTTGTCTCATTTGTAAAACATGTCTAAGTTGAAGTATTGTGAAGGAAAATCTTTTTACTTGGTTTGGACATCACTTAAAATTCTATCTTGAATCTACTCTTTGATCAAAGCCTTCATGCTGAGGATCATTTTGGAAGGATCAACTCTATCTACTCTACTTCGTGGATGATTTGATCTAACTAGATCGGATCGACCAAACGCTCTCGCATCCATTTCTAAGCTTCCTCCGCTCAAGTTCAACGTTTGATCCAACTCGAACGTTCAAGAAGAAGTAGTTGAAGTTTCTCCTCGATCTAGATCGCCCCTATTCCTATCATACACTTCAATGGAGAAAAACATATACAAGCTTTGACTTTTATCTTCCAAAATGAATCTTTCAATTCACGTTTTGATGGTAAAGCTTATTCAATCTGTCATCAAAATGTGAAGAACTACTTTTGCAATCAATTTTAACTTTTCAATCCCTTTAAAGATAAACATCCAACCAAGATAAATCTTGACATCAGGATTTATTTTAGAAACAAAAATTTGACAATAAAGATCATATAGAAGCATTCGATAGAATAAAGCAAAGAAACTAGAGTCAGAATCCAATTTTGAAAATTATTAAAAATACTTTATTCGAAGTAGTGGCCCAAACTTATACTCATTATGAATTTAAAGAAACAATACCAATTTAAGAAAGCAAATATCATGTACAAGTCGTAACATACGATTTGTAAACCCAAAACAGATTTTGATCAAAGCAAATCCAATATCCGCGTCTTAAAAAAACAAATGTATGTGAACAATACTCAATTGCTTGCTTCATTAAATCGACTGGTGCTCGATCAAGAAAACAATACCAAGATCATGTACAAACCACAATGATAACTCCACCTTGATTATGAATTGTCTATGTGGATTATGAGAGACTTAAACATTTATGAGCGGTTTTATAAACTATCAAATATCGATCATATTTCTAGATTGCATGTTTTGGTTTTGTGTTTGTTAAATGTGTGAAGGCCTTGAAAAGTATTTTAAAGGAAGAACGGAGGCCTTGAAACACATTACAAAGGACAAGCACGAAGACCTTGGAAAGCAGATCAACTGACAAACCCGGAGGCCTTGAAAAGCGATACAAGGAAGGGTTCGGCTGAAGGATTTTCAAATATAAGATTCAAACATCTCAATAACCAAAGCAAGGATATCTACCAAGGATAACAAGAAGATCTTCAAACAAGATTTTAAGAGAATATCTGGGTCAACCAAGAAGAAGATCTTCAAACGGATTTGAAGAGAAGATTTCGGCCACAACAACAAGATCTCGCAAAGATAATAACAACCGACGCAAGAGGATAAAAGAAGATCTTTCCAACGGATCCCAAACAAAGATCTCGGATCCAAGGAAAATCTTCAACGGCCCTCAAGAGAGAAGTCTCCAACGATAAAGATCTTCAATGACTCTTTCAAGGAGAAGATCATGAAGATGAAGATTCTTAACATGCGTCAAAAGAGAAGACTTAGATGAAGAAGAAAGAAGATCTTACAATGGCTACTTCATCTCAACCAAACACCGTTTTCCATGGAGAAATAAGAACATTACAACGGCTATCTTACAACGGCTAAAATATTTCTCCATAGAAGACTATAAATGAAGATTGCGATTGAAGAGATCAACAAGAAACTTACACAGAAACATCTAAGTCTTCAACAACAAGAAGCTTACACAGAAACATCTAAGTCTTCAAGCAATCAAACATCTTCATTCGTTCCAAAAGTTTTTCTTCCTCTTAGCTTACGAACGTTTACATCCCTAGAGTGAGAAAAACACTATAGCTTCATTGGCATACCTAGAGAGTGTTATACTCAAGTGTGGGTTACTTTGTGAAGTAACTAGGCTATTATTTTTAGGTTAGAGTTGACTAGATCGTAGCATTGAGGCTATAGTGAGAGAAGGAGATTTCTTCTAGGTTTTATCTAGGACTCTTTGAAGCAAATACTAGATAGTTAGATCCTAGGGTAAAGGAACCTTAGGACAGAGACGCAAGCTGTTAGAGATGAACTTCGTAAACATGTTATAGTGTCGATCTTTTACCATCTAAAACCGGAAAAATAAAATAAATTTCAACCGCATTGGTATTGAAATCTCGAGAAATCAAGATATTTATACTTTCTATGAACTTCTTCGTCAACATGATATCGAATCAACGATAGAAACACAAATTTCATCTTTTCAAGTAAAAAGAATCATAAAAAATGGATGTCAAAGCATGTTGATACTATAAAACCTTCAATTTAGGATTTAAAATTAATAAATATATTTTCGTTCATGTGTTCATATATAATAAGAATTAAATACGTGTGAAAAGTCTTTTATGTTGATTACGGTAGAAGAATCATTGATATTAGAAATGTTTTTCTAATTTAGTTTTTAATTAGAGTAAGTTATACAAAACCACCTCTTATTTACCCATTTTCTCACTTAACCACCTCTTATAAAAAAAATTCATATAACCAAATTTATTTATTTTTCGTTAACAAAGCACCATTCGCTTCACAGTCTGCCAAATATTCCGTCTATTAGGCCCACAAATGGATCAATAAATTGGAGAGTACTAGACAAATAGGAAGATATATTTCTCTCCACCATTGTCCACAAAAATGATGAATAAATTGGAGAGTATACACTGATACGCCCCCGGATGGCGATGTCATCCGTGCTTCCGGCTAAAAGGACCCGGCAAGCGGCTTGCCCATTTTGAAGATATTTTGGCTATTTAATAATAGACTTTTATATTCGGAACTTTAGTACCGAAACTTAATTCCGTGACTTAAATTCCGACATTTCGTTTTTTAGACCTTTCGTTTCGGAACCTTAAATTTCGTCATCAATTATGTCATTTATGTTCGAACCTTTGGTTTGACTCCATCATCTATATAAAGGATGGTTTGCCTCATTTGTAAAACATGTCTAAGTGGAAGTATTGTGAAGGAAAATCCTTTTACTTGGTTTGGACATCATCTTTTCCATCTTCTTAAAGTTCTATCTTGGATCTATTCTTTGATCCAAACCTTCATACTCGAGAATACTTTTGGAAGGATCAAATCTATCTACTCCACTTCGTGGATGATTCGATCTAACAAGATCGGATCGACCAAACGCTCTTGCATCTATTTCTAAGCTTCAGCCGCTCAAGTTCTACGTTTGATCCAACTCGAACGATCAAGAAGAAGTAGTTGAAGTTTCTCCTCGATCTAGATCGCCCCAATTCCTATCATACACTTCATTGGAGAAAAACATATACAAGCTTTGACTTTTATCTTCCAAAATGAATCTTTCAATTCACGTTTTGATAGTAAAGCTTATTCAATATGTCATCAAAATGTGAAGAACTGCTTTTGCAATCAATTTTAACTTTTCAATCCCTTTAAAGACAAACATCCCACAAAGAAAAATCTTAACATCAAGGTTTATTTTAGAAACAAAAATTTGACAATAAAGATCATATAGAAGCATCCGATAGTATAAAGCCAAGAAACTAGAGTCGGAATCCAATTTTAAATATTATTAAAAATACTTTATTCGAAGTAGTGGTCCGGACTTACTCATTATGAATTTAAAGGAACAATACCAATTTAAGAAAGCAAATATCAATTGCTTGCTTCAATAAAACGAATGGTGCTAGATCAAGAAAACAATACCAAGATCATGTACAAACCACAATGATAACTTCACCTTGATTATGAATTGTCTATGTGGATGATGGAAGACTTAAACATTTATGAGCGGTTTTATAAACAAACAAATATCGATCATATTTCTAGATTGCATGTTTTGGTTTTGTGTTTGTTAAATGTGTGCAGGCCTTGAAAAGTATTTAAAATGAAGAACGGAGGTCTTGAAACACATTACAAAGGACAATCACGAAGGACTTCGAAAGCAGATCAAAGGACAAACGCGGAGGCCTTCAAAAGCAATGCAATGAAGGATTCGGCTGAAGGCTTTTCAAATATAAGATTCAAATATCTCAACAACCAAAGCAAGGATATCTACCAAGGATAACAAAAAGATCTTCAAACAAGATTTTAGGAGAAGATCTCGGCCAACCAACAAGAAGATCTTCAAACGGATTTGAAGAGAAGATTTCGGCCACAACAACAAGATCTCGCAAAGATCTTAACAAGCAACGCAAGAGGATAAGAGAAGATCTTTCCAACGGATCCCACACTAAGATCTCGGATCCAAGGAAAATCTTCAACGGCCCTCAAGAGAGAAGTCTTCAACAACAATGATCTTCAACGGCTTGGAAGATCTCGTATCTTAAACTAAGGGCTTCAACGACAAAGATCTTCAACGACTCTTTTAAGGAGAAGATCTTGAAGATAAAGTTTCTCAGCATGCGTCAAAGAGAAGAAGTAGATGAAGAAGAAAGAAGATGTTACAACGGCTACTTCATCTCTACCAAACACCATTTTCCATGGATAAAGAAGAACATTACAATAGCTATCTTACAACGGCTAAAAGAGTTCTCCATAGAAGACTATAAATAAAAATGGCGATTGCAGAGAACAACAAGAAGCTTATATGGAAACATCTAAGTCTTCAAGCGATCAAACATCTTCATTCGTTCCAAAAGTTTTTCTTCCTCTTAGCTTACAAACGTTTACATCCCTAGAGTAAGGAAAACACTAGAGCTTCATTGGCATACCTAGAGAGTGTTATACTCGAGTGTGGGTTACTCTGCGAAGTAACTAGGCTATTATTGCTAGGTTAGAGTTGACTAGATCGTAGCATTGAGGCTACAGTGAGAGAAGAAGGGGATGTATCTAGGACTCTTTGAAGTAGATAATAGATAGTTAGATCCTAGGGTAAAGGAACCCTAGGACGGAGATGTAGGCTGTTAGAGCTGAACTTCGTAAACATATCACCGTGTTGATCTTTTAATTCCGCATTTCATATTGCGTATACTGTGACTAACGTTGCTTTGCAGGTTTCGAAGTCAAGGCCTTGATATCCCTTTCAAAGCCTTGAAAACCAATTTTTTCACCAAACGCACAGATCGACTTCAAGGCCTTGAACAGATTCAAGATACCGTAGAATAATCTCAAGACCTTGAAACACATCTTCAAGACCTTGAAACGACAAACTGATTTTCCAGAAGTCAGTTTCAAGGCCTTAAAACCCAACTTCAAGGCCTTGATTGTAACACCCCGAATTCTCAGAACTCGGAGTATTACTGGTTAGGACCTCACAATGGGTCCCGACCTCAGTTTGACAACAACATTACTAGGACCTTGCAACAAGACACAAATAAAGAAACCGAAATTCATAAAAATACTTTTAGGGTAATGAATGCAACACTGTCTAGTAGCCTAAAGTACTTAAACAAAAGAAAAGAACAATTGTCTTAATCAAAAGAAAGGAAAGACAAAAACAACCCCAACCCCGCTCTAAGGAGTACGGAGACCCGGCTGACCACTACTTCCGGATCACTCAGCTGCTGATCTAACCTGCGGTAAATCTAAAACAACAACAAGAAGAACCGTTAGCTAGTTATCTAAATATTAGCAGAGTAATAGCAACACAAACACACTCAGATAAACATAAACACTCAACATGCTTTCAAACAAGTCCGTTTTATTATCTTGCTTTAATTTACTCGTTCACTCTAGTGATACTTATTTTGTGACACGAGGGATTCCCAAACCTCGCCTCCGCCCCCATGTAACCATCAGGAATGGATCCGATGCATCTCACCTTGTACCTGCATGGTCTGGGTATAGAGAACCTCCCAGTCTCCTGTCAGAGCTGGGCAGTGATGTCACGGCCCGTTATACATACACTTGGGCCTTAAACGTAATAATAACAGTCGTCCTAACAAGTTATTATTATTAAATCACGCAATAGCACACACCACTACTATCACTCAACTAACACTCAGAAACTGGCTAAGTAAGTCGCAAGGACTTACCTGAGTCAAAATACTCTCTAACGCGTCCCACACAGTCCGTACTCGTGGTAACTCAAGCGCCTGTCAATTAAGGCATGTGTATCAAAGTCACATCTCGATGTCCAACCTCTTGCGAAGGAATTACGGAAAAACAACTCTTTTAAGATAAACGACCATTTTGCCCCTGGTACCGAAAGTCCTCAAAGTTTACTCTTGAGTCCTACTAAATTCTTTTAGGATTTGTTTTCTATGATTAGTTTCTCTCTCTGATAGTTTTTCTTATAAGTTATAGCTCGGGTCACTTTACTCCTATTTAGGTATATATATATATATACATACATATATATGTATATATATATATACATACATATATATGTATATATATATATATATATGTATATATATATATAGAGGCATGTATTATTCTCACTTCATTTAACTCGTAAACTTCCGTAACTAATCGGTAGTTATATATATATCCACGTAATCTCGTAGTTCCAAACTCGCACTTATATACAATTTACGTATCTATATATAAGTGTATATACACTACGGTACCTCACTTAATTGTCTAATACATATATACATATAGGTATATATATATACATTCGTAAACTAATTATTCCGTTTTCAACCCCAGTACTGCATCTATACATACATACACTCACCTACACTTATATAAATCCATTTCAATTCTGTCAAAAGCATATTTAAAATTTCTTCAACAGATATCCATCAGTACAGAGAAGAGAGTTTGCAGAGGAGGGAACCAGTACTCACGGTGGCTCGCGTTAGGCTGCGGTTCCGGCCTAGAGGGCTCGTACGCTCTACGGTGTCCGGCTCTTCCTAGTTGGCGATTACTACGACCCCTACTGCAGCACCGTCTTCGTCTGCAACACCCTCCTTCACCGGTGGTAAGGTTCGGAGGCTGAGCTTCCCCGTCTCGCGCCTGGTGTGACTCGTTCTGGGGTGCAGCCTAGGTTAGGGTCGCGGCGGTTCGGAAAAGATAGAGAGGACGACGGCTGAGATGTAGGTGGTTACCTGGGGCGGTCGCCGGAGTCGCACGCGGGAGTAGTTAGCTGCACGACAGGCGTTCTGGGTGGTCGCTTCAGGTTCGACGCCGGTGGTGCGTCCGAAGGACGGCGGCGCTGCTGCGGTGTTCGAACGGAGTGGTTCTCCTGCCTCGCTCTTCCTGTAGGATGTGCGTCGCTTGTGCCGTATCGATGTAGACAAAGGTAGCTGCGGTTTTTGGGTTGTGAGGGAGAGGTTAAGCGTTGATTAGGTTAGCATTACTAATTAGGTTTAGGATTAGGGAGAAGGTGTTGGGCCAGCCGGATAGGATGGTATGGGCTTTTAGTGGGCCAACCGGCCTGTTCTCCTCTTAGACCGGATTAAGAACTTGTTACCCGTCCGGATTTCTGGTTAGGTGCGGGAATTTACAGAATACGGAATTATATCCCGTATTATTTAAATTATTAATTATTTATTTATATATTAAGGTGCGTAAACTATTTCCGGTTGCAAAGTTTCATCATTTTATGTGACTTAAGTTCGCATAAAATGATAGAACTTAATCTCGTTTTATTTATTTTAATTTATGTACCTATTTATTTAAGATGAACGTCTCGGAAATCGGTTAGATTCAGGTTTAATAGAGTCTAAAAATTTCCGGTTATTACATTGATATAGGATCCAAAGGCGAAAATCCAACGGTACCTGAATCTAGTCGAGCAAATGAGCCTCAATCTTCAGGATCTGTTCCAACCTTCAAAAGAAGAAAATTTCAACATTTTTTATACCATCCATCAGAGAACGTGATCTTATATCTAAAAGAAGGAGTTCAAACCCAATCTAGGGATAACAACTTGTGTGCTTTTTCGGCTTTCGAGTCTCTTGTAGAGCCCAAGAACTATGTTCAAGCACTTCAAGAACCGGATTGGATCATGACCATGCAAAATGAACTGAATGAATTTGAGAGAAACAAAGTCCGGACCCTCACGTTTAGACTTAAGCAACAATCCGTAATTGGCACAAAATGGGTATTTCGAAACAAGTTGGATGAAAATGGCAAGGTCATTCGTAACAAGCACGACTTGTAGCTCAAGCCTATAACCAAGAAGAAGGTATTGACTAGGAGGAGACTTTTGCTCCAGTTTCCAGGTTAGAAGCCATACGTATGCTACTTGCTTTTGCATCCTTTATGAACATAACGATTTTTCAAATGGATGTTAAATGTGCTTTTCTAAATGGCTTCTTGGAAGAAGAACAAGTCTACTTTGCTCAACCTCATGGTTTTAAAAATGATGAATTTCCGGATCATGTCTGAAGAACCGATAGGTGATATAAATAATATAGATAATACTCTAGAAGGGGGGGGGGGGGTTGAATAGAGTATGAGAACTTTTTGCAAACCAAATCTCAAGGCCTTGAAACTCCTTTCAAGGGCCTTGATGTCAATCTGTGTTACTAGTGAAACTTCGATTTCAAGGGCTTTGAAACTCAATTTCAAGGGCCTTGACTTCTTGCTCCTGCAAAACAAATTTAGTCACAATCAAGTTTATATGGTGCGGAATTGAAAAGATTGAAACGAGGATATGTTTACGAAGTTCGGCTCTGAATAACCTACTCTTTGTTCCAGGGTATATCCGTAGGATCTAACTATCTATTATCGGCTTCAAAGAGCCCTAGATACAAACTAGAAGAAATCCCCTTCTTCTCTCACTTGTAGCCAATGCTACGATCTAGCTCCAACTCTTAACCTAACTATAATAGCCTAGTTACTTCGTAGAGTAACACACTCTAGTATAACACTTTTTAGATCTACCAATGGAACTCTTGTGTTTTCTCTCTCTCTCTAAGGAGATAAAACTTTTACGTGAATGTGAGAAAGAAAAACAACGAATGAAGATGATTAGATTGCTTGAGGATGCAAAGATGTTTTACGGTGTAAGCTTGTGTCTCTTCTTCGACCATCATCTTCATTAATATCTTCTATGGAAAGATCTTCTATCCGTTGTAGAGATGACCGTTTGAAGATCAACCTTCTTTTCCATGAAGATCGTAAGGTAGACGTTGCACGTCTTCGATCCCTACGAACACGTTGAGTCTTTTACTCCTTGATCTTCTCGTTTTCTGTTGGATAAGAGAGAGAAGATATTTTTGCCGTTTTTTGTTTAGAAAATCTTCTCGAAATGATTCTCTATCCTTCGGTTGAGATCTTCCTTCAGTTGACAAAGTCTTTGGTTGATAAGATCTTCTTGTTACAGAATCTTCAACGAAGATCTTTAATTTATTTGAATCCTTGTTCCGTGCAC
The DNA here is from genome assembly GCA_033239045.1 of Fagopyrum esculentum. Classification (NCBI taxonomy): domain Eukaryota; kingdom Viridiplantae; phylum Streptophyta; class Magnoliopsida; order Caryophyllales; family Polygonaceae; genus Fagopyrum; species Fagopyrum esculentum. Next base: position 102,522,602 of record BSUD01000002.1, on the reverse strand, counting down.
TTTAGATTCCAAGGCCCTTGATCTTTGTCCTTTTGAACTTGTTCTTGAATCCAACTTCAAGGCCCTTGACATGTAGATATACAACTTGCACTGAATTTAAACCAACCAAACATCTAGAAATATAATCAAGTACATTGTTAGAAATCCAACTGCTATATTTGTGTGAAAATCTTCCATCATCAACACCTGTAAATCATTTCAATCAAGGTGGAGTTTTCAATCTCCCCCTTGATGGAAGATAACACAAAGTTTCGTACCTGCATTTGTTAGTTTAGCAATGCATATAACAATCTCAAAACTAAAAATGCAGAATGCAGTATATCTGAAATGTCGGATCATATTTCTCCCCCTTTGTCTTTCAACAAGGGAGAAAAAGTAGTCAAACCAGGAAGTCTTAAAAACGATTACAAACCCAGAACAAATGTATTTTCAACGAGGTTCTAAAAAGCAGTCAACCCATAGGGAAAAAGATTAGTCAGCTTTAAAATTCCTCATAAAACTCCTTCTTTCCTTTGGATGAAGTTTTCTTATAACGCCAATCATCCATTTCAGCTGCCAAACGTCTTCTCTTTTCTTCAGGTCTTCTTTGTTTAATAACTTCATACTCAACTTTGGGAAAGAACATTGGCTCTTCATGAGTTGGGTATAGAATTGATTTATTCTGGACACGCCTTTTACAATTCATCAGCATATTCTCAACCTGCTCTTGAGTATGTTGAGCTACATCTTCAGGTATGGGCAAAATACTTCCCATTGTAGTTAGTGTAAGAGCATTCATCAAATACATCTCATTGACTTTAGCATTGATGGTAGCCAGTATCTCGAAATTTGAATCTATTCTCCTTTTGGCGTCAAACTGAAAATCAGACAATTCACGATTGAGACGAGCTATTTCATTTTCACATCCCTCTAACCTGAATTCTGGAGTAGGAGAGAATTTAACTTCTTCATTTGGATTTTGAGTAACTCCTTTTCCTTTCAAAGTCCATGTTCCCGCAAGATTTTTCTCAATCCCTAGACGTTCTAAGCAGTTCTCATCAATTTTACTGTTAATAGACTGTCTTTCCTCAGAAGATGTATCAATCTTGTAGTAATCAAAGACCTTAGGCAGCAAATTTCCATAAGGCAAAGGAATAGATCTCTTAGAGTTAACAGAATGCAGCATATGGTTGAGAATCAGATTAGGCACATCTATGGCCACATAAGAGATAAGTAAATGAACTAATTCCAAAGATTGACCAGTCAACAACTCTCTTGAGTTTACACGGGGGACTACACATCGAACCAGTATGGTGAACACTATTTTAGCTTCTAACGTCAGAGAAGTATGAGTGAGTTGACGTGAGTTTGAATTGGGAATCAGAAAATTCTCTTTAACAATACGAACACTCTCTGACCTTGAAGGATAGTTGAACACTACATCTGTAGGAATTTCTAAAATTTCACTAAGAATAGAAGAAGTGAGTGAAATTGGAGTACCTTTGACTGACGATTCAAGAGTAATACCCCCTTTGTCCCTTTTTGTCGGGAGATTAACATAGAATAGTCTCGTGAGCCGTGGAAAAGCAAAATCTCCAGGGTTTAAAACCTTCCAGATAATCGAACTCTTCAGCTTGTCTATGCAAGGTATCTTGAGAGTATTAAGAAAGTCAGTATCCACCAAATCACACATACAGAGCGGTCGATTGTGAAAGCCATCAAGCCAAGATCCAAACGCTTGAAAATTTATAAACCATGATGAGGGAAGACCAGTAATCTGATATGTATCCAAATGTTCAGAAGGTTTTTCTTCTTTATCGATTGAAGAATTCTGAACAACTTTCTTGTTAGAAGATGGAGGAGCAGATCTCTTTCTTCTGGGTGCCATGAGGAAAGTTTGAGAGAGAAATCAAAGAATTTTGAAATAGGATTTCTTGTGAAAGGATAAAAAGATGAGAAATTAGGTCCTTTTTATCAGAGATATGACAAAATCTTTGAGAGAATCAAGCTTTTAAAACCAAAATCAAAATTGTATCAAATAAAAGGGTTTAAAAATTATTTTAAGAATTAAAATATCTAACAGATATTAACTCTTAAAAGATCCGTAAAGTCAATTTACCCTTTACGATGTTTCAAGGTCCATTGAATTTGATTTCAAGGCCCTTGAAAACATCAATTGGACTTCATGCATAGGATGATTAAAACTCGTTTACTCCCCCTACCTTAATGCTTCCTTGTTCAACATATCAAGCTCCAATCTAATAAAATTAAATTGTTCATCAGGAAGAGGCTTGGTAAAGATATCTGCAAGCTGCAAGTTAGTTGAGATAAAAGAAATTGAAACATCACCTTTCTCAACATGATCACGTATGAAGTGATGCCTCACATCAATATGCTTAGTCCTTGAATGCTGCACATGATTTTTGGTTATAGAAATAGCACTAGTATTATCACATTTTATAGGAATACCTCTCAAGTCAAAGCCAAGGTCATGAAGTTGTTGAGCAATCCAAAGAATTTGAGCACAACAGGCTCCAACAGCTATATATTCGGCCTCAACTGTGGATAGGGCAACAAAATTTTGCTTCTTGGAGTGCCAACTAATTAGGGATGACCCTAAGAATTGACAACATCCAGAAGTACTTTTTCTATCGACCTTATAACCTGCAAAGTCTGCATCTGAATAGCCAACAAGATGAAACGAGCTTTGACGTGGGTACCATAACCCTAGATCCTTAGTGCCATTGAGATACCGAAAAAATTCTTTTCACAGCTATCAAGTGTGACTCCTTAGGATCAGCTTGAAATCTTGCACACATGCACACGCTAAATATAATGTCAGGACGACTAGCAGTTAGATACAACAATGAACCGATCATACCTCGATATTTCCTTTTGTACTACAGTTTTGCCATTCTTGTCATGATCTAGCGAAAGTGTTGAACTCATAGGAGTCTTTGCAACCTTAGATTGATCCATTTTGTACTTTTTAAGCAAGTCTTTAGTATACTTGCTTTGATTGAGAAAAATTCCTTTCTTTGCTTGTGTAACTTGAAGTCCAAGAAAGAAATTTAACTCACCCATTAAGCTCATCTCAAATTCTCTGCACATAATATCTGAAAATTCCTTGCAAAGGGAATCATTAGTAGCACCGAATAATATATCATCAACATAGATTTGTACTACTAAAATATCGTTGCCTCTAGTTTTGATAAACAATGTTTTATCAATCAAACCTCTTTTGAAATTGTTTTCAAGAAGATATTTAGACAATCAGCTCGAGGAGCTTGCTTAAGACCGTAAAGAGCTTTATCTAATTTAAAAACATGATCCGGAAATTCATCATTTTCAAAACCAGGAGGTTGAGCAACGCAGACTTCTTCTAAGAAGCCATTTAGAAAAGCACATTTTACATCCATTTGAAAAAGTTTTATGCTCATGAAGGATGCAAATGCAAGTAACATACGTATGGCTTCTAACTTGGCAACAGGAGCAAAAGTCTCCTCATAATCAATACCTTCTTCTTGGTTATAGCCTTGTGCTACAAGTCGTGCTTTATTTCGTATGACTTTACCACTTTCATCCAATTTGTTTCGAAAGACGCACTTCCTGTCAATAACTGATTGATGCTTTGGTCTTGAAGTAAGAGTCCATACCTTGTTCCTCTCAAATTCATTTAATTCATTTTGCATGGAAATGATCCAGTTTGGTTCTTGAAGAGCTTGAATGTAGTTCTTCGGCTCGACAAGTGATACAAAAGCGGAGAAAGTACAAAGTTTATTCACTTTAGATCTAGTTTGAACTCCAACATTTGGATCTGAAATCCCATTTTCTTGTGGATGATACGAGGAGTGTTGAACTTTTCTTCTTTTGACAAATGATGTAGATCCAGAAGGTTGAGCTGAATATGTCAAATTTGATTCAGGTATTGTTTGTGCATTACCTGTTGTTCCAATCTCAAGGCCTTGAAGTTGGGTTTCAAGCCCTTAAAGTGGAGTTCTGTTGTCACAGTTTCCAGTTTCAAGGTCTTGAAGGTGTGTTTCAAGGTCTTGAGGATTTTATTTGGTATCTTGAATCTTTTCTTGCATATTCTTGTCTTGACCTTGTGTACAAGATTTACATAGGTCATCAACTTTGAAGTTTAGGTTTGGCAAACCACGTACCAAATCTTGTGTAAGTACCTTCTACATGGTGTGCATGCTTACGTGACCAAGTCTTCTATGCCAAAGCCTGGAATCATCAGTCAACGCCTTTAGACATTTTAGCTTAGTTCCTGCAACTTGGTTAATACTCAAAGAATAAACATTATTACACCTAGGAGTAGTAAACAATACTTCTTCCGTCTTTATGTCTTGAACTTCACATTTTTCTAAATCAAACATGACTTTATTGCCTTCATCACAAATTTGAGAAATACTTAGCAGATTATATTTCAAGTCATCAACTAAATAAACATCATCAATAAAGTTGGATGAATCATAGCAAATTTTACCAATGCCAATTATGTCACACTTTCCTTTATCACCAAGACTCATAGTTCCAAATGATTGCTTCTTTAAATCTGAGAATAAAGAACTCTTTCCACTCATGTGTCTTGAGCAACCATTATCTAATATCCATTTGTGCTCCTTTACCTTGGTGATATCCTACAAAACAACAAACATCAACCTTTCCGGGTCGACCAAATGGCATATTTTGGTTCATACTCAGGTTCGATCATGTTTGGTGGTCTAGTACCTTTAGGAACCCAGATTTGTTTGACATGTTTCCTTAAATAGAAAGGATAGGTGTTTCCGATGATATAAGGATAATTTCTTCTATAAGGACATGTAGATTTAACATGACCCTTTTTGCAACAATAGAAGTAGGTAGGCATATGAATGCTTCCTTTTGCCGTAACAAAAGTGGTGGTAGGTTTTCTAGGAAAGCTTCTATGATACCCTATACCATTTTTGTTAAGTGAAGATTGTTGTTCACCCATCATTCTTCCAGATTAGCTTTTGAACGAGTAAACTTAATGAGTGATGCCTTCTGGTCTTGACACATTAAAGTCAGATCAACTTTCTCTTTCTCTAGATCGATATAGCTTCGATGTAGAGAATAGAGGTTGTTCTTGAGAATCAGGTTTTCTGATTCCAAGGCCTTGATATTGTCATCAAGTTCTTCTTTTTCTGTGTTAAGATTTTCAATCTCCAAAGACATCTCACTCAATTGTTTATCTTGTTCATAAAGTTTTTCTTTGAAAGAATTTATCCTTATTCTATGTTCCTTATCACTTAAGATAATATCCTTAAAAAATTGTTTAAGGTCAATCTCACGTTGAGACAAAATTGTACTTACCATATTGTCGATGTAAAGATTTGAGTTATCTTCATGATCGGCCATAAGACACAAGTTTGCTTGTTCTTGTTCATCTTCTGATTCATTTTTGATTTTGAATCTCTCCATGAAGCAACCATGGCTTTCTTCTTTCAATCATTCTTCTTGAAGTTGGTCCTCTTCTTTTGTGGGCAATCCTTCACCAAATGATCTGTTTCACCACATTCAAAACAAGTCTGTACTTTCGTTTTCTTATTAGAGTTAGAAAACTTACCTCGGGGTTTTGATGCTCGTGAAAATTCTCGGTTTGCAGATTGTTTCTTTATCTTGAGAATTCTTGCTAAACCTTTAGAGATCATGGCAAGAGCATCTTCTTCATTATCATCATCACTATTTTCTTCATCAGAAGGTAACTCATCTCTTTTGGATTTTAATGTCAAATTCTTGGAGTTGGATGGGAGTTCTCCATCTTCTTCGCCAAGAATCATTTCATGTGTGATGAGTTTTCCAAGTAAATCATCAAGAGGAAGAGTAGTAAGATTTTGAGCTTCTTCAATAGCAGTCATCTTTGGTACCCACTTGGCTTTAGGTAAGCTTCTTAGGACCTTTCTCACTTTTTCGTCATTTGTGAAGGTCTTTCCGAGTGAGTCTATATTGTTCACTATCCTAGTGAATCTGGTGAACATTTCTTTGACTGGTTCATTTGGATTCATCTTGAATAGCTCGTATTGTCTGAGAAAGATGCTAATCTTTGTTTCCTTGACTTGACTTGTTCCTTCGTAAGTGACAAGAAGCTTGTCCCATATTTCTTTTGCACTTTTGCATGATGAGATGTGGTTGAATTCATTAGCATCTAATCCACAGTAAAGTAGATTCATTGCCTTGTAATTCTTTAACACACTGTCCAGGTCAGCCTGTGTGAAGTCTGATTCCTTCTTCGGGACTTGGACTCCTTCAACTGTTGTCATTGGAACTTTTGGTCCATCTTAAATAATGCTCCAAAGCTCCATATCCTGGTCAATCAAGAACATACGCATTAGTGATCTCCAATGAGCGAAGTTGTTGCCACAGAAGAGTGGTGGTCGAGATGAGAATCTTCCTTGAGCAAATCCACCATCACCTACAGGATTCATGATTAGTCTCACTGATGGTTAAATCAATAAACGTGAGTCTAGCTTTGATACCAATTGAAGAACCGATAGGTGATATAAATAATATAGATAATACTCTAGAAGGGGGGTTGAATAGAGTATGAGAACTTTTTACAAACCAAATCTCAAGGCCTTGAAACTCCTTTCAAGGGCCTTGATGTCAATCTGTGTTACTAGTGAAACTTCGATTTCAAGGGCTTTGAAACTCAATTTCAAGGGCCTTGACTTCTTGCTCCTGCAAAATAAAGTTAGTCACAGTCAAGTTTATATGGTGCGGAATTGAAAAGATTGACACGAGGATATGTTTACGAAGTATGGCTCTAAATAGCCTACTTTCCATCCCAGGGTATATCCGTAGGATCTAACTATCTATTATCAGCTTCAAAGAGTCCTAGATACAAACTAGAAGAAATCCCCTTCTTCTCTCACTTGTAGCCAATGCTACGATCTAGCTCCAACTCCTAACCTAGCTATAATAGCCTAGTTACTTCGCAGAGTAACAAACTCTACTATAACACTTTTTAGATCTACCAATGGAGCTCTTGTGTTTTCTCTCTCTCTAAGGGGATAAAACTTTTACGTGAATGTGAGAATGAAAAACAACAAATGAAGATGATTAGGTTGCTTGAGAATGCAAATATGTTTTCCGGTGTAAGCTTGTGTCTCTTCTTCTTCGACCATCATCTCATTTATATCTTCTATGGAAAGATCTTCTAGCCGTTGTAGAGATGACCGTTTGAAGATCAACCTTCTTTTCCATGAAGATCGTAAGGTAGACGTTGTACGTCTTCGATCCCTACGAACACGTTGAGTCTTTTACTCCTTGATCTTCTCGTTTTCTGTTGGATAAGAGAGAGAAGATATTTTTTCCGTTTTTTGTTTAGAAAATCTTCTCAAAATGATTCTCGATCCTTCGGTTGAGATCTTCCTTTGGTTGACAAAGTCTTTGGTTGATAAGATCTTCTTGTTACAAAATCTTCAACGAAAATCTTCAATTTATTTGAATCCTTGTTCCGTGCACTTTAGATTCCAAGGCCCTTGATCTTCGTCCTTTTGAACTTGTTCTTGAATCCAACTTCAAGGACCTTGACATGTAGATTTACAACCTGCACTGAATTTAAACCAACCAAACATCTAGAAATATAATCAAGTACATTGTTAGAAATCCAACTGCTATATTTTTGTGAAAATCTTCCATCATCAACACATGTAAACCATTTCAATCAAGGTTGAGTTTTCAATGTCTTTAAATTGGACAAAGCTCTTTATGGTCTTAAGCAAGCTCCTCGAGCTTGCACTAGTACAAAAACCCCTCCAGACCTTGCTTACGTTGGAGCGGTTTGAAAAAACCGTGATAAAAGGTATTTTCGGACCACGGTTATATATATAACCGAGGTCAATTGGTTTTTTTAATTATTTTTTAAAATTTAGACCCCGGTTATTTCAAATAACCGGGGTATTAAAGGCTCGGACCCCGGTTCGTATATTAGGCGTGTTGAAATAATGAAGTCGGACCCCGGTTATTACATAAACCGTGTTTAAAAAACGACCCGGACCCCGGTTCTTAAATAACCGTGGTAATATAACCTAAATGAACGACGCTGTTTTGACCCTAATCAGGAAAAGAACAGATCACGCCCTCTCAATTGCTTCCCTAATCTAACGATCGCGTAAGTCCTCCTTCATGTTCAACCATCCGGCGACTGCACCTCGAACCCGACTCTCCAACAAAAGGCTGGTGATGAGCTCTTGTGAATTGAAGCACACCGAACACGTAAGGTATGAATCTTACTGTTACTTCTTCTTCAGAGGCTCTTCAGAGGCTCTTCACCGTCAACCCACAATGCAGGGGTCAAATATCGAACAAAATCTTACTATTAACAAATATATATATCCAAGATTATGTTCTTTTGTGCCACATGCCAACTATAGGTGGCGAAGTATCTCTAAGTTTGGCAGCTTTGCAAAGTTTGTAATTGGGTTTTCTTTTTTACTTCTTCTTCAGCCTTTGGGGTTGGGATTTGCTCAGTTTGCGGAGCCTGTATTTCAAAGGTGCATGAACATTATTCAGACTGAATGATTAACAAAGGGGAAGAATAATTTTTTTTACTGCATTTTATCATCTTTTACCATGATACACTTGGGAGTGTTTGGTTCGTTCTTATCTAATTTTCTGTCTTCTGTGTCATCCTATACTGTCTAGCAATTATTTTCTTTCTCCCTGTTAGGTCTCATTCTAGATTGGGTGTAAGCTCAAGGGATTAATTCCTTGGCTCTGTATTATACTGTTTTATAATGTTTTGTAAAGGTTTTTATTGAAAGACTTCAATGATATGGGACAGTGCTTGATTGGAAGCACGGGTACCAGGGAGGAATGAAACATCTAGAGAAATAATATCTTTGGATCTCCGTCTCTTGAAAATATCTTCTAATTATGTTCTCCAAAGGCTCAGTTGATGAAACTAGTGAAGAGTACTTTGATATCTGTGGTGGAAAACAGTCAGAGGGACCCTTTTAGCTGCATTCCTGCCAAGTCTAGGTTGCAAAGTATTAGCTCTTACCAGTATACATACTAAGAGCATAGTAGTCTTGTTTTGCGCTTCACGTCCCTTAGACAGTGCCGAACATTAAACGTCTACAGATAATGAATGTGAAATAAAAATTTAAAGTGGCTGATTGCAAACTCGTATCACCTTTGTGTGCTTCATATTCCTTGAGACATTGCATCTGAATTCAGTTTTGATTCTAGTGCTGCGAGGATTTTGTGCTTTGGCCTTGTACATCCAGTTCCCTGTTCATTTATGTTACAAAGCAGGTCTATTCAGTCGTTCCCAATTACTATGTACTCTAACATTTAAGGTTGATTATTATTGATGGCAGTACACAATTTTCAGAGAGACAAACAATAGTGGATACATACATCCAGTTCCTTGTTCTTATTTATACTAGTTCACTGACTATAATGAAAGATCCATATGAACATACATCCAGTTCCCTGTTCTTATTTATACTAGTTCACTGACTATAGTGAGATATATTTCTTTAACTTCTAAATAATACATCAACCAAGAAAATCATCATGCTCCTTTCTAACCACAATCTCTCTTCTAAATGAATCACTTTTACAGTAATTTGTTTCTAAGAACTCCACTTACCAACAACCGTCAGCTTTGTTTCCTATGAGTAGTTGTCATCTTCATTTCTTTAATAATCTGTTGCTTTTATGAGCCAAACAACTGTCAGCTTCTTTTTTATCTTCAATTTTCAATTTCAGCACAGACTGTTTACAACACTTGTTTGAATTCAATTTGAGCAAGTAATATTATAATAGAGGTGAAAACAAATTTCAAACAAATGTCAGCATAGACTGTTACAAAACTAATTTCCAAACTCCCAGTTGGAACCATGTATCCTGGTGCAGTACAAAGATAAAAATATAAAACAAAAGCCACATCACTCTAGTAAGACTATAACACCTAACCTTAGACTTGTAACTTTTTTCAAGCATTTCATCAAGCACTCTAGTAAGACCATGCCCACTTCCTCACCTGGTAGGACAAAGATACACATTTTATATAGGAAATCAAGAGGAGGTTACAACGTAACCTATTTTGGAGAGAAATCCGCTCGTTCACATAAGACCCTCAACCCAAAAGTCAACTCGTGAGCCCCCAAATTGCGAGCCATGACTTGACGCGTGTGTAGATCTATTGATCTAGCGGATCGTGTCTCTTCATAAACTTTTATAACCATATATATAGGTTATACTCACATTGGATAACATTTCCTCCAAACTATGATGTGGATGTCGTGGTCAATATGCCAACTTTAATTTTTCATCAAGAGTATTTGTTGCACTTTGGAAAGAGGGAGATGAAAATATGGCTAGGTGAACAAAAATTAGAGACGAGGCATATCGAGATATATATCAAGTATGTATATAATACATGTCCATTACATTTTTATTATAGAATTTTTCGAATGTTAATCTCATTTGATTATGCATGATAGGTGCTTGTTTGAAAATTACAATCCAAGCAAATTTGCCTTTCTTTCCCCAACAAACTTGGCTTGGCCGGTGGGTACCGAAAGACGTGTTGATGAGAGAGTTGAATATATGGTTAATTCTCTACGGAATTCTGATATGACAAGACATTTATGATTTGCCCCCTATTATGGAGGGTAAGTAAAATGTTACTATATTACATTATATATATATATATATATATATATATATATATATATATATATATATATATATATATATATATATATATATATATATTAAATTTTGGATTGTCCAACTAGTAACCAATTTGAGTGAATTTTTTATTCGTAGTCTTCATTGGATGTTGGCGGTGATCGATCCCTTAGAATGTGTTGTTTATTGGTTGGATCCAATGCATGAAGAAGTTAGAAGTGATTTTCGGATCGTGGCTAAACTGTAAGTTATATAACACAAAATGCTATACTTTCAAGTTTTTGTTGATTTCATGGATTGATAGATATTGATGGATATGTTACATTGTATTTCATTGTAGTTGTATGGAACAATTTAATGAAACAAGGATGCCTCCTACTAATCCCAAAACAAGAAAGCGAGTATTGCGTTGGAAGATCATCAAGGTTAGATCTTAGTTGATTTTGTCTTGTTAAAATGAGTTTGTAATTAACATATTTGTATATTGAGCTATAAATCTTCTTTAATATTTTAGGCCCCTAAACTACCAACAGATGGAAAAAGTGGTTACTACATATGTCGTTACATGAGGGAAATTATTGAAAACGATGTGCATGATATTCCGCAAATGGTATGCATGTGTACTTACTACATTTTAAAATATTGATATGTAAAATTGTTGATATATGTTGTTGCTTACTTTTGTTGTTTATTATTTAATTGTTTAGTATTTTAAAGGCTCGCCGAAGACGTATGACAAAGACCATCTTCATGAACTACACAAGGAGTGGCTCGAGTTTGTGGAACCTCTCATTCAAGAATGCATCGACATTGACTGACTTGCCTAGCTTAGTTTTCCATTAAGAGACCATCGGTAAAAAGTGTTTGTTATCTTTTGTTAAACATATATAATATACTATCAGAACGAAGAACGGTAGAAACTTGGTTTATTTTTTTATGTTACTTTTGGATTATATGATTGAAATATTAATTACATGATAAGTTTGTTTATGTATTTTAGCTTAATATTATTTATTTACTGATTAATTATTTTTCGGTTAAGTACAATACGTATTGTGTAATTTAAGCAGGTGCTAAATTAGCTAATTTTCATATTAAATATAATAAATTATGGTTAAAAAATTGCCACGGTTTTATGTAGAAACCGTGGAATAAAAATTTAAAAACTGGTAAAAATAACCCGGTTATTATACTAAAACCGAGGTCCGCAAGTTACCAATTTTATCGACTTTTACCCCGGTTTTTTTAAAAATAACTGGGGTAAAAGTCGGACCCCGGTTATTTTTAAAAAACCGGGGTCCGACTTTTACCCCCGTTATAAACAAAAACCGAGGTACGAAAATGACCCCGGTTTTTTAAAATAACCGGGGTCCTACTTTTACCCCGGTTTTTTAAAATAAACGGGGTCCGACTTTTTACCCCGGTTTTTTAAAATAACCGGGGTCCAATTTTTTACCCCGGTTATTAAAAAACCGGGGTCCGAAAATTTTAACTCGGTGACATTTACCGGGGTGCGAACCGTCGGACCTCGCTCCCATTAACCACGCTTCCATAACCGGGTTCCCATGTACAAAATAACCGGGGTCTACGGGGGGTATTTGTACTAGTGTTGGTATGAAAGATTGTCCAAGTATCTCCTTGAAAAATAGAGATCTAGGAATTTTTCGAACGAACCTCACTCCTTCGTATACGTCAGGAGGAACGATTTCAAATTAAAGAGGTTTGATTGACAAAACTTTGTTTGTCAAAACTAGAGGCAACGATTTATTAGTGGTACAAATCTATGTTGATGATATATTATTTGGTGCTACTATCTATGCAAGGAATTTTTAGATATTATGTGTAGGGAATTCGAGATGAGCTTAATGAGAGCTAAATTTCTTTCTTGGACTTCAAGTCACACAAGCAAAGTAAGGAATTTTCCTTAATCAAAGCAAGTATCCCAAGGACTTGCTCAAAAAATATATAATGAATCAATCCAAGGTAGAAAAAACTCCTATGAGTTCCACACTTTCACTTGATCAAGACAAGGACGGTAAAAGCGTTGTACAAAAAGAATATCGAGGTATGATCGGTTCTTTGTTATATCTAACCGCTAGTCGACCTGACATTATGTTTAGTATGTGCATGTGTCGAAGATTTCAAGCTCGTTTCACATCGTTGGCTACTCAGATGATCACTTTGCAGGCTATAAGGTCGATAGAAAGAGCACTTCTAGATGTTGCCAATTCTTAGGGTCATCCCTAATCAGTTGGCATTCCAAGAAGCAAAATTCTGTCTCCCTATCCACAACTGAAGCCGAATACATAGTTGTTGGAGCCTGTTGTGTACAAATCCTATGGATAGCTCAACAACTTCGTGATCTTGGTTTTGATCTCAAAGGTATACCTATTATATGTGATAATACTTGTGTTATTTCGATGATTAAAAATCATGTGCAACATTCAAGAACAAAGCATATCGATGTAAGACATCACTTCATAAGTGATCATGTTGAGAAAGGTGATGTTTCGATATCTTTTATTTCGACTAACTTGGAGCTTGCAGATATTTACTAAGCCTCTACCTGAAGATCGATTCAATTTCATAAGATTAGAGCTTGGTATGTTAAACAAGGAAGCATTAATATAGGGGGAGTAAATCGTTTTATTTCCTCCTTATAATGCAACCGACTTTTCCATTTTAAGGCCTTAAAATGCAATCCAAGGTCTTGAAACAAATTTCAAGGGCTATATTGAATATCATGGATCAGTTTAATGGTTAGTATCTTTTTAGATAATTGATCATTAAATTCTTTTAAAGAAGGATTTTTAAAATGATTTCAAAAGATTTTGTTTTCAAAATTCAAGTCTTTTTGAAAATTGGTTGTAATTTAATAGGAAAGCATGCAAACCAATTTTAGTATTCAAGGCCTTGATTTTCTCAAGATCTTGACATGCCATAAATTGATTTGACATGCCTCCTTTAAATACAATCCTCCCTCCTCCTTTATCTCTTTCCTTCTTCAACGCATTACCATACCCCTGCTTTACTCATACTCTTCCAATTTCAAAAGTTATCTCTTGCTCTCACAAACACATCCATGACACCCAAACGTCAATCAACCGTTGATGCCTCATCTTCGATCACAAAACGCTCCAAAGTAGTTCAAATATCATCTGATTTGGATTCACCTTCTCCACCGGAAAACTTCGAGATATGTGTTCAGACGGGACTGCCTTCCAAGTGGTTCCGAAACCACACCACCGTAGGCACATGGCTCGACGGGTTCAAAGATTGACCTCTCTACATGTGCGAGTCCGTTGATATGAAATTTCTTCTCTCCCTAAGTCTACCATGCATCACCTTGCTCAGAGGATGCTCTATTTGGAAGCTCTTAAATCCAGGAGAAATCGGAGTTCCTAGACTGACCCGACTGTTCTTTGTGAACCTCATAACAAGGAGAGAAAGAGGGGAGCTAGCCTTGAATAAATTTTAAATGGTAAATCTATTACCATCTCCTCTTCGGTTATTGCTCAAATACTAGGGCTTCCCTCCTCCACCTCTTATGACCACTCTCCAAGAGCCAAATCTGTCAAGTTGGCCAAGGAACAATTCCTTCTTCCCAACACCACATCTCTGCAGGCAACCTAAACGCCTATCATCTTAGAAGCCAAAATTATTTTTGTTGTGCTTGTGCGATGTGTTGTGCCTCGGGCAAAATACAAGGTTTTCCTGACTGCTCAGTCGTTTGAGTTGAAACTTTACCATGTATTGACCGATTTAGATGTCGACCTCCCTAGCCTCATCCTAAACCATATGCTTCACATGATAAATTCCACCAGTTACACTCCTCTCCCTTATGTCAATCTCCTCCTAAAAATATTTTAAATATTTCTCAATCGAGACTGTTGATGAGGAAAAACAGATTGTTTTAGAAAGAGTCGATGAGGATTGTTTTGAAAGCATAGGAATTGAGAAGACTCTCATTGGAGAGTGGATTTTGAAGGAACAGGGTCTCGGTTCATCTTCTGCAACACAGAGACTGAATGCCGTGGAGTTTGGCCTTGAAACATTGAGGAAAGATATGGTGGATTTTAGGTCTAAAATTACAGATAAACTTGTTGGCGATTATGCACAATAAGGCAAATAAGATGTTTCATCTAAATGCACTCACTTATACTACTACAAGAAACATCAAACCTCTACATGAGGAAGATGTTGAAGCGACAAGGAAACATGCTGAAGAAGTGATGCTTCAATGTTACAAAACTGTCAAAAAATTGCCCCATTGGTCAACCTGTTACTGAGGAACCAGATATTTTGACCATCGAGGAGTATGAAGTAGTGAAGAAGTACAAGAATCTGAAGGATGACAAAAGAGTTGATGAGTATAAGAAAGTGATTGCCTTGAACGAAGCGCATGCCAGATGGAGGAAAAAGTGCTACGATGATATCCGAGGAAAAGGCCATCAAAATCCAAGGTGGTACCAGGAGTAGCCATTCAAAGTCTTGAAAAGGATTTCAAGGCCTTGAAATGGATGTCAAGGCCTTGACATGGATTTCAAAGCCTCCTTGATTTTGATTTCAAGGCCTTGAAAGCCGTTTGTGGGACTCATTTTAAAACTTTTTTTATTTATTTTTGGAAATACTTTCGTGGGCCTGTAATAATTTTTAACTACCGTACTTTATGGTTTTTCTCCCTTGTTAAAAGACAAAGGGGAGAAATTAAATATGTGTGTGTGTGTTGATCCAATATTTTTGCATTTTGCATTTTTTCGATTGCATGTATCTCGTAAACATTGAATGCATGTACGATATTTGTTTTGTCTTCCATCAAGGGGGAGATGGATAACTCCACCTTGATTATGAATTGTCTATGTGGATGATGGAAGACTTAAACATTTATGAGTGGTTTTATAAACTAACAAATATCGATCATATTTCTGGATTGCATGTTTTGGTTTTTTGTTCGTTAAATGTGTGCAGGCCTTGATAAGAATTTCAAAGCAAGAACGGAGACCTTGAAACACATTACAAAGGACAAGCACAGAGGCCTTGGAAAGCAGATCAAGGGACAAATGCGGAGGCCTTGAAAAGCGATACAAGGAAGGATTCGGCTGAAGGCTTTTCAAATATAAGATTCAAATATCTCAACAACCAAAGAAGGATATCTACCAAGAATAACAAGAAGATCTTCAAACAAGATTTTAAGAGAAGATTTCGGCCAACCAACAAGAAGATCTTCAAACGGATTTGAAGAGAAGATTTCAACCACAACAACAAGATCTCGCAAATATCTTAACAACCAATGCAAGAGGATAAGAGAAGATGTTTCCAACGGATCCCACACAAAGATCTCGTGTAAGAGCCTAGTTGTTGAGTTGGTGAGAGAGTGAGCTGAGGGGCAGGATCTGCAGCCGTCTTCTTTGACCCTTTGACCCGTGCTTTTCCTTTTTACTCCTTTATAACCTTCGTCTCTTTCCTTCTAATGAGGGTTTCGTATCTTCAGCTCCATCTCTCTCTCTCCCTACGTACATCTTCTCCTCTCTTCTCTCCTTGGATCATCTTGATCTTTTCTTGAGTTTTGTTTGAGTTATGAGTGATCTTGGACAGCTTTGCTTGGCTTGTTGAGGGTTGTTGTTGCTGAGCTTTGTGTGAGCCAGCTTGAGGTTGTGATGTGTGTTTTATCTCCTAGAGAGCTCAGCTGGTAAGCTTTCATGGCTTCCTTCCTTCCTTTCTTTCTTCTTTTCTTCATCTTTTCCTTCCTTTCCTTAGTCTAGCTTAGATTCCTTGGGTTTGGATCTTGTTCCAGCCTTGTTGGCTTGTGTTGATATATATATATATATATATATATATATATATATATATATATATATATATATATATATATATATATATATATATATATATATATATATATATATATATATATATATATATATATATATATATATATATATATATATATATATATATATATATATATATATACACATATATATATATATATATATATATATATATATATATATATATATATATATATATATATATATATATATATATATATATATATATATATATATATATATATATATATATATATATATATATATATATGTGTATATATATATATATATATATATATATATATATATATATATATATATATATATATATATATATATATATATATATATATATATATATATATATATATATATATATATATATATATATATATATATATATATATATATATATATATATATATATGTATGTATGGTCATGTATGTATGTTGTTGGAGTGAAGAAAGAGTGAAAGAATCGAAGGAAGAAGTGAAGAAAGGGTTGAAGAGGCATCCTCTTTTGTCCAGCCGTCCCTGCGCTACCTTGCAGCCGCCCCAGCGCCGGCCACAGCCGCCCCTGCGCCACTTGGAATCCGTCTGCGGCCACCTGCATCAGCAAGGTCCTGCACTTGGTTCTGCAGGTGTGTGTTGCTTCTAGGCTTACCTTAGGATGCCTTTGTTCCCTCATTTCCTAGTGTGAGTGTATAGGATCATGCTAGATGTGTGAGGATGAGTTTTGATGAGGTTATGGTCGAGTTATGGCTTGTACGGCTTTAAGGACTTAGGTTGATGTTAGTTGAGGTTTTGAGGGTGAGTATGATCCCTATGGATCCCTTTGGGTCTAGGTGTGACCCTTTGATGAATAGAGGTTGATTTCTTTCTATGCCTTGTTATTAGGCAATGCCCCTCTCTCAGGATTGGAGGTTGCTTCTGGTTGAGCTTTGTACGAGGTTGAGGTAAGTCCGTAGGACTTACTTAGCTACCATCCTTATATTGGGTGTTTGCATGAGTGGTGTGTGCTTTAAATGTTTTCTATGGTAGCATGAGTTATCGTTTATACCGACTTATGTTTTATTGACTGCCCCGTTGCGTGGTTGTGATAACCTTTCCCTTTCAACCCGCCGTGGAGTCTGGGAGGTTCTCTGTTGTCAAGCCAGACTGGTTTACAAGAAGGGCGCAATCCACTCCATAGGGTACACGAATTGTGTGACCGATACTCGTACAACTGACTATCAGGCTCAGAGGCGAGGATGTATCGGTCCTCGTGTCACATACTTTCATCTATCTATATATATATGCGATTTGAATGAATGACTATTATATTAAGATGCTAAATGGGTAAATGTGTGATATCATGCTGTTGTGTTATCTTTACATGATTGTGATTGTGCTTATGCATTACTGTATATATGTATGGTTAGCTAATGGTTTATCAATATGTTGTAGATGCCCTATAGGATAGGCGTGCTGCTAGGTGATCTAGCAGAGTGGCAGGCCGAGGACCTCTCGTACCTAGGAGGTTATGGTCTTTTGGGGTTGTTTACTTTTCCCTCCTACGTGAGGATGATCTTTTGTTACCTCTTGTGTGAGGATATTGTGGTTTATACTCGGCTATGTTGTTTTACCTTTTGCTTGTACAATTTTATGCATTTTTTTATATCCGTCAATGCCATGCTGTAAGGTTCAGTGAATTTGTTGTCAGGATAGGGTCAAGATCCACTGTGAGATGCTAGCCAATTTGGCATTCCGAGTCCCGCGGATTCGGGGTGTTACATCTCGGATCCAAGGAAAATCTTCAACGACCCTCAAGAGAGAAGTCTTCAACAACAAAGATCTTCAACGGCTTGGAAGATCTCGGAGCTTAAACTAAGGGCTTCAACGACTTTTTCAAGGAGAAGATCTTGAAGATGAAGATTCTCAGCGTGCGTCAAAGAGAAGAAGTAGATGAAGAATGTTCGCTCGAAAGTGTGCGTCACTAAGTCTTAAATTTATAAACACTGAAATCAAGCAAAGCGAACCCGCATTGTACGGATCAGTATAGTAAAGCAAGAATACCAGAGTATTTAACTCAAGGATTTGGGGGATCAAATTCAGTTCGTAAATCGTCACGCAAGTAAATAAGCTTTTGTAAAGATAATTGGGAAAACAACGATTCTAAAGATTCAGGTATCCAATTGTGGCAATCGATTCAAGATTTTCTAAAGGTATAAGGACAAAGTTAGGGTTGCAAAGGTATAGATCTAAGGTAGGGTGTTGTACGGTGAAGTTCCAAAACCCATAAGTCTCACCCAAATGCTCTCTCAATAAAGAATGTTGAGTCTCGTTATAAAGAGAATCGAAGGACAAGATTAAACTCTCAAATACCCATGCCCAAATCCAAGGGAATTCAAAGATAAGTCAAAAAGGTTAAGGTTGTGACACTCGAAACCAAAGTAGAGGATGTTGAGTCTCACTACTACCTAGAAAAGGTAAGCCAAGGCTAGGTTAAAGCCAATCTTTAACTTTGGATCAAAGAAAAAGCAAAACACATCAAACAGAGGAAAACCACGGTCGGATCTTGAGGAACCACGACCGTGGAACTCAAGAACAGACCGTGGAAAGGCTCGACGACGAGGTTTCTCGCAACTCTCAGGGTCCAATCTGTTTTGGTTCAATCTATCATCATTTATGCCACATCTATCAACCCTTCATCTTAGAATCGCTCAAGGGTTTTAGCCAACAATCATTGTCATCAAATCAATAATCAAGATTAAAAGAAAGAAAAGATAAAACCTTGAAATCTCAATAGCAAACACAAAACCAATCTCAATCAAACACAAAATCCATACTTGTGTTCAATGAATATAGAATAGAGTAAGAAATCTCTCACAAATCTTAAAGAACAAA
Organism: Fagopyrum esculentum; assembly: GCA_033239045.1. Taxonomy (NCBI): domain Eukaryota; kingdom Viridiplantae; phylum Streptophyta; class Magnoliopsida; order Caryophyllales; family Polygonaceae; genus Fagopyrum; species Fagopyrum esculentum. The sequence goes on along the minus strand of BSUD01000002.1, from coordinate 102,503,235 downwards.
GAAGAACGGGATGTCAATCCGCCTTCAAAGTGAAACCCTAAGATCTTCCAATTACGCAATCTCAAAGTGCGTACTTCTTCAAATCTTCCTTCCAAAATCTTCTCACAATAAGATCTTCCGCAATGATCTCAATTTCTCTCTAGCGTGGTGTATATTTTCTCTCTTCCTCCAGCCTTCTTATAGGAGAAAATAGGGTTACGAAAAGCTCATAACCATTTCTTACGTGGCAAATATGACACGAGGAAGCCGTTAGAAGAATCACGGCCAAGAACATAATTCCAAGCCCGTGGAAGCCACCGTGGAATGGAAGAATTGCTCTCGACATACATTCCCACGACCAAAATTAAATTTAATTCCCAAAACCACGGCCGTGGTTCTTTGTACTTGACCGTGGAATTCCTAAAACGTGCATGAAATCTCTTGTTTCCAAAAGCTTTCCACTCATACTCCTTCCTTAGCTATTTCAATGCATCCTCTTGATGTCTAGCATGATCAATCACTCCTACATACTCCATTTATGCTCCAATCCAAGCCTTTATTCACCTAAAAACACAACAAAGCTTGTGTAGATCTCTATACCAACATAATAGGTGAATGTGCTCATAAATGCTTCAAACTCATATCCATATATACACAAAAGAAAGGGAAAAACAATCAAAACATGTGCCTAAAATATCGTCATATTTCATGCTATTAAAATACCCCATACTTGTCTCTTTCTTGTCCCCAAGCAAGGTTTTCAAAAGCTAGAACATAAGGTAGGATGAAATATGGATGCAAAACAAGGAAAAAAAAATATTTTTGGTATTGTGCTTCTATTCAAAGGATCACTCTCAAATCTTGCTTCATGTTTCCTTGAAAACTTCTATGTACACAAAACGAATCATATCATGAAAAAGAACCATCATACATTGTAAAGCTCCAAGACAAACATCATCACCCAAAGTAATGTCAAAATCAATCATGTGGAAATCCAATATAGATCACCAATCCAAACAACAACAAAAGATCTTAAGGGCTTTCAAGTAAAGGTTAAGAAACGTGAATGGATGGGATGCATATAGGGTATGTGGTGCAAAAATCCGGGAAAAAGGAACAACACAACACAAGCTTGAAGAACATTGATTCCCAAACATGCTTTGCATGCGGACTTTTCTTTTACTTTACTTTTTGGAAGTATGGACATCGGTGCACAAAAACCGAAGCCTAGGAGATCGGCAATTCTCAATTTCGAGATGCCTCAAACCCTTGATGCACATACCGTATTCCGTTAGGGCTATCGTTCATTCGGACTTTGGCAAGACACAAACACCCGACTATGTGAATGGTGCCGAGTTACTCATCCTCATGTTCAACGTCCCCAAACCTATTTTTCTTTACTTTGAATGAACAATTTTTTTTTATTTCATGGCCCTCCCACATCAATCATGCCACAAATTAAACTCTTCCTGATTCTCGAATAGGTAAAGGAGGCAAAACTTTCATTGAGGAGCTGAATGAATAAAGAAGAAGCAAGAAAAATCGAGGTGCCTTAATCATTTCAAAAAGAAGTGCAAGAACTTATAATGCGATTTCAACCATCATTCCTCAACATGATTTAGACAAGAATTTTCACATTATGAAACTTGCGAGAAGATCAAACAACATACTCAATCTCTCAAGAATTCACAATTCAAATCAAGCACATAAATGTCATCAAAAATTCAATCCACAAGTAAATTCATCATTGAGTCCATTTCCAATCCTAGAAGCACAATATTTTTCAAAATTTTTCAAATTTTTATGGATTTTTCACAGCTTAAAAATGCAATGCAAAAAGGAAACGTGTGACAATGAAAATAATGATGCAAGTGTTCATGGATAAAGCGAAGCAAATATGTCGAGTTATTACATCGTATGAGAATCATACTCCACCCCATACTTAAGATACACATTATCCCTAATGTGCGGAAAAAGAAATAGAAAAAGAACAAAGAAACTCACAAAGGCGGTGGAGCAACTCGAACCAAGCAAATCAGCTCATCCTATAGGAGGTGGCGGTGGTGGGTATGGGAAGAGGTTTGGGTCGAACGGACGCCCAAACCGCTTCCGGTAAACATCTCGGAGGATCCTTGCGTTTTCACGGCGCTCATCCTTGTCTTCATCAAAGCAGGTCTCAAGAGCATCCATCCTCTGCGTAAGTCCGGTGACCCATGCCGGCTGCTCATCCATCCATGCGGGCCGCTGCGCCATCCACTCCGGCGGCGCTCCCATCCAAGCTGGTGGAGCATCCATCCATGACGGCGGTGCATCCATCCAAGTAGGTCGCTCACTCACACTGGCACGCCGGGATGTAGAAGAAGCGGAAGGCCGCTGCTGGTAGGTAGATCTCCTAGGCGGCTCCTGGAAATCCGCCGGCTGATCCGGAAAATCTCCAAAAGCCTCCTCAACACCTCCAATATCCGGGAACTCATCACCACCCATCTCCTCATCATCATCCTCATCAACAGCGGCTGGCACATCCTCAGGACAATAAGCTGGGGCTCCTAGGAGGTTGGCGTGCATCAGAACCATTGTTGCTTTCCAGTTTTGCAGGTTCCGGATGGAGTAATCAGCGCTCCATGGAATGCCTCATCCTCCTTGTCTTCCCAAGGCATGGAGACAAATAGTGGACCTCGGTGGTGGGGAATCAAGAGTCCCCTAGTCACAAAGTCTTAAAGCCCTAGAGGCCTCGCGGATGCAACCAACTCACAAGCTGAATAATCAATCCCTAGGTGCTTTGCAATGTATGTAACCATGCCCCCATAACCGATATTCCTCTTAATCTTGCTAAGAGTAGAAGCAAGCATAGTGGCGCAATCCGGAGTGACACCGGCCGTCATGCAATAAAGGATAAAAAGCTCATCAGCCTTGAGCTTCTAGGGAGTCTCGGTCCTAGGGAAAAGGCACTCGGAGAGGATCCTATGGACAATCTTAAAGGAGAGGTTATAGATGAGCTTGGCTTTCGAGTCGGCCGGTTGCCAACGATCCTCGTGACCCACTACCATAACAATCTCCTCCCAAAACTTTCTAGCTCGAGAACTCCTAGGGAATGTCCCATTGTATGTGTCTTCAAAGCCAAACAATGCTCCAAACTGAACTAATAACATATGGTGAATGTGGTCCATCAAATAGAAGGAGACCGTTTGGTTAACGGTACTATGGTCAAACGAGCTTATGAACTCCATTGTGATTTCCTCATAAGCATCCTCTCTAATGCTAGCAAATATAGTCAATCCATCCCTATCAGGCATCCATCTAAGATCATTCACCACATGCAAATCCTCAAACTCTTCAAGCACAGTGTACCTAGAAGCAATAACGTTTCATTTTGGATCTTATCAAAAGCTCTCTTGTGGTTCTCATGGATGGTAGGGATCCTAAGCATAGGTTGAGGAGAGGGAGGGGGTTGGGAAGAGGAGCCTTCGCCTCTTTGCTTTTTGTTTCGGTTGGATTTGCGAGTCCCAAACATTTTTCAGAAAATCACGGCATGTTCTTGAAGAAACAACGCTCGTGGTTTTGTACGGCTACCCGTGGAACTGCACGATTTTGCTCAAAAATCCAGAAATTCCACAACAATCTCAACAATAGCAGTCCTAAACTATTTCTAGGTTCAATTCCGTTCAGTTCTCCTAATAATCTTCAAAGAAAACGAAGGAAATCAATCAAGGAAAGAGTTGAGAGAAAACCTAGGTTTTGGATTTAAAGAAATCCAAAATTTTGCCCGATCGCTGAATGTTTGTGCTGTTTGTTGTCATAATCCGCAATAGAATCAAATTTGCTTCGGTTTAGAGCAAAGAATCGTGCAAAATGATCACCGAGCAAAGAATTGCGGGATGAGGAGGTTGGGCGTGATTTAGGGCGTGGAAGGGAAGGTTGATGTTGTGTGGTTTTTGTGACGAAGAAGGCTTATATAGCCCCGTCAAAATTTCCAAAATCATGGCCTCACTATTACTTCCACGGCTGTGGAATTGCACGACACACCGTGGTTTTGTGTCCTTTTCTTTGGCTGCTCTCGACATACTTTTCCACGGTCTAAATTAACGAAACCACAGCCGTTGAATCGTATTTAAACCCATGATTTACCCTTTTCTGCCAAAAACCCAAATTTTGTTGTTCCTTTGGCTTTCTTCACTTCTTTTGGTCGTTCTTCAACCCTGACATCCAAAGACACAAGACATACCGGAAGATATCGACGAAAAAAAACAAACAAAAACAATCTACACTAATCAATCTAAGAAAAACGAGAAAGAGAAACAAGAATGCATTACCTTGGGTTGCCTCCCAAGTAGCGCTTTGTTTTAGGTCCGTAGCTAGACCAATCCTTTATGCTTAAGTGAGGAGAATCGGTGCGACTTCCTCAGTTTGGAGTTCCGGCGAGTACTTCTTGAGTCGTTGTCCATTTACTTTGAAACTTCCGCACTTCTCACCCCATACTTCAACTGCACCATGGGGGAAAAACGTGTTTATTAACATAAGGTCCTGTCCAACGAGATTTAAGCTTACTAGGAAAGAGTCGAAGTCTAGAATTGAAGAGAAGAACAAGGTCTCCTTCTTTGAAGTCTTTCGGGATGATGTGCTTATCATGCCAACGCTTCGCTCTCTCCTTGTAGATCTTGGCGTTCTCATAGGCGTTCAAGCGGAGTTCTTCTAGCTCATTAAGATCCAAGAGACGTTTCTTTCCCGCTTCCTTCATGCCAATGTTCAACCACTTAACAACCCAATACGCCTTGTGTTCCAGCTCCACCGGAAGATGAGAAGACTTCCCATACACAAGATTGTATGGTGTTGTGCCAATGGGAGTCTTGTATGCCATTCTATACGCCCATAATGTGTCATCAAGCTTTATTGCCCAATATTTCCTTGTCCTAGACACCGTTTTCTCTAGAATTCCTTTGATATCCCTAATAGAAATCTCCACTTGCCCACTTGTTTGCAGATGGTAGGGTGTGGCGATCTTGTGAGTCACCCCATACTTAGCTAGTAGTCCTTTAAATCGACGGGCTATGAAGTGTTATCCTCAGTCACAAATGATGGTTCGGGGTGTCCCAAACCTTGGGAAAATAGTTCGATTAAAGAACTTAACAACCACCATTGCATCATTAGTTGGAGAAGCAATAGCTTCAATCCATCTTGAAACATAGTCTACAGCTAGAAGTATGTATTGGTTAGCACAAGATGATGGGAATGGTCCCATGAAGTCAACTCCCCAAACGTCAAAGATTTCCACTTCTTGGATGTTGTTGAGAGGCATTTCATTCCTCCTAGATATGTTCCCTATTCTTTGACAAGCATCACAACAAGCAACAAAGATTTGCACATCCTTAAATAATGTAAGCCAAAAGAATCCAAATTGCAATACCTTAGCGCTAGTCTTGTGAGAGCTAGCGTGTCCTCCACAAGGAAGAGAATGGCAATGCCAAATGTCACTTTGCATTTCGTCTTCGGGCACACATCTTCTAATGATGCCATCTGGACCTTTCTTGAAGAGTAGAGGTTCATTCCAATGTTATTGGTGGACATCCTTAAAGAACTTCTTTCTTTGAGCGTAGGATAGTCCAGGAGGTATTTTTTGACAAACCAAATAATTCACAAAATCAGCAAACCAAGTTTCGTTACCTCTAGAAGTATGATCGATGCACTCTTCCATTAGATGCAACTGTTCGTCCGGGAAAGAGTCATCAATAGGCAAGTCGTCATTGGTGACATGTGGTAGACGACTCAAGTGATCCGCAATAGAATTTTCGGATCCTTTCTTGTCACGAATCTCAAGATCGAACTCTTAAAGGAGGAGAATCTATCTAATCAGCCTTGGTTTTGCATCTTTCTTGGCAAGAAAATACCGAATTGATGAATGATCCGTGTATACTATCACCTTCGCTCCTACAAGATAAGAACAAAACTTTTCAAATGCATATACAACATCGAGAAATTCCTTTTCCATTGTGGCGTAGTTGACCTGAGCTTCATCTAGTGTTTTGCTAGCATAATAGATGGCAATAGTGCGTCCATCTTTCTTTTGTCCAAGCTCCACTCCCACCGCTACGTCACTTACATCGCACATGACCTCAGATGGAAGACTCCAATCCGGAGGCTGAATTATTGGGGCTGAGATCTAAGTTTCTCGAATCTTGTAAAAAGCATCTAAACACTCTTTCAAAAACTCAAAAACAACATCCTTCATCAATAGATTAGTCAACGGTTTAGAGATTTTCGAGAAGTCCTTAATGAATCTCCTATAAAATCTAGCATGTCGTAGAAAACTTCTAGTCCCTTTCACCGAAGATGGAGGAAGCTTTTCTATTGTCTCAATCTTAGCCTTGTCAACCTCAATCCCTCTATTAGAGATCAAGTGTCCTAAAACAATGCCTTCCCTAACCATAAAATGACACTTCTCTCAATTTAGAACTAGGTTTGTGTCTTCACATCTTTGTAGAACAAGAGATAGGTTAGCAAGACAATTATCAAATGAGGAACCATAAACAGAAAAGTCATCCATAAAAGCCTCCATGTTTTCCTCGATGTATTCTGAGAAGATGGTCATCATACACCTTTGAAAGGTGGCTGGAGCGTTGCACAATCCGAATGGCATCCTCCTATAAGCAAACGTACCCCATGGGCACGTGAATGTGATCTTTTCTTGATCGTCCGGATGAATCGGAATTTGAAAGAAACCACTATAACCGTCAAGATAGCAAAAGTAAGAATGTTGCGCTAACCTCTTAAGCATTTGATCAATGAAGGGCAGCGGCAAGTGATCCTTCCTCGTCGCATTGTTCAACTTGCGATAGTCTATACACATCCTTCATCTTGTCACCGTTCTCGTTGGAATGAGTTCGTTGTTCTTGTTAGCCACAACGGTCATTCCTCACTTCTTTGAGACAACTTGAACAGGACTCACCCACTTGCTATCGGAAATCGGGAATATGATACCTGCATCAATCAAGTGGAATAATGCTCACACTTGCTCCCAAGTCACAAAGTACATCATAAGTGACTTCTCCCACTCCTATTGGTATGCAAAACGACCCCGGATCTCGCAGCTTTGGGGGCATCTTTTCTGTCATCGTTTTAGTGAGTTCCAAAGACTCCGAACTCATCTTAACTTCACCAAAGTCTTCAAGCTTCCTCTTGTTAAAGAGGATCTCTTTCAAGAACTTCCCATAAGCGGGCATACCTAAAATCGCATCATGAAAAGGTATGTTAATGTGCAGTTTGCTCATGAGATCAACAAACTTACTGAAATGCTTGTCTAAACGCGCTCTCGCTCTAGATTGCGGGAATGGCAAAGGAGGTTTATAAGCTGGAGGAGGAACATAGACATCTTCTTTCTCCTTTTCCTTCTCCTTCTCAACGGGAACCTCAACGAATGTGAGCTGTGGGTCGGTGGTTGTTACACCACTTCTTGTTGTAATTGCCATCACTCTCCCTTTTAGATTATCCTTTGTTTTTCCGGGAAGCTTCCATTGATCTCTAGGAACTTCTCCGGCCTTGCTGAATACTTGATTTTCCAAAGCTTTTTTGTGCTTTAGAAATTAAAGTAATGTGATTCTCCATTCCTTGTATCTTCCCTAAGATCGTTTCCATCGTCGCATCAAATATGTCCTTCTCCGGCCGGTTCAAACTATTTGAAGTTTGTCCCAGACTTTTCAAAGGTCTAGAAGAAGATGGAGATGTTAGTGCATTTTCAGCATGAGAATAAGGATTACCGGGATTTTGTTGGTTGGATCTCCAATGATTGTTGTTGTTCCTGTTATTGTTGTTGTTCCAATTATTGTTCCGGTTGTTATTCCTATTCCCTTGATTTTTCTTCTTTCCTAGATAGCCAACATCCTACTCCTTTTTCGATTGAATGCTAGACTTCAAATCTTCTTTCAGCTCCTTAATCTAATTATTGAGGGAGAAAATTTGAGCTTGGGCTACTGGATTTAATCTTGCTCCTGGCTCTCTTGAATCTCGGATCCCACTATCAGCCTTCCTATGGGAATACTTCTCAATCACTTGAGCTTGCTTCTCAATAAAATCCCAAGCTTCGTCTTCTCTCATATCCATAAAAGTTCCACAAGAAAGGGATTGAAGCTTGAATTGCGGTTCCACATCCAATCCCTTGTAGTAAATCTCCAATAATTCCAGCTTTGAAATGCCATGGTGCAGGCAATCCAATAGAAGATCTTGAAACCTTTCCCAAGATTTAAACAAACTTTCATTAGGTTTCATAGCAAAGGCATTTATTTTACCTCTCAACTTCGCTATTTTGGATGGCGGAAAGAACTTGGTGAGGAATTCCGAAGTCAACTCCTCCCATGTATTAAATCTTCCAGTTGGAAGAGCTTGATACCAAGCTAAGGCTACGTCCTTCAAAGAGAAGAAGAACGGTCTCAACTTGTAGTTTTTGTTGAAAGCTTTTGAAGGCTTCAAAGTCTCGATAAGAATCTCATAATTCTGCAAATGTTGATACGGAGATTCAGCTTCCATTCCACCAAACTGACTTTGGCGGATCATAGTAATGACTTAAGGGCAAAACCCATAGCCATGCTCATCCGGATCTCCAAGATTCACACCTAGATGGCGCAGTTGCTGAATCGGATCCATACGTTGCCCAAGAGTTCGTGGTTCGTCCACGACATTAGCAGCTCTCGCATCTCTAACATGAACGGGAGGATCGACATAGATACGAGGATTAAATGGTTGTATTTCCTCCAGCTCAGGCATAGAATCGTCATCGGATGATTCATCTTTCTTACTCTTGGCGCCTTTATCCAATTTTGATTGTAAAACAATCGCCTTGATTTCATCCATTTGAATTTGCATTCGCTCCCTATCAGCACAAGCTACAACTTGTTCCTCAATACGTCTTCTTTCACTTGTATTAAGAAGAGCTTGAGTTTCATCCAACTCCTCTTGAAGACTCTTTTCATTGTGTTCAGACATCTTTGTCTAACTTAACCGTTTCTTGAGAGTTTTCTCCGGTTCAGGTTCAAAAGGGAACGAGGTCTTTCGCGGATTTAGACCTTCGCATATACCTAAAGAGAAATATGCAAAATCACTAAGGTAGAGAGATCAAATAACAAGAGCAAAAGCTCCCAAGCTTGACAACCGAAAACCGAATTTGGCCTAAACCAAATCCCCGGCAAAGGCGCCAAAAAACTTGTTCGCTCGAAAGTGTGCGTCACTAAGTCTTAAATTTATAAAAACTGAAATCAAGCCAAGCGAACCCGCAATGTACGGATCGGTATAGTAAAGCAAGAATTCTAGAGTATTGAACTCAGGGATTTGGGAGATCAAATCCAGTTCGTAAATCGTCAGGCAAGTAAATAAGCTTTTGTAAAGATAATTGGGAAAACAACGTTTCTAAAGATTCAGGTATCCAATTGTGGCAATCGATTCAAGATGTTCTAAAGGTATAAGGACAGAGTTAGGATTGCAAATGTATAGATCTAAGGTAGGGTGTTGTACGGTGAAGTTCCAAAACCCATAAGTCTCACTCAAAGGCTCTCTCAATAAAGGATGTTGAGTCTCGTTATAAAGAGAATCGAAGGACAAGGTTAAAATCTCAAATATCCATGCCCAAACCCAAGGGAATTCAGAGATAAGCCAAAAAGGTTAAGGTTGTGACACTCGAAACCAAAGTAGAGGATGTTGAGTCTCACTACTACCTAGAAAAGGTAAGTCAAGGCTAGGTTAAAGCCAATCTTTAACTTTGGATCAAAGCAAAAGCAAAACACGTCAAACAGAGCAAAACCACGGTCGGATCTTGAGGAACCACGGCCGTGGAACTCAAGAACAGACCGTGGAAAGGCTCGACGACGAGGTTTCTCGCAACTCTCAGGGTCCAATCTGCTTTGGTTCAATCTATCATCATTTATGCCACAACTATCAACACTTCACCTTAGAATCGCTTAAGGGTTATAGCCAACAATCATTGTCATCAAATCAGTAATCAAGATTAAAAGAAAGAAAAGATAAAACCTTGAAATCTCAATAGCAAACACAAAACCAATCTCAATCAAACTCAAAATCCGTACTTGTGTTCAATGAATATAGAATAGAGTAAGAAATCTCTCACAAATCTTAAAGAACAAAGAAGAACTGGATGTCAATCCGCCTTCAAAGTGAAACCCTAAGATCTTCCAATTACGCAATCTCAAAGTGCGTACTTCTCCAAATCTTCCTTCCAAAATCTTCTCACACTAAGATCTTCCGCAATGATCTCAACTTCTCTCTAGCGTGGTGTGTATTTTCTCTCTTCCTCTAGCCTTCTTATAGGAGAAAATTGATACGCCCCAGCCAAAGGATCCAATGATGCAAGACAAACGAAAAACTAAAGAAAACATACACATGTGTTTTGGATTTGTGATAATTGAAAATAAAGTACTAGATATGTATTGCTAGAGCTTCAAGCATCTCAGCATCCATTCTACAATACTCGCATAAAGTCTCACAAGCCTCTCACCTATGAGAACTAATGTCTTCACCCTCGCATCTCACTAAGGCAACCCACCCGGCATCTCACAAAGGAGGAGGTTTCGGCATCTCATCAAAAACCAAGTAACCAAATTGTTTTCCAAATATTATCAACTCTCACATATTTATCCATGAACCAAGCAAGCCTTTAAATAGGGAAAATAAGGCTAGCTAAAAGATCAAAAACAAGGCCAAAAGTCTTAATAAATTATAGGCCTTAAAGATCCACATAATGAGGCATTGGTTTTGGACTCTTCACATTGTGTCCATAAATCCGACAGCTGAAAGAACTGCATATATGTAACGACCCGAGTTTTAAGTAACCCAAGACGTCACTAGGCTAAGGACCACACAGTGGGTCCCATCAGTTAGCCTGACAACAACTTCACAAATAGGACCTTGTAACAAGAAGCACGAAGAAATAATGAAAACATTTACATAACAACCATGCATGTAGTTAGTATGTATATCCCAAAACGACACTTCAAAGCATGACACCTGAAAAAGGTGTCTTAAAACTTCAGCCTGAAATCAACATGTGTACACAGTTGCACACAATCAACAAAAGACTCGCTTGCAAGCGATTATTTTCAAAAGCAAGTTCAACCAACCCTTGGGTTAACACTGCCCCGGCTGTCCACTTCCTGCAGCTGACATCCCTGAAGCGTTCCTATGATCAGCATTACCTAAAAAGATTCGGTTTAAAACCGTTAGCTACTGATCATAATCTATCCACGAGAGATTATATCAACACATCACATCACAACAAATATATTCAAATACCATATACCGTGCTCATGAGATGATATCATGCTTTTATGAATGATGCACGTGAATGCAGTATGAAATTTACAATTTTCGATCCCGGACCCATTAATCCGGAACCATTGCTTATACGGTTCTGGCTTTGGTGTGAGCTCACCATTGCACAGATTAGGTTAATTCAGACATTTGCTCTTAGGTCGTAGCCAGACTGATCAAGTCTACGGGCCAGGCTTTCTCGTGGTGAGTTATGGTCTTAACTCCTAACCACATGCAACATTTTGCCATTCATGTTAATGCAAACATTTACCATTTTCATTAGGTGTGCGACCCGAGCCTGAAGTCCATCAGACTCGGTGTCATTCTTATACAAACGCAAGTGATCCGGGCTTGGCCGAGCTCCGGTATTCACTGCAAAATACTCGCTTCACATACTCTTGACCTTTACAAGTCATCATCATATCACATGCCTCAAAAGGCTTATCATCTCATACATTATCATGTTTCAGCAAGCTTATCATGTCATTCAATAGCACGCCTCAATAGGCTAACACATGTTCATTTAATCATTTCTCATAATTATGACATGATAATAATCACAACAACATTAAGCATGCTTTACACATCATAACGTCATTTTCATCATAAACACATCAAGCATGCTTCACACATAACACATCTCAATGCATATCAACAATCACATTTCAGCACAACAAGGCATTTCAAAACAACAACACATATCAACACAGTGAGATATAAATCTCTCAGGCACGGTTTCTGCAGATCGAAGCTAAGTAAGTCCGAAGACTTACCTGGATACGCTCACTGAGCAACTAAGCTATAGTTAGTCTACCGTCTTCAACACCACCTGTCGAGAATATCATATTCCTCGTATTAAACTTCTTGCTTCAAACATCAATTAAATTCATTCCTTTGAATTTAATTAGCTTATAGCGTTTTCTAGATTCCCAATTTAATTAATTAATCTTTAACTAATTAATTAAAATTCATCAGAATAACCTTTTGCCCGCAGGCAGTTTCTCAACCCAACTGTCATCAGATCTCATCAAACAAATAGCCCATAATCACCAGAATATTGTAACGAGCATAATGGAATTTCCAATTATCCATTTTGACAAGCCTAAGGTCAATTTAGGCCAAATCGCAATACTGAAAACGAATAAATTCATAACTTATTCGTTACTAACCCGATTGACGATCCGAAAGAAGATTCGGAATCACAACGACGCAGGCTACGCTCTGACACCATCAGATTCACCGGAATCTGAGCGACGGGACCGGACATATAAGGGGGATGCTCGACTTGGCCATAACTTCAACGGAAACGCAGAAACTCGGTACCAAAATGAAGAGGACGAAGAGAGGAATCCGAAAACTCAAACGGAATTGAAATCGGATTACAAACGAAGAGTAGATCTGAATTTGAAGGTTGAGAGAAATCAGAGCTTTTACGAAGAAACGTGAAAGGAAATGAATTAATAAATGAATTTCCGCTATTTATAGCGAAGACGATAAGTATCCTTTAGCAAAGTCGATAATTATCCGTTTATCGATCCGAAGGCGGTTTGAGCCCCTTCTCCAAACTTCTCGAAATTGGAATAATAAATCTGACATTTTGTGTGGATAATTATTCCGCAACTTTCTCGGAAAACGCGTATTCCTAAGCCGTCTTTCTTAGCCGCTAAGAAACGAAATAGCGACTCTTTTGGCCATTTTGCCTTTCCATGTTATTTCATATCTAGAACATATCCGATGTCCTTATCATTTCTCTCAACTACAATTTTATTAATTGAAGCTCCCAAATGCTCCAAATAATACCAGAGGGTAAAAATTATACCCCGGAGGAAAAAAATGAAAATTTCCCCATAAGTCCAAATTTACACCAAAATCATAATGGTGGAATTTATACTCGTCATCTACACACTATTCGCGATTTATGGGTCAATTAATATCGATGATTAACTTACTCACCCTTAAACATCCTTTATTAGGATTCGAAAATCCTAGCTTTTACATCACACACCGCTTAAGAAAAAGTTTCGTCCCGAAACTTTAGTACACAACTCATCAGAAGACTGAATCCGTCAATCACATAATTAACCTATCTTTGCATTTCGTGCAAGCATAGATTATTATCACGTTAGCGGGGTCATCATGCTCACACTAGGGAAGTCTATCACTTCCTATGTTAGCAAACACAAATCAATTCACACACACATAAATCACATAAACATAGAATCATATAGGCACATTAGTTAGTGGAAAAGTTAGGTACTAATTCATACCTCTATCTCAATCACCGATCAAAGAACTAAACACCTCTGGATAATTTCTCTCCATGTGCTCAATTGTTTCCCATGTAGCCTCTTCCGTTCCCCTTCGGGACCACTGGATCTTCACTAATGGAATCTCTTTATTCCTTAACTTCTTTATCTTTCTATCTAACACGGCCATAGGGAACTCGGCATAGGTCTGATCAGGCTCTATCTCGATAGCATCATAGCTGAGTACATGGCTCGGATCTGGTTGATACTGTCTTA
>BSUD01000002.1:102459023-102489280 GCA_033239045.1 Fagopyrum esculentum | reverse complement strand
GACGTCGGCGCTTATCAGCATACGATTTTTGTCTACTCTGTGCAGCCAACATCCTTTCTCGAATCAAAGCAACTTTTTCAATATCACTTTTAACTTTGTCTGGAGCCGTATCAAAGACATCGGCAGGCTCATCCCAACATAATGGGGTTCGACATTTCCTTCCGTACAGTGCTTCATATGGTGCCATCCCAATGGATGCATGCCAACTGTTGTTGTAGGTGAACTCGACCAACGGTAATTGATCTGGCCATATCGGTCCCCAATCAAGCACACATGACCTCAACAAGTCTTCTAAAGTCTGAATAGTCCGTTCGGACTGACCATCTGACTGTGGATGAAACGCTGTTGTAAAATTCAGCTTGGTTCCCATTACTGTCTGTACCTGGATCCAGAATCGGGAAGTAAATCGTCCATCTCTATCTGAAACTATGGTCTTAGTAACTCCATGTAATCTGACTATCTGATTCACCAATTCCTCTGCTAACTTGTTCACAACCCAAGTTTCCTTGATAGGAATAAATCTTGCAGTCTTTGTTAATCGATCAACCACCACCCATATGGAGTCATAACCCTTGCTACTACGTAGACTGGTTACAAAATCCATGGTGATGTGTTCCCATTTCCACTCCGGTATCTCCAATGATTGGAGTTCTCCTCCTGGCCTTTGGTGTTCAATTTTAACTTGTTGACATGTTTGACACTGTGACACAAACTCAGCAATATCTTTCTTCATACCTTGCCACCAAAAGTAAGGTTTAATATCCCGATACATCTTGTTTGATCCTGGATGTATGGAATATGGTGTTGCATGAGCATCAACAAGAATATTTCTTTTAATCTCAACATCTTGAGGCATACATAGTCTTCCTTGGTATCCAATCATATTGTCGTCGTTGATAAAGAATCTGAACTTTCATCATTCGTGATCATTGACCTCACCTTGGTCAGATCAAGGAACTTAGTTGTTTATGTTGGATCTCTTTCATCCAACTAGACACAATTCTCCAAGGTACACAAATACCCTTGGTCTTTCTGAACCCATATTTCAATGCCACTACAAATCAGATCTTTTTGTATTTCAACTTGTACAGTTAATCGAGCAATCACCTTCTTTTTGAACCGACTCTTTGCTCAAAGCATCGGCCACGACTTTAGCCTTGTCAATATGATATAGTATATTCAAATTATAAACCTTTATTATCTCTAACCATCTTCTTTGTCTCATATTCAACTTTTCCTAAGTGAATATGTACTTAAAACTCTTATGATGTCTCATAATCATGCATGTTGTTCCAAGCAAGCAGTGCCACCAAATTTTCAGTGAACGAAGTACCGTTGCTAACTCTAAGGTATGTATTGGGTAGTTTTGCTCATACTACCTCAATTGTCTAGATGCATATGATATGACTGTCATTCTGCATCAGAACGCATCCCAAGTCCATTTTAGACGCATCACTGTAAACAATGAACTCTAGTGCTCCATTCGGCTGACCTAACACAGGTGCAGTAGTCAATCTCTTTTTTAACTCTTCAAGGCTTGCTTGACACTTGTTAGTTCATACAAACTTTTCCTTCTTCTAAAGTAGGTTGGTCATAGGTCTTGCTATGATGGAAAACCCTTTTACAAAACGTTTGTAGTATCCCGCTAATCCTAGGAACTACGTATATCCTTTACGTTTTTGTGTGGTTCTCATGCTAGCATAATTTCAATCCTGGATGAGTCAACTCTGATTCCATCTGCAGTGATCACGTGTCCTAAGAATGTTACTCCATTCATCCAGAAGTCACACTTGAACAACTTGACATAAAGCTTCTCTTTCATCAATACTTGGAGAATTGCTTTTAAATGCTCTGCATGCTCTTCACTACTTCGTGAATAAACCAATATATCATCTATAAAGACCACAACAAACCTATCCAAGTATCCAATGCAAATCTGATTCATCAATTCCATAAACGCAGCAGGTGCGTTGGTTAATCCCAATGGCATAACCACGAACTCGTAGTGTCCATACCGAGTCCTAAATGCTGTCTTATGGATGTCATCTTCTTGAATCTTCAACTGGTGATAGCCTGACTGTAGGTCTATCTTGGATAACACCTTTGATCCTTGCAACTGATCTAACAAATCATCAATTCGTGGCAG
This sequence comes from Fagopyrum esculentum, assembly GCA_033239045.1. Taxonomy (NCBI): domain Eukaryota; kingdom Viridiplantae; phylum Streptophyta; class Magnoliopsida; order Caryophyllales; family Polygonaceae; genus Fagopyrum; species Fagopyrum esculentum. The sequence goes on along the minus strand of BSUD01000002.1, from coordinate 102,487,134 downwards.
TGGATACTTGTTCTTAATCACCATATTTTCAGTTCTCTATATATAGTCCATACATAGCCCCAATGTACCATCCTTTTTCCTCACAAACAACGCTGGTACTCCTCATGGCATACACTTGGCTGAATAAATCCTTTATCTGCCAATTTTTCCAACTGCTTCTTCAAATCAAGCATTTCCACATGTGCCATTCTGTACGGAGCTTTAGAAATTGGTCTAGTTCCAGGCTCTAGATCAATTCTAAAGTCAACTTGCCTAGTAGGTGGCAATCCAGGTAATTCATCTTGAAAAACATCCTTAAACTCACGTGCAATTGGAATGTCTTTCAATTGAATCTTCCCTTCTTTCTCCAGAGCATAGCATAAATATGCTTCACATCCTTTCCTTACCAGTTTACTTGCTTTCATCGCAGAGATCATCACTAGCGGGTCTTGTAACTCACTTCCTTTGAACACATGACAAGTATCATCTTTGGCTAACATCATTATTGTTAGCGTTTCCGCATCTATCTTATCCATATACTTGATCATCCAATCGATGCCTAGAATCACGTCATCATTATCCAATCCGGTAATAAGGATATCGGTTGGCTACTTTACTTGCCTAGTTTCCACGTAAACTTTGACTTTCTTCACCTCTCATATTAGGACAAGATCCTTGAGTTAACATTATCCCCTAGCCTCACAAACTTTATCATATCTCTAGGTTAACTACATTTGAAACATGTAGTTGGACTTTTTGATCAGTCCGTCTTGTAATAATTTAGGTCTCCACAATTGAAACATGTTCTTCCCTCCAATTTCTCTTATGATCATGGTTGTGGAGAAGGCCTTGTTTCTTGACTCACACATCTCGTACTCGCAGGTTCAAGAAACTTGGAGTAGACTTCTGCCTCTTTCCTCCACTAGTTTAGGAATCAACTTCTTTCCTAAAGCCTTGTCTTATTTCAAGCTTTATTATCCTCTCCTAATACTCCAATAACGTCATATCTTAGGTGACAACACCAACTAAGAGGTCGTTCCATCCTATCATAAACAATCTTATCAATTGCTCAAAAAGTGGTGCACTCTCATCCAACGATGTATACTCCTCGTGAAATTCATCTCCATCATAGGAGAACCTCCAAATGTTGCTTCCAGAAAAGACTTTAACAAGTTAGTCCAAATCCGACTCTTGAAAGTCGCGTAATCCACAATGATTGCACGATTTCTCATCCACCAACATGCACCAATGTTCTGCATGAAGGTTGCTGCAAATTTCATCTTATACTTTTCTAGCCGTCCAATGTCCCCAAAAGTCATGCTTATGTGGTTCAACCGCCAATCAACTTGCATTACATAAGCTCCTGCAAACACTAACACATCTCTTCTTTTTATGGCCTTAGACACTTCTCTAATGAAGTTTACTACTTTCTTGTTCCTCATATGGAACTTCTAGTGTTTGGGGTTCAATAACTCGTGCTTGCCCTTGCGTTTCTATCGTAGCAATAGCCTTTTCTACTGCTATTTTCTTGCATCTTCTCATCTCATGTAGCTCGATGGGTAGAGGTACTTGACCTTGACCACTTACTTTAAACATTATACTCTCATGAACTTCTAGCTTGTCTTACTTCCACTAACACACTTGCACATTGTGCTCCCATTGACATACTCGTAATGAAGCTGCAACTTCCTTGTCTCTTAATCAAAACGCTTACGGTTGCCTTTATCACGGTTTCAACAAACCGGAACATTCACGATCGTTCTCTCTTCATATATATCCACTACTTATAACAATAGTGATATCTATCAGAATACTATAATCTTAACAAGTTAGAGAGAGAGAACTACACTTACAAGGAGTCACGCTGAGGAGTGGAAGGCAGTGTCTTTACCCCCAATCCCGACTATGCATATGATTTTAAATTCATTAAAACCATATGTCAGTAATTTCCAAAATCTTTTGAAAACTTAAATGTCCTTTCAAAACCAACCCGGACTGGGTTGTAGTTAGGTTGAACTATCATGTCTCATCTCAAGTCACATGTGCCCTTGTTGTCAACCTAAGCTCTGATACCAATCTGTAACGACCCGAGTTTTAAGTAACCCAAGACGTCACTAGGTTAAGGACCACACAGTGGGTCCCATCAGTTAGCCTGACAACAACTTCACAAATAGGACCTTGTAACAAGAAGCACGAAGAAATAATGAAAACATTCAACCTGTCATTTTGAAAACATTTACATAACAACCATGCATGTAGTTAGTATGTATATCCCAAAACGACACTTCAAAGCATCACACCTGAACAGGTGTCTTAAAACTTCAGCCTGAAATCAACATGTGTACACAGTTGCACACAATCAACAAAAGACTCGCTTGCAAGCGATTATTTTCAAAAGCAAGTTCAACCAACCCTTGGGTTAACACTGCCCCGGCTGTCCACTTCCTGCAGCTGACATCCCTGAAGCGTTCCTATGATCAGCATTACCTAAAAAGATTCGGTTTAAAACCGTTAGCTACTGATCATAATCTATCCACGAGAGATTATATCAACACATCACATCACAACAAATATATTCAAATACCATATACCGTGCTCATGAGATGATATCATGCTTTTATGAATGATGCACGTGAATGCAGTATGAAATTTACAATTTTCGATCCCGGACCCATTAATCCGGAACCATTGCTTATACGGTTCTGGCTTTGGTGTGAGCTCACCATTGCACAGATTAGGTTAATTCAGACATTTGCTCTTAGGTCGTAGCCAGACTGATCAAGTCTACGGGCCAGGCTTTCTCGTGGTGAGTTATGGTCTTAACTCCTAACCACATGCAACATTTTGCCATTCATGTTAATGCAAACATTTACCATTTTCATTAGGTGTGCGACCCGAGCCTGAAGTCCATCAGACTCGGTGTCATTCTTATACAAACGCAAGTGATCCGGGCTTGGCCGAGCTCCGGTATTCACTGCAAAATACTCGCTTCACATACTCTTGACCTTTACAAGTCATCATCATATCACATGCCTCAAAAGGCTTATCATCTCATACATTATCATGTTTCAGCAAGCTTATCATGTCATTCAATAGCACGCCTCAATAGGCTAACACATGTTCATTTAATCATTTCTCATAATTATGACATGATAATAATCACAACAACATTAAGCATGCTTTACACATCATAACGTCATTTTCATCATAAACACATCAAGCATGCTTCACACATAACACATCTCAATGCATATCAACAATCACATTTCAGCACAACAAGGCATTTCAAAACAACAACACATATCAACACAGTGAGATATAAATCTCTCAGGCACGGTTTCTGCAGATCGAAGCTAAGTAAGTCCGAAGACTTACCTGGATACGCTCACTGAGCAACTAAGCTATAGTTAGTCTACCGTCTTCAACACCACCTGTCGAGAATATCATATTCCTCGTATTAAACTTCTTGCTTCAAACATCAATTAAATTCATTCCTTTGAATTTAATTAGCTTATAGCGTTTTCTAGATTCCCAATTTAATTAATTAATCTTTAACTAATTAATTAAAATTCATCAGAATAACCTTTTGCCCGCAGGCAGTTTCTCAACCCAACTGTCATCAGATCTCATCAAACAAATAGCCCATAATCACCAGAATATTGTAACGAGCATAGTGGAATTTCCAATTATCCATTTTGACAAGCCTAAGGTCAATTTAGGCCAAATCGCAATACTGAAAACGAATAAATTCATAACTTATTCGTTACTAACCCGATTGACGATCCGAAAGAAGATTCGGAATCACAACGACGCAGGCTACGCTCTGACACCATCAGATTCACCGGAATCTGAGCGACGGGACCGGACATATAAGGGGGATGCTCGACCTGGCCATAACTTCAACGGAAACGCAGAAACTCGGTACCAAAATGAAGAGGACGAAGAGAGGAATCCGAAAACTCAAACGGAATTGAAATCGGATTACAAACGAAGAGTAGATCTGAATTTGAAGGTTGAGAGAAATCAGAGCTTTTACGAAGAAACGTGAAAGGAAATGAATTAATAAATGAATTTCCGCTATTTATAGCGAAGACGATAATTATCCTTTAGCAAAGTCGATAATTATCCGTTTATCGATCCGAAGGCGGTTTGAGCCCCTTCTCCAAACTTCTCGAAATTGGAATAATAAATCTGACATTTTGTGTGGATAATTATTCCGCAACTTTCTCGGAAAACGCGTATTCCTAAGCCGTCTTTCTTAGCCGCTAAGAAACGAAATAGCGACTCTTTTGGCCATTTTGCCTTTCCATGTTATTTCATATCTAGAACATATCCGATGTCCTTATCATTTCTCTCAACTACAATTTTATTAATTGAAGCTCCCAAATGCTCCAAATAATACCAGAGGGTAAAAATTATACCCCGGAGGAAAAAAATGAAAATTTCCCCATAAGTCCAAATTTACACCAAAATCATAATGGTGGAATTTATACTCGTCATCTACACACTATTCGCGATTTATGGGTCAATTAATATCGATGATTAACTTACTCACCCTTAAACATCCTTTATTAGGATTCGAAAATCCTAGCTTTTACAATATAAAACCCATCTCTTGGATGAATCTGCACATGTAATCTTCATCAATATTGTATACATTTAAATCAGCTTACCAACAAGTATTTATGGACCTTCATTGGATAACTGTAGCATTCTTTATGTCCAAAATATTGAAGGTCTAATGAAGAGGATTCGGGGGTATCATGTGTTGAACAACTTTTATTTTGAGCATGTTTAATTTTTCATTAGATGAAACACTTAGAGCATTAGTTATAGAGATCGAAGTTTTCGTTGTAAACCATCTTGAATCACCTCAAACGGACTTCGGAATAAGAAGATAAGAGCGTTACATTGTAGTGAAGCCATTTGCATCGGTTCCCCAGATCACATCATCCTCTCCGCCTTTTGAAAAGATTCATCCTCGAATCTTCAAGCATCTCACTATCCACTCTACAATACTCGCATCAACTCTCACAAGCCTCTCACCTATGAGAACTAATGCCTTCGCCCTCGCATCTCACTAAGGCAACCCAGCCGGCATCTCACCAAAAACCAAGTAACCAAATTGTTTTCCAAATATTATCAACTCTCACTTATTTTTCCATGAACCAATGTTAGCATGAAATATGACTATATTTTAGGAAAATGTTTTAGTTGTTTTTTCCTCTTTAGTGTGTTCTTAGATATGAGTTTGAAGCAATTATGAGCTAGTTCACCCACTTTGTCGATATAGAGATCTACACTAGCTTCGTTTTGTTTTTAGGTGAATAAAGCTTGGATTGGAGAAAAATAAGGAAGGAAAGGAGAGTTTGATTATGCTTGATGGCAAGGAGATGCATTGGAGAGGCTAAGGAAGGAGCATGGATAAAGGATGTCACGAAACAAAGGCAACAACCAAGAATTTGAGGAACCACGCTCTGAATTACGGTCGTGGAGAAGTGATTTGAAGAACCACGCTCTAAACCATGGCCGTGGATTTGGCAACATGATCGTGGACGTGAGTTTGGAGCACATCAGAGAGTTACACGGCCTAAACCACGGCCGTGGAAATCATATGGTACCGTAATTAGGTTCCACGCTCTAAATCACGGTCGTGGAAAGTTGTTCATGACCGTGATTTTGGTGATTTTGTGACGCATTATTATTGCCACGTCAGCCACGTCATTGGGCTTTCTCGTAACCCTATCTCGCCCGTGATTTAGAGCGTGGAACCTAATTACGGTACCATATGATTTCCACGGCCTTAGGGTTCCATTTCGACCTTAAGGATTGGAGATTCGTGATCCTCGCTTATCGCTGCTTAACGCCGCTTAGAGTTTTCGGGATCCTCGCTTATCGCTGCTTAACGCCGCTTAGAGTTTGGAGATGACCTTAGGGTTCCATTTCGACCTTAAGGATTGGAGATTCGTGAAGGACGTATTTTCGGAGATTGTGTACTTTTCGGAATATTCTACGGTTTTCATTGAAGGACGGATTGACATCCCGTTCTTTGTGGCTTCTCTAGATCATTGTGAGGATTTCTATTCCTACTTTTCTGAATTCATAAACATACTTTGTTGTTTGGATTTTGAGATTGACTTTGTGTTATTATTGAGTTTTCGAGGGTTTTCATCTTTCATTCTTCTTAATTTGATTATTGATATCATAATGATGATTATTGGCTAAAACCCTTTAGCAATCCTAAGGTGAAGGGTTGATAGTTGTGGCTTAGATGATGATAGATTGATCGTAAACAGATTGGACCGTGAGAGTTTGAAAAACATCGTCGACATCCTAAATCACGGGTTGTTCTTGGTTTTCACGGCCGTGATTCTCAAGATCTAGCCGTGATTTCCCCTGGTTTACAAACTTTGCTTTTGCTTTAATTCAAAGTTAAAGATTTGCTTTAACCTAGCCTTGGCTTGCCTTTTCTAGGTAGTAGTGAGACTCAACATCCTCTATTTCGGTTTTGAGTGTCACAACCTTAACCGTTTTAGTTTATCTTTGATTCCTTGGGTTCGGGCATGTGTATTTGAGATTAATTCTTACCTTTAGATCCTTTCTATACTGCAGCGTCAACAACCTTTATAGAGAGAGTCTTTGGGTTAGACATATAAGGTTTTGGAACTTCACCGTATATTACCTTACTTTAGTATACCTTTGCAATTCTCAACTCTGTCCTTATATATATAGTATATCTTGAATCGATTGCCACAATAAGATATCCGGATCTTATGGTTGCTGTTTTCCCCAATATTTGCAAAGCTTCTACACTTTTGATTGCTCGATTACTTGAAACTGATTTTGTTTCACCAATTCCCTGAGTTCGATACTCTGGAATACTTGCTTATCTACGCCGATCCGTACACTGCGGGTTCGCTTGCTTTTATTCTAGTTTTATAAATTAAAACTTATTTGCACGCACGTTTAGAGGCGAACAACCAAGCAAGCCTTTAAATAGGGAAAGTAAGGCTAGCTAAAAGATCAAAAACAAGGCCAAAAGTCATAATAAATTATAGGCCTTAAAGATCCACATAATGAGGCATTGGTTTTGGACTCTTCACATTGTGTCCATAAATCCGACTGCTGAAAGAACTGCATATACAACCCATCTCTTGGACGAATCTGCACTTGTAAAATTCATCAATATTGTATACATTTATATCAACATTCCAACAAGTATTTATGGACCTTCATTGGATAAATGTAGCATTCTTTATGTCCAAAATACTGAAGGTCTACTGAAGAGGATTCGGGGGTATTATGTGTTGAACAACTTCTATTTTGAGCATGTTTAATTTTTCATTAGATGAAGCACTTAGAACATTAGTTGTAGAGATCAAAGTTGTCGTTCTAAACCATCTTGAATCACCTCAAACGGACTTCGGAATAAGAAGATAAGAACATTAAATTGTAGTGAAGCCATTTGCATCGGTTCCCCAAATCACATCAAAAATAGGGTTACGAAATGCCATAATCGTTGCTTACGTGGCAAATATGACACGTGGCATCCGTTAGAAGAATCACGGCCAAGAACATATTTCCACGCCCGTGGAAGTCACCGTGGAATGGTATAATTGCTCTCGACATACATTCCCCCGGCCAAAATTATATTTAATTCCCAAAACCACGGCCGTGGTTCTTTGTACTTGACCGTGGAATGCCTAAAACGTGCATGAAATCTCTTGTTTCCAAAATCTTTCCACTCATACTCTTTCATTATCTATTCCAATGCATCATCTTGATGTCTAGCATGATCAATCACTCCTACATACTCCATTTATGCTCCAATCCAAGCCTTTATTCACCTAAAAACTCAACAAAGCTTGTGTAGATCTCTATACCAACATAATAGGTGAGTGTGCTCATAAATGCTTCTAACTCATATTCATATACACAAAAGAAAAGGAAAAACAACCAAAACATGTGCCTAAAATATCGTCATATTTCATGCTATCAAAGAAGAAAGAAGATCTTACAACGGCTACTTCATCTCAACCAAACACCGTTTCCATGGAGAAAGAAGAACATTACAATGGCTATCTTACAACGGCTAAAAGAGTTATACATAGAAAACTATAAATGAAGATGGACAAGAAGCTTACACGGAAACATTTAAGTCTTCAAGCGATCAAACATATTCATTCGTTCCAAAAGTTTTTCTTCCTCTTAGCTTACAAACGTTTACATCCCTAGAGTGAGAAAAACACAATAGCTTCATTGGCATACCTAGAGAGTGTTATACTCAAGTGTGGGTTACTCTGTGAACTAATTAGGCTATTATTGCTAGGTTAGAGTTGACTAGATCGTAGCATTGAGGCTACAGTGAGAGAAGAAGGGGATTTCTTCTAGGTTGTATCTAGGACTCTTTGAAGCAGATAATAGATAGTTTGATCCTAGGGTAAAGGAACCCTAGGACGAAGACGTAAGCTGTTAGAGCTGAACTTCGTAAACATATCACCGTGTTGATCATTTAATTCCGCATTTCATATCGCGTATACTGTGACTAACGTTTATTTGCAGGTTTCGAAGTCAAGGCCTTGAAATCCCTTTCAAAGCCTTGAAAACCAGTTTTGTCACCAAGCGCACAGATTGACTTCGAGGCCTTGAAATCAGTTTCAAAGCCTTGATATAAGGGTTGTAAAAAGTTCCCATACTCTATTCAACCACCCCTTTCTAGAGTATTCATATCCTTATTATACACCTATACGGTTCTTCACACAACAAACCTGAAATCGATCTAACTATTGTTCGCCAAAACGAACTGCTCGAATTTGAGGGGGTTTCCCTTTAATCGATACCAAAAACTATCCTCAATGGAGGCTAAGGTTTTCTGTTCACATTCGTTATTCTTATGCCTGACGGTTCTTGCTATTGTTTAGTCGGCAATGGAGGAGATGAACTTGTCTTCGGTAGTGATAACATGAATTATGTCCTTAGTATAGCTTTGCATATATGTAGTTTTTCCCTTTCTTTTTGCATGCATAAACATGAATCCATAACATTTGAGCTCGTTTTTCATAATTTGCCAGAATAGATGTCTACACGGATTCTTATTTTATTTGTAGGTTATTTGGTAGATTTTGAAGTGAAATGACACATATGACGACAAAGCCTCAAGGTGGATCACATTGGGGCATGGATGAGCATAAAAGGAAGCTAGGACATCATCAAAGGAGGAGAGAAAAGAGCTAAGGAGACACGTTACAGAGTAGAAATCTCGGCCCGATTGTGAAGAAATTCGGCCGAGATCATTACCGTATTCATCCAAGATTTTGTGTAAAAACGGCCCATGTCCCAAGTTTCAAAACCCAAGTTTTTTCCTGTAAGATAGGGGGACTTGCAGACAACTAAGTACGGTTGGAGGCTCGATTAGAAGGTTCAAACTGTTCGAATACAGCAAGATGTAGAGATTAATCATCAACATTGACACTTGAGAGAGATTTGAGAAGATTCTTGGAGAGAAAAATTAGTTCTAGATTTTATTGCTTTTGGATACAAGATTGGATCTTTGTTATTGGTTTGCTTTTGAATATTGAAGACACCTTGCTAAGTATTTCTTACATTTTCTTTTAGTTTTATTGGTTTATGAGTTTCTTGAATCTTTGTTTATCCTTCTTGATTTGAATATGAGTATTGTTAGCTAAACCCTTGCGATTTTAGGGTGATTGGTTGATGGTTGTGATTTAGATGATGATAGATTGAGCTTTTAAGTTAGATTGGACCCTCAAGAGTTGGTTTAACCTTTGAGTAGTCGAATCTCGGACGAGATTTTCCTTAGAACAACCCGAGATTTCTTCTATTGATCCGTTTTAGTTACATCTTTATGCTTAGGTTATAGATTTCCCAAATCCTACCCTTTTTTAGCCTTTCAACCTTACATCTAAGCTTGAGAAGAGATTTACCCGGTGATTCCTGATAACACGATTTATGAGCTAGTTTTAGGTAGTCATTTAGATAGACTTCTCATTCATTCATGCACGGTTTAGCACTAGTTCATGACGTTTTGCACTCAATTCACGTATTTTGTCGAGATAGACGTCTACTCGGACTTTTGCTTGCTTTGTAGGTAATTTGGGAGATTTAAGAGCCTAATCGATACATCCGAGGATGATTCCTCGAGATGACACACTTCCGGACTCATTGGAATGCAAGCTAAGGGCTAAGGAGGACTCATGGAACCTTGCCAACACAAACCATGCACCAAATCATGGCTTAACGAGCCTAGGAGAAGCTTCTGACAGAAACCACGGTCTAGGCCCTTTCCACGGCCGTGGTTATGCCCGTAATTCTTGCCAGGACCACGTTGACAGCTGGCCACGATCTCTTCCATTGCTCTTGCATTTTAGTGGGTATTTAAAGGATTTTGCAGGCTGTAATTGGGGATCTTTCTCCTCTCTTTTGACCTACCTTTCTTCCCCAAAACATTTGGCCATTGTTGCCTCCCTTCCAAGCACCCATTAGGGGTGTTCTTGGAAGAGATTAGTGTAGATTCTCGTTTTAGAGCGAGATTAGATTGGATTCGAGTGAAGCTTTGATTGTTGTCAAGTTGGATTAGCTCTTGGAGCCTTGTAAAGATTTGGTAACTTCTATCCTATGCTTTTAATGTCTTTGCTTTGGATTGTTCTTCATCATTTAACCATGACTTGCAAGCATGTTTTGATTGTGAAGTTTGATCTTGAAATGAATGTTATTGGCTAGATAGATGTGGTTCTAGAGTGAAGGAATAATGTTTGTGATTTGGACTATGATTGTATTGCTTCCATGTTAGCTTAGGATCGATTTGTGTTCGAAATCCCAACTCGGAACCAAACCACGGCTTGTTCTTCATGCTTCCACGGCCGTGGTTTAGCATGATCCACCCGTGTTTTTATTCTGTTGTTCTTATATTGTTGAATCTTGATGTTTGGATGTAGATGTGTTGAAATCCTAGTGTTTGTTGAGCTCAATCTAACTTAGGGCAACCTATTGTTAGCAAACTAATTGAGGAATGAGACTTACCCGGTAATTTCCCCTCTTAGATACCTAAGATGATGAACTCTAGGTAGTAGTGAGCCAAAAAAGCCGCTATTGGATTGAGTGTGCTAGGATCGTTACCTAAGACTTACCTTTTCCGAGACTTACCCGGTAAGGAGGGGTTTGACCCTTAGGTAGTGGCCGGTTTGTGTGGAATTCCATCCTTTAGGCTCTTTGAGACTTACCCGGTAATGAGACCTTAGGATTGGATTAGTGGATGCATGAGACTTACCCGGTAATTGCTCCCATTAGAGAAACACCCAACTCCGAACAACCACAACCTTCCTTAGACCTTTAGAAACATGAGTCCATAGTCACATTCGGAATTCCGAACCTCTAGAATCCATTTCCTTACCTCTTATCTCTCATCTTTTGTTTGTGTTTTGTGTTGCTTGATTTTGTTCATATACTTGTGATCTTTGTTTGATCACCGAAAACCCTCCAAAAACATTGTGTTTTTCCATTTTCTTTATTCCTCATCTTATCTTAGTCTAAATTCACACTATCTTCGATCATTGAATGACTTAGTTTCACCTCAGTCCTTGTGTTCGACCTCGGAATACTTTCCTTTCTACAAAACGACCCGTACACTGCGGGTTTCGCTAGGTAGTTTAGGATTTAGTTCGAGTTTATAAATTTAAAGCTTTTTGTGCTATTTCCTAGCGTGACAATTCCCTTTCTTGGTTACCAAAGATGACGAGTTCTAGGTAATAAAGGATTCAAATCCCTTTATTAGGTCTGAGTGTGCCTTCTTCTTGCTTGAGTGAGCTTTACCTGATACTTACCCGGTAAAGGTTAGTTCTTGACCCTTAGGTTGAGTGGTTGGTTTGAGTTATAGTTCCTTTCCTTAGATCCTTTAGACTTACGCGGTGATAGGAGTTTTGGCTTGGTATAGTTGGTTAGTGAGACCTCTCCCGTGATTTTTCCTACCTTAAGAACATCTTTCCTTAGCGATCCCAACCTTGTCTTGTTCTTTAGAAGTCTTAAATTGAAAACCACAAGTGGATACTTTGATCTATAGAATCTACATTGTTCCGATTATCGCATTATATATCTTTATTGCTTATTGTCTTTTTCATTCTTTAGAATTAGTATTGATTTATTCTATCATTGATTTGTCACCAATTGATTTCACCATAGTCCGTGATATCGACCTTGGAATATTTGTTTTTACTGAGATTGATCCGTACACTGCGGGTTCGCTAAATTGTTCACGCTTTTATTACAAGTATAAGTTTAAGACTATATTCGTTCATTATTCACACATGTTTGAGGGTGAACATGTAGTCTAGGGTTCAATAGAAACAAATCGATGTTTTAATTTTAAATAGCCTAAATACATATTTTAATTAACAAATTAGGATAAAAAGAAATGCTTTTACTATTTTGTGGGTCCCACGGACGGAATATCTAACCTATGATGAAAGCGGTGGTGTTTTGTTAACAAAAATAACATAAAGAAGAAAACGGTGGTGTTTTGTTAACAAAAAAAACATAAAAGATGGTTATGTGAATTTTTTTATAAGAGGTGGTTAAATGAAAAAAAAAAGATATATAAGAGGTAGTTTTGTGTAATTTACTCTTTTACTTATTCTCCATTATTCATTGTTTTTAATGTTGTTTACAATACTGAAATGCTTCTCAGTTGTTTAGTTTTGTAGTGTTAAACTATTCTAGAGACAATATGATGTAGGTTAGATGGACTATCTATAACACCCCGATTTCGCGGGACTCGGGATGCCACATTGGGCTATGATTTCACTCGACCTTACAACATGACACTCACAGATATAAAACAAATACATAAAACGGTATAAAACTGTACATCAAAAGGTATAGAAATTTATAGCCGAGTATAAAACGTCATCCTCACACAAAAGGTATACAAACATCAACTTCATGCAGGAGGTCTATATATATCATCCCCAAAACCATACCCACCTAATGTACGAGAGTCCTCGGCCTGTCACCCTGCCGGATCACTCTGCAGCTCTCCTATCCTGCAAAACATCTACAACACGGCATAAAACCGTTAGCTAACCATACATATATAAGGTACTGCATAAGCACAAACACAAGTCATGAAAGATAAACACATAATCATGTTGTCACACATTTACCCGTTTTAATTATCTTTATATAAGTAGTCATTCACTAAAATCGTGTATATATATATATGTATGAAACTATGTGACACCAGGAATATATCATCCTCGCCTTTGGGCCTGCTAGCCATCTAGAGTAGTATCGATCACACAACCCGTGTACCCTATGGGAGTGGTGTTGTACCCTTCCCGTATACCAGGTCTGGCCTGACTTCAAAGAACCTCCCAAGCTCCTTACAAGATGAAAAGGGAAAGGTTATCACTACAACTACAAGGGGGCTATCAATAAAACATAGGTCGGTAATAATCGACATCGCATGCTATCATATGAAGCATATAACACACACCACTCATGCAAACACCCAATATAAGGATGGTAGCTAAGTAAGTCCTACGGACTTACCTCAACCTCTGATATTCTCAACCACGAGCAACCTCAATCCAGAGAGGGACACTGCCTAATAAAAAGGCATAGATATATATCAATCTCTTGTCAATCAAACAGGTCACACCTACACCCAAGGGATCCACAAGGATCATATACATCCTATAACTCTCACTCGACATCCTAAATCCTCAAAGCCGTACAAGGCATAACATGATCATAACATCATCATCACACTCTCATTTATACCTAACATGATGCTACACACACACACACACACACACTAGGAAAGGAAGGGATAATTCCATCCTAGGCAAGCCTGGAAGCAAGACACACCTACGTGACAAGAACAATACAAGACTGGAAAGCAGGGAACCACAGAGGCGGCCCTAGGTGGCGCAGGGGCGGCGTCTGGCCGGCGCTGAGGCATCCTGGCTGGGCGATGGGGCGGCTGGTGTGCAGATTGCACACTTCAGCTCTTCTTCACTTCTTCACTCGAGCCTTTTCACTCCTTCTTCATCCAACAACACTATACATACATATATACATATATATACATCAAACAAAGCCTAGGAATGCCACCACAAGATCAAATCTTGTGGAATCCTAAGCTAGGAAGGAATAAGAAAGGAAAGAAGAAAGAAGGAAGAAAAAAGGGAAGAAAGGAAAGAAGAACTCACTAGCTGAACCCTAACAAATGAAGAACTATACACCACAACCTCAAGGTTGGCTCCACACAAGCACAACAACATCATCAAACACCAACATCATCAAAGCCACACAAAACTCTCTTCAAAACAAGAAGAAATCAAGAAGAAGATCCAAGGGAAGAGAAGGAGAGAGGAAGAACATAAGGGAGAAAAGATGGAGCTGGAAGAGATGAGAACCCCTCCACCTGAAGCAAGGGAATAGCTTATATAGGAAGCCATCCAAAAGCACGGGTCAAGTTCAACAATGCCGGCTACATCACACCACAAACCGCAGGGGCGGCTCATGGAGTGCAGAGGCGGATCAAGGTGGCCGTAGGGGCAAACTCTGCATACGCAGGGGCGGCTCAGGCAAAAACTCAGCACAACTCAGAACTCTTAGCACCTCAAAGACTAAGGCTCTTACATCTCACCCCCCTAAAAACAATTTCGTCCCGAAACTTGCAAAATCCCAAATCCTCTCGGGCCCATATGCCGAGGTATAACTCTCTCTATCAGAGGCATCACATCTCCGTTCAAAAGGTCACAACCTATATCAATCTATAACCTCAAAACACAAGCATGGAGGAATCATCAACTCTAGAAATCATAATCATAACACTATCCAAAGGCATAGAGGAATCACATCTCTTGCCATACTCACATCACATGCATAGAGGAAGCACATCTCTAGCCAGATCATACTCATAAACAAAGCATGGGGGAAAAAACATCTCCAGTGAGACTATATCCATCAAAATAACATGGAGGAATAACCATCTCCAGCTAGATCCTAATCACACTCAAATAGCATGGAGGAAAGAACCATCTCCAGCTATGATCATAAATCACGCTAGCACAACAAGATCTAATAAGATCATATATCACATCATAACTAGCACAAAAATAACACATCAAAGCACATAAGCACATAATCACATACTCACCAACATAACACTAAGATCTACTCGGTGATCCTACAGGTGCATTTATCTCAGCATAAAACTCTGGAAAGTTTATTTGGATACTATCCTCAATCTCCAATGTAGCATCTTCGGGTCCTTGTTTCGACCACTGTATCCTCAATATGGGAATGTTTTTCGAACGTAGGCGTCTCATACCTCATTCTAGGACTGCAACCGGATGCTCAACAAAAGTGTGGTCCGTCTCAACCACCAAATCATCATAACTCACAATGTGTCTCGGATCTGGAATGTACTCCCTCAGCGGAGACACGTGAAACACAGGATGAACACCCTCTAACCTCGGAGGCAAAGCTAATATGCATGCTACCCTCCCAACTCTATCAAGTATCTCAAAAAGTTTGACATATCGGGTACTCAGCTTCCCCTTTATGCTAAAGCGTCCAACACCCCGCATCGGAGATACTCTCATCCAGACATGAGCTCCCTCTTTGAACTCTATTGGTCGACGCCTCCTATCTACATATGACTTCTGACAACTCTGTGCAGCCAGCATCCTCTCTCTGATCAGCGCTACTCGAGCCATATCATCTTGAATCTGCTCTGGTGCTATACCACTAATACAACTAGGCTCATCCCAACATAATGGTGTACGACATCTACGCCCATGCAGTGCCTCATATTGAGTCATCCCAATCAATGCATGCCAGCTGTTGTTGTATGAGAACTCAACCAAGGGGAGGTAATCTAACCATCCCTATCCCTAATCCAACACACAAGCTCGCAACATATCCTCAAGAGTTTGGATGGTCCTCTCTGACTACCATATGTCTGAGAATGGAACACAGTCATGAAGTGCAAACTTGTCCCCAAAGCATTCTAAATCTACTGCCAAAACCTCGAGTTAAATTGTTCATCTCGATCTGAGACGATCGTCCTCGGTACACCATGGAGTGTCTCTATCTGACTAGTGTACTCCTCAGCTAAGCTGCTCACTGGCCACATTTCCCTGATAGGAATAAAACGTGCAGTCTTCGTCAGTCTATCAACAATAACCCAAATAGTATCAAAACTCCTACTAGCCCTCAATCCGGTCACAAATTCCACGGAGACATCCTCCCACTTCCATTGCGGTACTGACAGTGGATGGAGCTCACCTACAGGTCTGTAATGCTCTATCTTGACCTAATGACAGGTCGCACACTATGCCACAAATCTAGCTATATCGGGCTTCAACCCTCCCCACTAATATGAGCGTCTCACATCATGGTACATTTTACTCGTACCTGGATGTACTGAGTAAGGTGTACAGTGAGCCTCTTCTAAAATCCTCCGTCTCAGCTCTGCATCAGCGGGTACATAGACGTGGTCGCGGCGTCTCATCACTCCATCTGCTCCGATGGAAAACTGTGGTGCCTCAACACGAGACATCCTCTCTCTATTCCTCACCAGGGTCGGGTAGGTCCCCTGCTTCTGTTGGATCTCATCCAACAGATCAGGTAGAACCTCAAAAGCGTACAATTGGGCATCTTCATCAGGAAACTAGATGTCCAACTCTAGCCAAGCTAGATCTCTGAAGGTGAGGTTGAACTGTCAGTCTCGCAATCGCCTTCTCTCGAGGCGTCTTCCTACTCAGGGCGTTGGCGACAACGTTCGCCTTCCCTGGATGATACAAAATCTCAAGGTCAAAGTCCTTGATCAACTCAAGCCATCGACGCTGGCGGTTATTCAACTCCCGCTGCATAAAAATGTACTTCAGACTCTTATGGTTTGTGAAGATCTGACATGTAGCACCATACAAGTAATGTCTCCAGATCTTCAAAGCATAAACTACTGCTACCAACTCCAAATCATGAGTTGGGTAGTTCTCCTCATACGTCTTCAGCTGTCTAGACGCATAGGCAATCACTTTGCCCCTCTACATCAACACGCATCCCAAGCCTAGATTGGATGCATCACTATAAACCACAAAATCATGTGTACCCTCTGACTGTGCCAAGATAGGAGTAGAAGTCAAACGCCTCTTCAACTCCTCAAAACTCTGGGCACACTGCTCAGACCATGCAAATCTGGTAGTCTTCCTCAGCAGATTCGTAAGTGGACGGGCAATCACAGAAAATCCCTCCACAAAGCGTCGTTAATAGCCGGCTAGGCCAAGAAAGCTACGCACTTCCTTGGCGTTCGTTCGTTGTCGTCCATGCTGCTACTGACTCTATCTTTGCCGGATCAACCATGATCCCATCGGCGGAGACAATATGACCTGGGAATGCTACCTCTGACATCCTAAACTCGCACTTAGAGAGCTTGGCATACAACTCTATCCCGTAGAATCTGTAAAACCGTCCTTAAATGACCGGCATGCTCCTCTCGACTCCGAGAGTACACAAGAATGTCATCAATGAAGACTGCCACAAACTGATCAAGGAAGTCAATGAAGATATTGTTCATCAACTCCATGAAAAAATTTGGGGCATTCGTAAGCCCAAATGGCATCACTACAAACTCATAGTGTCCATAACGGGTTCGAAATGCCGTCTTGTGCACATCTTGCTCTCTCACCCTCAGCTGGTAATATCCTGAGCGTAGATCAATCTTGGAAAACACAGTCGCCCTCTGAAGCTGATCCAACAAATCATCAATATGGGGCAGTGCATACTTGTTTTTGAAGGTCACCTTGTTCAGCTCCTGTAATCAATACACTATTTCAACGATCCATCCTTGTTCCGCACGAATAGGACAGGTGCTCCCCACGGGGATACGCTAGGGCGGATGAAGCCCTTCTCAGCCAACTCTTTGAGTTGCTTCTTCAGCTCCAACATCTCGACAGGCGCCATACAATATGGGGCCTTCGAGATCGGTCTCGTACCAGGCTCCAACTAGATACTAAAGTCAACACTCCTTTGAGGTGGAAAACTAGACACCTCAGCAAATACATCTGTAAACTCGCAAACCACTAGAATATCCTCCAATGCTGGACTCTCTCCATCCTTCATGGCATAATACTAGAAGACATCACAACCCTGTTCTATCAGCCTCACTGCTCGTACAACACTGATGACATAACCCGTCTTTCCAAGGTCCAAACCTCGGAAGACCTCTATCTGAACTATCTCGGTAGACACTATCACAGTCCTCCTACCTACATCTAATACCACACGGTGTCTACGCATCCAATCCATACCTAAAATGACTTCCTCATGCACCAATGACATGACAAAGAAGTCCACAAGCAACACACAAGTCTCTAAACGAATGGGACAACCACGTATCTCTCGGGTACCTCTGACTCCACTACCAATAGGTAACCCTATCATAAAGGGTATCCCCTCTATCATAGCTAAACCCAACCGCTCAACACATACATCAGAAATAAATAATTGTGTAGCACCCATATCAAATAAAACTCTAACAAGTAAACCATGAAGCAGAATGGTACTTGTAGCAGCCGGTGGAGGTGGCTCCTCTACACTCCTCAGCTCAAAAACTCTACCCTGAGCTCCTCTAGTGTCAGTGGTACTCTCACCACGACCTCTACCTCTACTCGGCCCGGGAGCATATCCTTGAGTAGAAGGACGATCTAGGACTCTCTGTTGTCTCTGTGTTTACTGCTGAGGTGGCCTCTGCCCACCTCCTTTCACATTAGCAGGGGAGGAACCCTACTGTGATGCAACTTCACTCTGCCTACAAAAGGCAGCTCTATGAGCTGGTCTGCCACAAGTGAAGCAAGTCACTAGTGGCCTCGTACACTCTAGTCGTTGATGACCAAAATCACCACAGTTGAAACACTGTCATCCCTTCTCTACAGTCAGTGCCGATGAGGGGTAACTCTGGCATCTTAGACTCCGCCCAAAACCTGAAGCTCCACCAACGCCACTGGTCTGCCCAGTCCGTTGTCTCTTCTTAGACCGTTCCGTCTGAGAAGTCCTCTTGTGAATGGCCCACTCACGCTCATAAGCTGATGCCCGGTCCTGATAATTTGTCAAGGACTCAAA
Source organism: Fagopyrum esculentum (assembly GCA_033239045.1). NCBI lineage: Eukaryota > Viridiplantae > Streptophyta > Magnoliopsida > Caryophyllales > Polygonaceae > Fagopyrum > Fagopyrum esculentum. The sequence continues at coordinate 102,468,009 of BSUD01000002.1, read as the reverse complement.
GTGAAAACCTGCCATGTAGGAATGTGTACTCTCCCTCAATCGACGGGAGAACAGATACATGTGCTAGTCCTCAGAAGGTGCAGCTGGACCCAGTAATGCCAGCTTTGTTTGGAAGCGGTTGATGGAATCTGCTATTGGCACATCCTTAAAGCATGCCTCCACAAAGTCCTCCAGTTTCTCCCTCCTCAATAAGGCATGGCAGAAATGATCTCTAATCATGCTCCTCAAAACACTATATACACAGTTTTTAAAACCAAAATCCTTTGAAAATGTCAAACCCCTTTCAGATTCTGTTTATTTTATCCATCCGACCTTTATTGCACGTAGGAAGTGCCATTGTTGTCAACCTAAGGACTTTGATACCAACTCTGTAATACCCCGATTCCGTGGGACTCGGGATGCCACATTGGGCTAGGATCTCACAGTGGATCCTGACCCTAGCTTGACAACAAGTTCATTGGACCTTACAACATGGCACTGACAGATATAAAACAAATACATAAAATGGTATAAAACTGTACATCAAAAGGTATACAAAATCATAGCCGAGTATACAACGCCATCCTCACACAAGAGGTATACAAACATCAACCTCACGCAGGAGGTCTATATATATCATCCCCAAAACCATACCCACATAATGTACGAGAGTCCTCAGCCTGTCACCCTGCCGGATCACTCTGCAGCTCTCCTATCCTGCAAAACATCTACAACACGACATAAAACCGTTAGCTAACCATACATAAATAAGGTACTGCATAAGCACAAACACAAGTCATGAAAGATAAACACATAATCATGTTGTCACACATTTACCCGTTTTAATTATCTTTATATAAGTAGTCATTCACTCAAATCGTAAATATATAGATATATGAAACTATGTGACACGAGGAACATATCATCCTCGCCTCTAGGGATGCTAGTCATCTGGAGTGGTATTGGTCACACAACCCGTGTACCCTATGGGAGTGGTGTTGTGCCCTTCCCGTATACTAGGTCTGGCCTGACATCAAAGAACCTCCTAGACTCCTTACAAGATAAAAGGGAAAGATTATCAATGCCACTGAAAGGGGGCTATCAATAAAACATAGGTTGGTAATAATCGACATTGCATGCTATCATATAAAGCATATAACACACGCCACTCATGCAAACACCCAATATAAGGATGGTATCTAAGCAAGTCCTACGGACTTACCTCAACCTCTGATACTCTAAACCACGAGCAACCTCAATCCAAAGGGGGACACTGCCTAATAACAAGGCACAAAGATATATCAATCTCCTATCAATCAAAGGGGTCACACCTACACCCAAGGGATCCACAAGGATCATATACATCTTATAACTCTCACTCGACATCCTAAATCCTCAAAGCCGTATAAGGCATAACATGATCATAACATCATCATCACACTCACATCTATACCTAGCATGATGCTACACACACACACTAGGAAAGGAAGGGACAATGTCATCCTTAGGCAAGCCCGGAAGCAAGACACACATGCGTCACAAGAACAACACACGGCTGGAAAGCATGGAACTGTAGGGGCGGCCCTAGGTGGCGTAGGGGTGGTATCTGGCCGGCTTTGGGGCGTCTGGACTGAGCGTTGGGGCGGCTGGTGTGTAGATTGCACACTTCAGCTCTTCTTCACTTCTTCACTCGAGCCTCTTCACTCCTTCTTCAGCCAGCAGCCCCAAACATACATATACATACATATATACATCAAACAAAGCCTAGGAATGCTGCAATAAGATCAAATCTTGTGGAAAACCTTATGGAAGAACCTTATGGAAGAACATAAAGTCTTTTGAAAACCTTATGGAAGAACATAAAGAGTTTTATGTAGTGCATCCCCAAGTTGTGGCATTGTTAGATTTACATAAGAAGTATGTTATGCGTGATATTGCTAATGAAAGTTTAAGATATCATAGAGTGTTATACGCTTTGCATTGCCATGATTTTGTTAATACATTTCTTCTTTCAAACCTTAATCATGCACCGTTATCCAAGAGGAAACGAGCGATCTCTATTGTAGGATTGCAAGATGAGATGGTCGAGAAGGAGGGTATACAAGAGTTGATGGTTTCATCCTATGAAGTTAATCCAGTTTGGAAGCTGCCATACTTGAGTCATCGTGTGATTAGTGACAAGCAAGACTATGATTCGAGGTCGAATCATTTCCAAGAAGGGGAGTATGATGTGGGACCATCCTTGGCATCTACGACTATGCTACATAGATCATTCATCGATCTAGAAGCGAGAAAAACTCAAGAAAGGAGCGCTTACAAGTTACAAACATGGGGTGAATCGATGGAATGGAAGATTGCATGGCAGAGAAGGAAAATCGACCGATTTCCCAAAAAGATGACCGATTTTCCTGTAGGAAAAATCGATCGATTTTCGTATCCGATTTCCTTCACTTGAACGAGTTGCAAAAGATCCGGTCATGATCTTCTATCTTTTGGCAATTATATCTTGTTATAACTCCTTAAATCTCTCAGACTATCTTAAGGGATTATTTAGATTCTATCTTTTTAGATTTTATATTTTATATCTTGTAAATATATCTTTTCTAGATTATTTTTTAAAGGATATATTTTATAGATCATATCTTTTAGTTTTTATAGTTTTATATATTTGAAAGATATCTTTGCAAGATTATCTTTAAATATAGTTTTCCTAGTTTTTAGTAGGGTTAGTCTCCCTTATAAATAGCCTTAGTGGGGGAGATTGTTTGGCATATTAGATTTGATATATTTTCCACATATTGTGTGAACTTGCAACTTCGGTTATGAAGTTTGTATTTTACTCATTCCTATTCAATCAAAGAGAGAGCCTTGATTAAATCGTTGTGAAGTTATTGCTAGATTGTGCTTGTGTGTGTTAATCTTGTTGAAGGTTGGTGCTCCTGGTCAATCCTAGTCCCTCCTTGTGCTTGTCTTACTTAGAAGACTTGTGTAAGGTTAAAGAAGTGCGGGTTAGGGTAATCTTCTCGTTTAAGGGTTTTGACACATCATTGGTCAAGGTTATTTTGCGGGACTATCTTGGTTCATATCTTCCTATATCTTTCATTTATTATTCCATATTCATCTTCTTTTCTTTCCATATCATTCACAAATCCGTGTTTTGAGTTTATCGAAAAATCACCATGTTCTTGGAGAAAATCGGCCGATTTATCTTAAAGAACAACCCGATTTATATCTCAGTTAAGGACTTTCAATCTAGATCGGGAAATGCGGCTTATCCCCGCATCAATATGTCCTTTGAGAATTATGATAAAAGGCAAAATAGAGGAAATCAATGATTGTTGTAGGCAAATAATGGAGGTATGTGATCTAAAGAAACATGAATCCCCGCTATAATGAATTAAATTATTATTGCATATATGATACTCATGACGTTGTATGAATATTGTAGGTAAATATTTAAAATAGCTTTTGGCACAGACAAACAAAGATCGTGCTTTGCATCTCGTGCAGCCTCAATCCGGCGGTTTGGCAAGTATATGAAAATCCTTTAATAACATAGAAATTCAAAAATTATCAAGAGAAACCTTCGCTTGTGGCTCTTTAGTTAAAAAAGGTATAAAGACCGGAACTTTCTATAATAGTTAGAAATTCTCGAAGTAAAAAGGTAGGATTCAATCTCTTAAACCAAGTGTTTTTCAATAAATTTAATAAAACACATTTCGCTTTTTGCTCTTCAATTGTTTTATCTAAACCAATAAACATAACTTCTTTCAAAGGTAAATAAAATTGGCAAAATTGGTAAACTAGCCCTTTTAATCAAATCAATTGAGAAAGAAGACTCCTAATATTTGTGATTGGTATTTTGACCCCCTATAAAATAAAGTAGAGGAAATATAGTACAAAAAGAGGGAAAAGTTTGACAACCCATCAGATGTGACATGTTGTACTATCTTACATGTTACATCAATCAGAAAAAAGAATTCTCAACATCCTTACTTTCTCACCTATTACCCAAATATCCGCTTACCCAAATAATGTCACAATCATACCCAAAAATAAATTTGTCAAAGTATATAAACATACTCCAAAACAACATAACCAAAAAATCAAAAATCAAAATAAAACCATATCCATAAATTGGATAATATTTTATATTTATACCCAATTTAAACATCACTTAATACAAAAACCATACTCCATTTAAATTTGTCATACCCAAAATTTTCAAAACTCGATATTGTACACAAACATCAATATGAAATGACATTTGGTTACCCAAAAATCCGCTTGACAATTGATCATTATAACACAGTTTGGGTAACCATAAAATATACCCACGATATCACTTTAAATATACTTAATAATAAGAAATATACTACAAAGCCAATACACATATAAAAGCATACCTAATTTGAATTTGTCATAACCAAATTTTACACAAATCGATATTGTACACAAACATCAATATCAAATGATATTTGGTCATTGTAACACAGTTTGGGTAACCATAAAACATACCCAAAAATATCACTTTAAGCATACTCAACAATAAGAAACATACTACAAAAACAATAAACATATACACAATAATAAGAAAAATACTACAATTCATATTTGGGTAACGAAAACAATATCACCCAAAAATATTAAACATTCATGGACTTCAAAATTTCATCAAACTAGCTACATTAACCAAAAATGAAAAGTAAACATGTAAAAAAAGATATTTAAACCAAAAGTAAACATCTAATCACCATCATTTCAATTATAAAAATTATTGCCCCTATTTTCTAATTTCCATACCTATTTTTTCTTTCTTTTGAATAGAGGTCTAGTTTGCAAAAAAGAATTTCAAGGGGTCATATTTCCCTAATTAATTCAATAAAATTTGAGAACGAAGAACTTTGAAAAGAATAAATATCACAATCTCAATTCACAAACATATATGCAACAATAAACCAAATCATTATACTGATCATCCAATCCTTATATCAAAAGATAGATTAGCCGGACATGACTGAATGAAAAACAATATCTATTGAATATAGAAACTGATGAGTTTCAAATATATCACTTTTAAGACCTTAGATTCATGCATTTAATACCTCTTTCACCATCTCATATATCTTTATTCATATGGAAAGCATTCACTTTCTGTATTTCGGTATCTACTTTGGATTGTTTCGCATTTCGTGCATTCATGGAGCATAAATGAAAGTGTCATTGCACAAGGATTCAATCTTCCATGGAGTCGGAGAATACACGGAAACATCAAGATCAACTGAAAATTGAAGAAGCAAAGTGTAAACCATTAGAGATGCATGCTATTTTATGACGACCTATTAAAGATTCCTGATTTTGATTGTCTTCCTTTTACATTTGGACAATCATGACAACCACAAAGTTGTGGATCTTTAAAAAGAACTTCAAAAGTAGTACTCATGGGTCACGTAACTCCAACAATATCAACGGAAAAGTCAGTTTTATTGAGCTGTCGAAGAAGTTTTCGGAACATCTTTCCTTAGGGGCATGTTACAACCGTATGCTGCGCGTAAGGAGGCCGTATCGCCTGCTGCCGATTAGGAAATTATAAATTTGCAGTTGTAACTTTGGAAGGTTATATTTTGTGTAACTCTAGCCTCCGAGAGTTGTCCCTATATATTCCTATGTCAGTCGTAGGGTTAGAGACGCTTATTCATTCCGAATTAGACATCACTCGATCATATTTATCCTTACCATAGCCATCAAGTAATTGTTTGTGAAAACTCCACCTTGATTATAAAGGTTTTACAGGTGCTGCTAATGGAAGACTTAAACACAAATGAAGTAGTTTAATACACTAACCAATAAATTATTATATTTCGAGATGCTTGGTTGGTTTGGTTTTAGTGCAGGTTTTATCAAAGAATTAAAAATCCTTGAAATGGATTTCAAGGGCACAAAGAAGACAAGGATGTACAACGAAAACCATCTCAAAAGCCTTGAAGTAAATTCCAAAGAAACAAGGAAAACAAGGTTGGACAACGAAAAGATTTCAAATCACAAAGAAAATCTTTTTTGAGAGATTTGAGAAGATTTGATTAGGAGAAGATCTCAACCGACCAACAAAGAAGATCTTACACATATCCTTAACCGAAAAGCACGAAGATTCTCTTATCTGGATTTCAAGATTGTTACAACAATCAACGAGAAGATTAAGGAGCCAAGAGATCAGCGTGTTCTCAGGAGATGAAGATCTACAACGTCTATCTCATCTCAACCAAGAAGCTATCTTCATGGAGAAGAAGAATTATCTTCGAACGGTCATATCTCCAACGGCTAGAAGACCTCTCCATAGAAGATTATAAATGAAGATGGCAATCTAAGAACGAGGAAGCAATCCTGCACAGAAATATCTATAGTCTTCAAGCGTACCAAAGTTATCTTCATTTTCGAAATATATTTTTTCTTTCTCTCCCTATAAAAAGCTTTATCCCCTAGAGAGAGATAAGGGAATTTCTTCTAGTTTGTATCTAGGACTCTTTGAAGCTGATAATAGATAGTTAGATCCTAAGGCTATACCTTGGGACGGAGAGTAGGCTATTTAGAGCCGAACTTCGTAAACATATCCTTGTGTCGATCTTTTACATTCTACACTATATCTTGTTTATTGTGACTAACTTTGTTTTGCAGGAGTTCAAAGTCAAGGCCCTTGAAAGTTGCTTCAAAGCCCTTGAAATCAAAGTTTCACAAAGAATTGAGATCGACATCAAGGCCCTTGAAATTGATTCCAAGGCCTTGATATTGGTTTTACGAAAAGTTCTCATACTCTATTCAACCCCCCTTATATAGTATATTTATCCTTTATATTCACCTAACGGTTCTTCAGTTTGCTTTGCTTTGAAGGTTTGTCTTCTTGGAACTGGACAATTGTGAGTGTATGTCTTTCTTGATTCTACATATTGTTTTTGCTTTATATTTGATCATGTCTGGAAAAATTTCCTCTTGATGTAAGGATTAGATGATCCCTATAATGGTTTAATTTATTGCTTTACGGCCAAACTTACACTTAGCTTAGGGGCATGTTACAACCGTATGATGCCCGTAAGGAGGTTGTATCGCCTGCCGCCGATTAGGAAATTATAAATCTTTAGTTGTAATTTTGGAAGTTTATATTTTGTGTAACTCTAGCCTCCGTGAGTTGTCCCCGGATATTCTTATGTCATTCGTAGGGTTAGAGACACTTATTCATTCCGAATTAGACATCACTCTATCATATTTATCCTTACCATAGCCGTCAAGTAATTGTTTGCTTTGCTTTGAAGGTTCGTCTTCTTGGAACCAGACAATTGTGAGTGCATGTCTTTCTTAATTCTATATATTGTTTTTGTTTTATATTTGATCATGTCTAGAAAATTTTCCTCTTGATGTAAGGATTAGATGATCCCTATAATGGTTTAATTTATTGTTTATATATATATATTTATGAATTGAGATTGTGATATTGCTTCTTTTCAAAGTGTCTCATTCCTAACTTTTATTTACCTTCAAAATAAGTGGCATTTATAATTGGTTTAGAAAAAACAAGTGAAGAGCCACAAGCAAAGTTTATTTTATTGGATTTGTTGAAAAGAACTTGGTTTTGAAAGTACTAGTTTATCAAAGCTTCGAAAATTTTTAACTATCGTTGAAAGTTCCGTTCTTTGTATCTTTTTTCTAACTGAAGAGTCAAAAGCGAAGGTTGTTCTTGGTCTTTTCTGGATTTTGGAGTGTTTAATGGGTTTTACTATATTTGCCAAACCGTTAGATTGAGATCTACGAAAGTACGGTCTTTGCTTGTCTATGTCAAAGACTATTTTAGATGGTTATTTGCAATCATCATACATCAAGTGGGGATTCTTGTTTCCTTATAGCATCTCCAATATACATTGCCTACAATTGTTATTTCCTTTTTACTTTTTATAGTTGTTGCCCTATTGTCATGCTTTTCTTTCACTTAAATTCTTAACCATCAATATCATCCAAATCAGATGCGCTCTTTGATATTCGATACCCGATTATACTATATCCGATCCCGTATCCTTGCGGGGAGGTTGTTGTACTTCTCGGTAAAATTTTCACAAGCTGAAGTTTTTGGCGCCGTTGTCAAGGGGTACTGATAGAATTTGTTGATATCTGATTCTTGGTTATTTTAAGTTGTTGTTAATTCTGATCTTTTTGTTTTTGATTTTTAGTTTAGATTGGTGAATGCGAAGAGTCCGAGATTCAAGCAAATATGTCCCTCTAGACAACGAGATTGAACACAATTTATTCAAGCAAAAACCCATCAAGAAAGTTGAAGTCAAACAACAAAAGGAGGAAATAATCAACTCCTTGTTGTTGATCCGCAAGTTGAAATTACTAGGCTCGTTGCCGCTCTTGCTACTGAAAGGGCTCGTCACCCTCAAATGTTGGATGTTAAGATGCAATCTTAGACATAGAGTGTCCAACAATGCTTTTGTACTTCTTGCACTTGGAGGTCGAGACTTCAACATCAAGACGGACTGATGACGTGATTTATGACGTTAGTTTAGGCATTCATTTAGATAGTTTTTTCCGTTATTCATGCATGGTTTGGTATTAGTTCATGACGTTTACGCTTAATTCATGCATATTGTCGAAATAGACGTCTACACGAACTCTTATCGGTTTTGTAGGTATTTTGGGAAGCTTTTGGAGCTTAATCGATACATTCGAGGATCATTCCTCGTGATAGCACACTTCCGGACTCATTAAGGAGCAAGCTAGGAGCAAAGGAGAACACATAGGACCTTGTTGGTGCATGCCTTGCACCAAATCATGGCTTAACGATCCAAAAGGAGTGGTTCATGTAATTCCACGGCCCAGAGGCCAGAACCACACCCGTGGTTTTGGCCGTGGTTTTCTCTGGACAGCTGTCCCACGATCTCCTTGCCCGACCCTTGCTCTTGGTGGAGAATATGAGTGGTCCTGCAGGTTGTTGCTGGGGGATACCCCCCCCCCCCCCCCC
>BSUD01000002.1:102447425-102458817 GCA_033239045.1 Fagopyrum esculentum | reverse complement strand
GATACCCCCCCCCCCCCCACATTCTCTCACACATTATCACCATCCACATTGGGAATTCTTGGAGGAGAAGAGAAACACTCTCATTTTGGAGGAAGAACAACACATCAAGATAGAGATTTAGAGTGAACTTTGGAGTGAGTTTTTAGTGAGTTTTGTTGAGAACATTTGAAAGCATTGTAAGGAACGTTTTGGAGCTGTGTTTGAAGGGTTGTAAGTCTTGTTTCATCTTATATTAAGCTAAGACTACTTGTTTCTTTTCATTTTCATTTCATTTACTTGCTATGGAAGCCATGAATGTTTGCTTGTTGAGTTTGAATCTTAAAATGCATGTTGTTGGCTATATAGTTGTGATTCTAGGGTGATGGAATGATTGTTATGGTTTGGACTATGATAGAATATACTTGAATGTACTCTTGGATGGTTGCTTGTTCGAATCTTGACCCAGACCCAAAATCACGGTCTGTTCTTGCAGAATCTCGATCGTGGTTCTGTATGATCAGCCCGTGGTTTTTCTGTTGTGCTTGTATTGATGAATCTGAATGTTAGGATGTTAGATTGTTGGAATCCTAGTGTTTGTTAAGCATAATCTAGCCTAGGGTGACCTAATGCTAGCAAACTGAGGGAAGAGACCTACCCGGTAATTCTCGATCTTAGATACCAAAGATGACGAACTCTAGGTAGTAGTGAGCCTCACAAGCCGCTATTAGACTGAGTGTGCTAGGATTGATGCTTAGGACTTGCCTTCCCGAGACTTACCCGGTAAGGAGAGGTTTGACCCCTAGATATCAATCCGGTCGTGTAGAATTCCCAACCTTATGCTCCTAAAGACTTACCCGGTAATAGGACCTTAGGTGTGGGATTAGTGGACCATGAGACCTACCCGGTGATTGATCCCATTTGAGAAACACCCTTTCCCAACATATCGTAGCTTGTCCAAGGTTGATTAGAAGCTTGAGTCCAATGCTATAACCGGAAGTCCTAACCCCTAGAATCCGTCTTTCTCTCTTTATTCACATATCTTGTGTTTGTGTTGCTTGTTTGTTTTGCTAGCTTGAGTTGTTAGTTTGATTTATAACATTGCACGAATTGTGATCTTTGCTTGATCACCACAAAAACCAAACCCAAAAATATCATGATTTTCATTTCTTTATTTCCTTCTCTTTTCTTAGACTAGATTTGCACTATCCATGATCACTTGTTTGATTTAATTTCACCTTAATCTTCGTGTTCGACCTCGGAATACTATCCTTGCTACAAAACGACCCATACACTGTGGGTTCGGTAGGAGTTAGGAAATTATATCGAGTTATAAATTGTAAGACTTTTGTGGTATACATTTCTAGCGTAACAAGTTTTTTGCTCTGTTGTCGGGGACTAGGTCTAGACTGAATCATTGTGTGTGATTGTTTATAGTGTAGGTCTTTCTTTTTTCTTTTGATCTTGTTTGGTTTGTGTCTTTGAATTTTCAGGAAATCTTTCACTCTTTAGGTGGATGCGAAGATCTCGTGGAAAGGATTTAGCTCCATTTGATCCCGAACCGGAGAAACCCTTAAGACTAGATCCAAGAGCATTAAGAAGAAGAAGGAGATGGCCGGAAGAGATCTTCAAGCTGAGTTGGATGATGACTTAGAACAAATTAGGCTAAGGGATGAACTCTTAGAGAATGAGAGGAGACTTGCAATAGAGGCAAGAAGTAACTAGGTAAGAAATTGAAGAGATTAGGGAAGCTCTTGTGCAAAGGGAGCTTAATCGTCAACAACCTTCACCACCACCACCACCGCAGCCGGCGGTCAATGTTCGGTTTGAGCCGATCATCATTGAGGAGCCACAAACGCTAGGGCAGCGTATGGATCCAGCCCAAAGAGTGCACCGTCCGAGAGTGAACTTAGGATATCCCGCAACCCATGACTATGAGGTCCGCCCTCAAGTGCTACAAATGATCCGGCATAATCAATTTGGAGGGATGGAAGGAGGGTCTCCTCATCAACACTTGATGAATTATGAGATCTTGATGGACAGTCTAACGCCACCTAGATTGGAGAGCAACAACCATAAGCTTAGGGCTTTTTCCTTCTCACTTAAGGATAAGGTCTTGGCTTGGTACAAATCCATTCCACTAGGACGTGTGAGTACTTGGGAGGAGATGACAACCGAGTTCTTAACAAAGTTCTTCCCACCTTTCAAGACAACCGAGCTAAGAGGGAAGATCAATGCCTTCATGCTAAAGGATAGGGAGAGCCTATTCAAATCTTGGGAGAGGTTCAAAGACCTCCTCCTAGGTTGTCCATACCATGGGATACCGAAGATAGAGCTATTGGAGATTTATTTCAAGGGGCTTGATGAGGATAGTCAATTCAAGCTCCAATCACTTTCCGGAGGAACATTCATGGAGAAGAATGTGGATGAGGCTTGGGAGTTTGTAGAGAAGCAAGCCTTGGTGATAGAGAAGTACTCCCATAGGAAGAGTGATGGGAGGAAACCGGGAGTATATGAAGTAAGTGAAGTCCCCATGAGCAACTAAAAACTTGAAGCATTCAACAATGAGCTTAAGTCTTTGAGGGAGTTGTGTACCACAACCTTAAAGAATCAAGCAAGTCCTCAAGTGCAAGTGCAAGCCAATTTGGCTTCCAAAGAGGAGGATATTAACTACATGGGAAGGGGTAACTTCAAAAATTATCAAGGTCCTAGGAACTTCAACAACAACAGCCGGTAATACAAAAAATTACCGGCCTAATCACAACCATCCCGGGTTCTCCTATTCTAACCCGGATGGTGCCTTGAACCCTCCCGCTTCCACAAGCGCAACCCCACCACCTAAGGCTTCACAAGAGCCTCCACCCGGTTTTGCTCAACCTCCAAAGGATAGAACCGAAATGATGTTTGAACAACTGCTAGGAAGGTTGAGTGGACTTGAGAGCACGGTGACATCCATTTCGAAGGCTCAAAAGGTGCTAGAAGCACAAGTGTTCCAAAAGGCGGGTGAAGCACAAAGGGATCCGGGAAAGCTTCCCGGAAGGACCGAGGACAATCCAAGAGGTCAAGTGTTGGCCATTACCACGAGGAGTGGGCTGAGCATGAAAGATCCCTCACCAAGGGAGAATGACAAGGGAAAGCAAGTAGTAGTGGAGGAAGAACCATTGCAAGAAGGACGCAAGAGCAAAGATGATGAGCCAACATATGTGGCACCTCCTCTATACAAGCCACCACTACCATTCCCACAATCATGAGCAAGAGCTTATTTCGATAAACATTTCGGTAAATTCCTTGAACTAATGTCTAAATTGCATATTAACATTCCGTTCATGGATGCAATTCTAGGTATGCCGGCCTATGGAAAGTTTTTGAAGGAGATACTCTCCAACAAGAGGAAGTTGGAGGAGTATGGAGAAGTAAGGATGACAAAGAAATCTTTCGAGTTGATTCAAACCATGAGGGAGGAGATGCCTCCTAAGCTGCGAGATCTGGGATCTTTTTGTGTGCCAATTGGAGTTGGAGAAGTGCAATATGAAGCCCTATGTGACCTTGGAGCAAGTGTAAGCATTATCCCGCTTGCACTTTACAATAAGGTTGGGCTAGGAGAACCGAAGCCGGTCAAGATGACCCTCTACATGGCGGGCCGATCCATCACTCACCCCATGGGAATCCTAGAGGACATACCGGTTCGGCTTGGGAAATTCTATGTGCCAATCGATTTCGTTATTTTGGACATCCCGGCGGACTACCCGGTTCCTATCATTTTAGGGAGGCCATTCTTAGCCACATCCGGATGCTTAGTGGATTGCAAAAATGGGATCCTCTCCTTCAACATAGGAGAGGAAAATATCAAGTTCAAGTTGTCCACAATGATGAAGGGGCCAGCCCTTGGTGAAGATGTCTTCAACATTGTCAAGGAAGATGTAATAGCTAGGATTTCCGAATTCTAATTAATGTTGATTAACTTAATCAGTGATAGTAATTGACATATAACTCGCGAAGATTGCGTAAGTGTTGAGTATAAGTCCCACCGTTATGTTCCTGACGTAATTTTGGGCTTATGGTGAAATTTTCATTTTTTCCCCCGGGTAATTATTTTTACCCTCCGGTTATTTGGAGCATTTGGGAGCTCCAATTAATAAAAATCTAGTTGAGAGAAATGATCAGGACATCGGACATGTCCTAGATATGAAATAACATGGAAAGGCAAAACGGACAAAAGAGTCGCTATTTCGTTTTTTAACGGCTAAGAAAGACGGCTTAGGAATACACGTTTTCCGAGACAATTGTGGAATAATTATCCCTACAATATTCAAGATCTATTATTCCAATTTCGAGAAGTTTGGAGAAGGGGGTTCAACCCGCCATTGGATCGATAAAAGGATAATTATCGACTTCGCTAAAGGATAATTATCGACTTCACTATAAATAGCGGAAAATCGTTTATTAATTCATTTCCTTTCACGTTTCTCGTAAAAGCTCTGATTTCTCTCAAGCTTCAAACTCAGATCTACTCTCCGTTTCTAATTCGATTTCAATTCCGTTTGAGTTTTTGGATTCCTCTCTTCATTCTCTTCATATCGGTACCGAGTTTCTGCTTTTCCGAGCAGATGAAGACCTGGTCGAGCATATATGTCACCAGGACAGTTCCGTCGCTCAGATTCCGGTGAATTTGATGTTGTACATGCGTAGCCTGCGTCGTTGTGATTCCGAATCTTCTTTCAGATCGTCAATCGGGTTAGTAACGAATAAGTTATGAATTTATTCGTTTTCCGTACTGCGATTTGACCTAAATTGACCTTAGGCTTTTCAAAATGGATAATTAGAAATTCCATTATGATCATTATATTATTCTGGTGTTTATGGGTTGTTTGTTTGATGAAATCTGATGACAGGTGGGTTTAGAAATGGCCTGCGGGCAAAACATTATTCTGGTGAAATTTAATTAATTAATTAATTAAAGGTTAATTAATTAAATTATGATTAAATTTGAGATTGAGGAATACTGATTAGATGCATGCTAGGTGTCAGAATGATTTGAGGATCATGATGATGTTATGGATATCGGTTATGGCTTTAAGGATTAGTATGTGTACGAGTATGATGAGATGTTATGTTGAGGATATGCCTTAGGCATTTATGAATGTGTTGAGGATCTGAGGTTTAGATTTGAGATATAGGTTGGTTGTGGTTAGTGAGACGAGTCTCCTAACCTTTGCAGTATGTGATTGTGTGTGTCTTGTTATTGCAGCCGTTGATTACTTCCCCAAGGGGAAGCTATGACGTGGTACAGTTTACGAGTATATCAGGTAAGTCCATAGGACTTACTTAGCGTGCAGTTGTGGATTGTACGATTGTGATGGTTGTGTGTGTTCATATGATTGTGCGTTTATAACCTAAACCGGACTAGGATGATCATTCATTACATTTATTTGGCCCAAGTGTATTATAACGGGCGGTAACCGCCGGTCTCCGCCTGCTGGTTAGGAGGAGGTGCCCTGAAGATGATCTCACAGGAGGGGACGAGTGAAGGTCACCCCCATGCAAAACTCTTGTGTTACGTTGGATGGGACGGGGTTCTTGAGGCTCCTCGTGTTACAAAAGAAGTTGAATTAGTAATGGAATAACGTAATGAAAGATAATAAATGAATGTGTGTGGCATTGCATGTTTGAGATGTTGATGTGTGGTTGTGCTATTACCTTCATGCTTTTCATTGTTGTAGCTAACGGTTTCATGTTCGGCTATGAGGACTTTCTGTACATTAGGATGCGTGGGATGTGGGATCTTTTGTGGTTGTGGTTTATGTTGTTGTTTTGTGCTCGGCTATGAGTTTGTAAACTCTTTTGATGTATCATACTCAGCTTTTATGTATTTGATTTTAATCTACTTGTGCCTTGTTGTAAGATCCAGTGAACTTGTTGTCAGGCTAGGGTCAGGATCCATTGTGAGATCCTAGCCCAATGTGACACTCCAAGTCCCGCGGATTTGGGGTGTTACAGAAGAAGTATCTAGAGAAGTTGTGAGCTCAATCTTGATCAAGGATCCACTTGAGAAGGTTCTTAACATGAGCATCATGGAGGAAGGAGTTGAGGAAGATTGCAATGAAGAAATTCGAGCTTTGGATGCATTAGAAAAGGAGACAAGTGCTGAAATTAAAGTGCACGAAGGAATGCTGAAATACAGAGAAAACCACGGCCTGGCACCAAGAACCACGCCCGTGGTTTCAACCGTGGAACTTTCTGTAATGTCCAATTGTGCCAGTTTCTCCAATTCCACGCCCGTGGTTGTGCCAGAGGTCGTGGTTTTGCCCGTGGTTTCTCCAGAAAGTCCCTTAGTTGTTGATCAAGCTTCAAGGAGTCTTGGAGAGGCTTAAATGGCTTTGGACTCCTCTAATGTGGAGCTATATGGATCACATCCAACCGATAAAGGTCCTCCTAAACTTGATCTCAAACCTCTCCCTTCTCATTTAAAGTATGCTTTCCTTGGTTCAAATTCTACTTATCCCGTGATTGTGAATGCATCTTTGAATGGTGATGAGCTTGATAGATTGTTGAATGAATTGAAATTGCATAGGAGGGCTATTGGTTACACCATTGATGAATTAGTTGCCATTAAACCTTCCTTGTGCATGCATAAAATCTTGATGGAAGACAACCATAAACCTTCAATTGAGCCTCAAAGAAGATTGAACCCTATTATGAAAGAGGTAGTCAAGAAAGAGATCCTAAAATTGCTAGATGCGGGAATCATTTTCCCGATTTCGGATAGTAAATGGGTTAGTCCCGTTCTTGTTGTTCCTAAGAAGAGTGGTATGACCGTAGTAACTAATGAGAACAATGAACTAATCCCAACTAGGACGGTTACGGGGTAGAGAATGTGTATTGACTATAGGAAACTTAATGTGGCCTCTAGGAAAGATCACTTCCCTCTTCCCTTTATTGACCAAATGCTAGAAAGGTTAGCTTATTATTCACATTTTTGTTACCTTGATGGTTATAGTGGGTTTTTCCAAATTCCAATTCACCCGGACGACCAAGAGAAAACAACATTTACTTGTCCTTGGGGAACATTTGCATATAGAAGGATGTCATTTGGGTTGTGTAATGCACCCGCCACCTTTCAAAGGTGTATGATGACTATTATTTCTGAATATATTGAGAACATTATGGAAGTGTTTATGGATGATTTCTCGGTGTATGGCTCTTCAATTGATAATTGCTTAGCTAATCTATCATGGTGAGTGAAGGCATAGTGTTGGGACACTTGGTTTTCCACCGTGGCATTGAGGTTGATAGAGCAAAGATAGAAACGATAGAGAAGTTGCTACCACCTACCTCGGTGAAAGGGGTAAGGAGTTTCTTAGGGCATGCCGGTTTTTACCGGAGGTTTATAAAAGATTTCTCTAAAATTTATAAGCCTCTCACTAACCTACTAATGAAGGATGTTGAGTTTGTTTTCTCCAAAGATTGTCTTGAAGCATTTTGTAGGTTGAAGGATGCTTTGATCTCCGCCCCTATCATGCAACCTCCGGATTGGAGCTTACCATTTGAAATAATGTGTGATGCGAGTGATGTGGCCGTTGGGCTGTTTTAGGACAAAAGAAAGATGGGCTTACACATGCCATCTACTACGCTAGCAAGTTGCTAGATGATGGTCAACTCAACTATGCCACAACCGAGAAGGAGTTGCTAGCGGTGGTGTATGCCTTTGAAAAGTTCCGATCATATCTTGTTGGATCAAAGGTCATTGTGTACATGGATCATGTTGCGATCCGTTATCTCCTCACAAAGAAGGATGCCAAGCCTCGCCTCATTCGGTGGATCCTGCTTCTCCAAGAATTTGACTTGGAGATTCGGGACAAGAAGGATTCTGAAAATTCAGTAGCGGACCATCTTAGTAGGCTACCACCATTGAAGATTGAGAGAGATGACATCCCAATTGATGACTCATTCCGGGATGAGCAATTGCAAATGATGGAGGAGTGCTTACTTCAAGTGTCTAGAGGGAGTGAGCCATGGAATGCGGATATAGTGAATTACCTCGTGTGTGAAGAGGTGCCACCCGGTTTGTCATATGCCCAAAGGAAAAAGGTTTTCAAGGATGTGAGGCATTACTATTGGAGCGAGCTTCTCTTGTTCAAGAGAGGACTGGATGGAGTCTTTAGGAGGTGCATCCCGGAGGATGAGGTGGAGAGTGTAATCCGTCATTGCCACTTCTTGCCATGTGGAGGCCATGCTAGCTCACACAAAACGTGTGCAAAGGTATTGCAATCCGGTTTTTATTGGCCTAACTTGTTTAAGGATGTGTAGAATTTTGTAGTGGCTTGTGACGCTTGCCAAAGGACGGGAAACATCTCAAGAAGGAATGAGATGCCCTTGAACAACATACAAGAGGTTGAGATCTTTGATGTTTGGGGAGTGGACTTCATGGGGTCATTCCCCACTTCATGTGGCAACCTCTACATTCTATTGGCGGTGGATTATGTGTAGAGATGGGTGGAGGCAATCGCCTCTCCCACAAATGATGTCAAAGTTGTGGTGCAGTTCTTCAACCGAGTCATCTTCCCTAGGTTTGGAACACCAAGAGTGATCATAAGTGATGGAGGGAAGCATTTAACCAATAGGAACTTTGGGACACTTTTGGCTAAGTATGGGGTGACTCATAAGGTGGCCACACCTTACCATCCCCAAACTAGTGGCCAAGTGGAGATCTCCAACCGGGAGATCAAGGGGATACTTGAGAAGACGGTTTCTAGGACAAGAAAAGATTGGGCTATGAAGCTTGATGATGCCTTATGGGCTTATAGAACCGCCTTCAAGACACCAATTGGCACCACTCCCTACAAGCTAGTTTATGGCAACTCTTGCCACCTTCCGGTAGAGATGGATTTTGACCATAAGGTGGCTGAATTTTGACCTCAAGGAAGCCGGTGAGAAGAGGTTGCTAGACATTAATGCTCTTCAGGAGATCCGGTTGGATGCTTATGAAAATGCCCGGATTTACAAGGAAAGGACCAAGTATTGGCATGACAAACGTCTAATCCCAAAGGATTTGATTGAAGGTGACTTAGTCCTTCTCTTCAATTCAAGGCTACGGCTCTTCCCCGGAAAGCTCAAGTCAAGATGGACGGGTCCTTATGTGGTGAGGAAGGTCTTCCCCCATGGAGCGGTTGAGATAGGTGGGGAGCATTGTGGAGATTTTAAGGTGAATGGGCACCGGTTGAGATAGGTGGATATGATTGCCCCACTTCACCTTGAGTGAAACACTCCTGAATTTGGTCAAGCCAATGACCTTAAAGAAGCGCTTGATGGGAGGCAACCCATTGGTACATATCTTTCCCTTTTTGTTTTTTGTTTTCGTTTTCGATTTTTGTTTTTGTTTTGGTGTGTTTGTGTGTGTTTGGTGTTTGTGTGCTAGAGTCTAGGTAACATGGAAGTCTTGCAAGTCATGGAGGTGATGATGATGATCCCGCATCAAACGTGGGTGGAGCGGACGTGGGACTTGGACGGCTTGCGGTGCTTAGCGCGGGTCCCGACGCCATAATGAACATCAAGAGCTCTCTACCACCTTTGATTGATCATCCACCATCACTCCACATGAGTGAATCAAAATACCGGAAACACCATTTTTACATTGTGAGGACTCTCTTTCACTTCTTTATTTAACTTGCACATTGGGGACAATGTGTTTTTAAGTATGGGGTGGGGTTTTCATAATCATTTGCATGATTGTACCTAGGGTAGTTTAATATTATTGTCACATGTTTCATTAGTTCTTGCATTGTACATATTTATCTCAAAAATTCAAAAAAATCAGAAAATTAAATTAAAAAAAAAATTGTGCTTCTTAGTTTGGATATGACCCTTATAATGAGATTGTTTTGTGAATTGGCTATGGATGGTCTTGTGTGTTGAATGGATTTATGCATATGTGGACTTGAAATACTTCTCTTGAATCCTATGTATGAATTGTGATTATGATGCTTGCCTTGATAGGATTGAGAATTGATGGTCGAAATTACATGTTAGTTCTTGCACATCATCTAGGAATGATTAAGGCAATTCATCTCTCTTCTTCTCATCTTGATCATGTTGTTTGAGCACCTCACTTAATTAAAATTTTGACCTTTTTTCACCCATCCGGGAATAGGAGCATGCTAGTGTGTTGAGTGTGTGAAAAGCAAGTGTGGGGTGAAATTGTTGATGAATGAATGTTGTGAATGAAGTGCTGAATTTATTGTGAAAAATGTAGTGAAAAAAAAAGGTTTGGGGACTTTGGTTTTGATGACGAGTAACTCGGCACCATTCACATAATCGGGTGTTTGTGCCTTGCCAAAGTCGGATAAACCGAATGTCCTAACAAGCCTTGGTATGTGTGCCCGGTGTGAGGCACCTCGGAAAAATCCCGAGGTTCGCTAATCACCAAGGTTTCGGCTTTTGTACACCAATGTCATTGTCTCAAAAATAAGTGAAAGAAAAAAAATGAAAAAGAAAAGAAAAGAAAGAAAAGATGGAGAAAAATATACACTTGTGGGGAAGTTGATCAAAAATGAAATCGTGGAGTTAGTTCCTTTCCCGAATTAGCATCACCCATGACCTAAAAAATTCCCACCTACAACAACGTTTCTTGGCCTCTTCTTTCTTAAGTCCTTGTGACCTATTTGCATATGCGTATGACTTAGTGATCTAGATTGGATATTCTCAAGATCATCTTGCCTTCTTCATTTTCACCTTTCATGCATGCTTTCGAGTTAAGTATAATTGTCTTTCCGTGCCTTCATTCATTCAATACATGATTGCTTGTCCATTGCCATGAAACATGATTATGAAGGTGATCCAATTTTGGAAGCACAATTCCAAAAATATTTTTTTGTTTTTCTGCATTCATAAACCATGTCATCTCATAGCCTATAGTTAGACCTTGCACGGGGACGAGCAAGTGCTAAGTATGGGGTATTTTGATGACGTGATTTATGACGTTAGTTTAGGCATTCATTTAGATAGTTTTTCCCATTATTCATGCATGGTTTGGCATTAGTTCATGATGTTTACGCTTAATTCATGCATATTGTCGAAATAGACGTCTACACGAACTCTTGTCGGTCTTGTAGGTATTTTGGGGAGCTTTTGGAGCTTAATCGATACATTCGAGGATCATTCCTCGTGATGGCACACTTTTGGACTCATTAAGGAGCAAGCTAGGAGCAAAGGAAGAACACATAGGACCTTGTTGGTGGATGTCTTGCACCAACTCATGGCTTAACGATCCAAAGGGAGTTGTTCATGTAATTCCACAGCCCAGAGGCCAGAACCACGCCTGTGGTTTTGGCTGTGGTTTTCTCTAGACAGCTGTCCCACGATCTCCTTGCCCGACCCTTGCTCTTGGTGGAGAATATAAGTTGTCCTATTTCCCCCCCCC
>BSUD01000002.1:102412422-102443548 GCA_033239045.1 Fagopyrum esculentum | reverse complement strand
TAAAATTTTAAAAAAAAAAAAAAAAAAAAAAAAAAAAAAAAAAAACGCTGTAATTTCCAGAGAGGGGTAGATGAGTTTTGTGAATTGGGCGCCTATATTTAGAAGGGCCTAATTTAGGTTTACTATGAATTGGTTCCCTAGTGTGTAAATTGGGCAGTCCAACCATCCATTTCAAATTTAGGGTTGGCTATGGAAAATTGGAATACCCAAATTAGCAACAAATAATTATAGCGCATGATCCAATGTTGATAAACAAATGAATTCGATTTCGCATTTAGCTCTGGTTGGGTCCCGGCCAGAAGTCTGTTCATCTAAACTTTGAAAGCGTTCAATCTCTTTGTATTGGCTGCAGATGATGAGAAACATAGTGAAGATTTATCAGGCCATGGGGATATTCAAGTATTCTTCAACCCATTCACAGAACAATGCCTCTTCCGCGGTTGTCACCCCTCATCCTTGCCATCAGGATGCAGCCTACCGAGATTGGATCGTAATACATTAATACATTTTATTGTTCTTGTTGTGGATACTCTGGAAATATAATGAATGAATGAATGAATCCATTGTGTGCAGAGAAACCACCCATCTGCATTGGACTCCTTTGAGGAGATGTCGAGCATTGCAAAGGGGAAGAGGATCGTCGTCTTCTTAGATTACGACGGCACTCTTTCTCCCATTGTAGATGACCCTGAATCAGCTTTCATTTCTGATACGGTAACCCTCTCTACCCGCCACTGTGGGCTGTATACGCGGCAACTAACTGTTTCTTGTGCAGATGCGTTCTGCTGTTCAAGAAGTGGCCAGGAACTACCCGACTGCAGTGATCACCGGCAGAAGCCGAGATAAGGCAAGACCAAAACACATGTACTCCCCTCATTCTTTCTTTCTTTCTTTCTACATTTGGTTTTATTAAGTCTCTTGGGTTTGCTGTTTAGGTATATGAGTTCATACAGCTAAATGATGTATATTACGCTGGGAGCCATGGGATGGACATAATGGCGCCTACAAGACAACACAGGTCTTCAGATAACAAGTACCAGACCCGAACCGTTGATAAGAAGGCAAGTTCATCACTATTCCTACTCCTTTACTTTTGTTTTCTTATTCATACTCTCCCTTCAATTCTGTAGGGGAACGACGCCATCATATTCCGACCAGCCAATGACTTCTTGCCTGAGATTCTAGAGGTATACATATACTCTGCTTTCATTATTCACAAGGCAACTGCTTCATACTTGTTCTCTCAGATATTTAACGAGTTAGAGGAAGCCACGAAAGCCATTGAAGGCGTCGGCCTAGAGGACAACAGGTTTTGTGTGTCGGTGCACTTCAGGAAAGCGCGGAAAGAGGTGAGTTCTTCCCCTTATACAACACAGCCACTTGTGTCACCAAATGTGAGAATTAAGATCCGGCCATGCCTCTCAGGATTATGACAAGGTTGAAGAGAGAGTCAAGCACGTGCTTGGAAAACACCCTAAATTTCATGTTACTAGGGGTAAGAAGGTCATGGAGATTCGCCCCTCCATAGAGTGGAACAAAGGCAATGCCGTCGAGTACTTGCTTGAGACATTGGGTTTTGCCGACTCTAATGACGTCTGCCCCTTGTACATTGGAGACGATCGAACCGATGAAGATGCCTTCAAGGTAATACAGAGCAGAGGTACAGGAATTTCAATAGTCGTATCATCCAAGGCCAAGGAGACGAGAGCTTCGTACTCTCTACGTGACCCCTCGGAAGTTTTGTCCTTCTTGTTACGCCTACCAAGGTGGAACAGAAACTCCTCCTCGTCAAGCAACAGGCTGGTTGCTAATTGAGTACTAGATGTCCGGACAAAACTAGGATACTATGGTAGAGACTTGTAAGGATGTTTTTCTATCTAAGGAGGCCCTCCCCTCCGCACTTTTACTACTTTGTACATGGATTATATGATGCAAATCAAAAAAACATCATGTTTCTACACTCACACTCTTACTTCTCACATGCCTCAATAAAGAACAAATATAACTATTCAACTTTCCCTGTCTAATCTATCATAAATACCAATTACAAGACCACGTGAGATGTAAATCACAACAAAGGTGGATACTTTCCATGACAAAATCAGTAAATCATCATTTGTACGTATTGTAAGCTGTAATATATTTACAATTCTATTTAGAGGGCATCACGCCCCAAAATCCCTATACAATTTTCCAACACAATCTTCAAATGGTAACTCTTATCAGTTGTAACTGGTAATGAAGGTCACTCAACAATTTACCTCATTGCCAAACACCATTTTACACATAACAACTGATCAATGAATTCCTCCTAAACATTATCAGTAGCGTTCCCACATGTGATCTGTGAAAGATCCATCGAGCTAGTATCCTTTATGGAGTCCAGACTCTCTGTCCCTCAGCTGACTGAGCCTCTCTTGCCGCACCCCAGTGGTGGTTGGAAAGATGTGCATGCCAGGACATACTTTCCATGCTAAACAATCAGAGATTCTGCAAGAACGCAGCTTCATCATCACAGTGCTTGAAAAAGTTGTTCCGACCTCAATTTTCTACATTCCATTATACAACAAACTCGATGGATATCTTCACAAATGTTGAACTCCCTAAAGTTTACGGACCGAAATAAATATGCATGCTTATCAGAGGATTTGCAATTCTTTGGACTGCTCAAGATAAGACAGCAAGTTTACTCCATTCATAGGTCAATATCTGTGAGGTGACTTCTTATCATGTTCTCCAAAACAAGCACAAATATTTGCAATTATTGTCTATAAAAATCCAAGGAGAAATCAGTAAACTACCTTTGGGCCTGGATGAAGAAGATTGATCTGGTGAAGAATTTGCATAATCTGGAGGATGCTCTAGAGAGCCGTATCCCAAGTTTGGTTGACAAGAATACACCATGTATGTAGGATCATATCCCATGTGATGGTATGTTGGGTGAGAATAATTATCATATGATTCCCATTGCATGCGAGTTCGGTGGTTTCTTGCTTCTAAGCGGTCATATCTCAAGTTCGGCTTATCCCACTTGCGGGAACGGCCACCAAATCGGGGCCTTGAGTTGAAATTTGAGTTCGAGTTGAAATCTGAGCTTACTTCTCGTTCTCTGTGTTGCTCCTTTCTTT
Source organism: Fagopyrum esculentum (assembly GCA_033239045.1). NCBI lineage: Eukaryota > Viridiplantae > Streptophyta > Magnoliopsida > Caryophyllales > Polygonaceae > Fagopyrum > Fagopyrum esculentum. The sequence goes on along the minus strand of BSUD01000002.1, from coordinate 102,440,420 downwards.
GATAACGGCAGTTTCCCCTCTGATACCTGGAGTTTGGAGCTTGGAAGTCCCTACTGCTTTTCTGTAGAAAACGTAGAAAGGAGTAACAAAACATTTTTTCAGCTGTTTTTCTCTTCTTTTTCTCACCACCTGATATGGCCCTTTATTTTAACAATGCATGAGGCACAAACTTTATTAATGAACAACACAAGCACCTCGAAAGGATGAAATACACATGCTTTGACAAATTATATATGTGAAGGAAGATATGTTACCGGATTTGGAAAATATGTCCCAGTTCCCATACAATATCCCGAAATTCCTTCGGGATAGTAGTGGTAAGCACCCTTAGAGCTTCTTTGACTACCATGGTGATGTGAAAGTAGAGTGTCATTTTCAGTTGGAACTGATGACATTCTTGGATCACCTATTAGATAGTTCCCCTGCAAGTACGGTGATTGGACTACAGACTGATGATAAGCTAAAGGACCTCGGAATTGCAAATTTTGGAAGGAACGTCCATATAGCATATTGCTCACATGGCTGGTAATATCACCGGTCAAGATATCAGATGTGCATTCTTCCGAACGTTCAGAAGAACCAATCTCATTGATCATCTTACACTTACTCGAATTGAGGGACTGATGAAAACTCTTACTAGCTGTATCTAAGCTCGGACCAGAGTGTCTGACATAGAGGTTATGTCCCTTTCCTATAAAATGACTACTGTATGTTGAGTATGGAAGCGAAACATAAGGACCAGCTGATCCTGCAGGCAGAACTGGAACAGGAAATGGAGGATAGTTATTTGCAGCAGCTGGCCAACAAGGATTTAGTGGCACAGATGTCACATGAAACCCCAAATTTGGAGTTGGATAATTCATATTGGCTATGGGAAACGGAGGGGCTCCAACATGTGGGGATGCAATAGGTGGTAGTGTTGTTTCAACATCTGAGTATGTAACCGCATTTTCTCTGCCAAACTCTTGGCAATGTGCAAAATCATTTGCTGGCCTCTGAGATGTGTTATCATCAGGTTTTTGATTCCTCACAATGTACTCACTTCCAAGGAATCCATTTTCAGTATTTTGTTCTATTATAGAAGAGAAACCACCATTGTTCCATAAACCATGATCATCAACTTGCTTATTGCTTGATTTTGGCGGCAGGTACTCCTTGAAACTTCCAACGTTTGGGAGAGAAGGCGGACCTTGAGGATAACCGAAAGTCAAAGTGGGCCCGACCGCAGGTGATGTAAGCCCTGCTAATTGTCTCCCGAAAGTCTCAATCCAAGGAGAATGCATCACATTTGCAAAGTTTTGTATAGGTCCCCCACAGCTAATATCTTCTCCCACAACATAATCACCAGCATATCTACTTGAAGTGCTGGCTGTATCAACATCACCATCATAACTCTCAGAGGGTGAATTCTCCCTTGTCGAAAGATCTACCGTGTTAAGTTTTATGTTATAACTGTCTTCAGCTTTGGAGTGTCCAGTTTTCCCTGAGATGTTGTTATCTTGGTGTTTCCTTTCTTTACTGGAATTGCTTTCACCTGGGAGTTTACTTGATTCATTTGTCAACTCAGGGCTAGAACATGTCCTAGCAAATTGATGTCCAGACTGTAATTCATTTTGCAAGACTTCTGGCTGCCAATTCTCTTCTCCACCATGCGAAGACATCCGATTCCCATGATGTCTCACATCACCGGCCCCAAATGCCATGGAGTTTTCCTTTATATTCCTCTTCAGAACAACGTGCGCTGATTCTTCGTGTCCAATATTAGATGCATGGAGGGTATGTGTATCAGGGCGATGAACTTTCCCGTGCCTGTCCCACGTGTTCATAAAGAAGCGGTTCAATTCAGCCAGTACACATTCTTTTGGACAATCCAAAAGCCCGGCCAGTCTCTGTGCCCCAAAAGCAAAGGCACTGCGTATTCGGAAAAAGTTACCTGATATTTGTAAACTAACACAAATCAGACTCAAACAACTATAATTGTCTCTGAACCTACAATCAGATCAAACAATCATCTATGTTTTACAAGAATCTCAAATGATAGAAAATTATGTAGATATCAACCTAATTTATAATTTTAAGACACATCCTCGGAAAGTAAATTACCTTTACTGACACTACGACCAAGATTGTTGTTCGTGCGCAGGAAGTCAATGATGTTAAAATGCTTTGAAACAAATTGTTCCTTGACATGCGTACTTGGAAGAACAGAATAGTAGAAGCTACATGCATTTAGAAACATGTCACTGAGCAATAATTCATCACCATCTTGTCGAGGAGAATCAGCTGCGAGTAATTCCGAAACGCATGTCGGATTAAATGATCTTGCACATCAGAAGATAGGTTTAAATTTTATGACAAATAATTTCACACCACGTTCAAATATACCTGTCATATCAGGAAGAGACCCAACAGGAACTGGGCCCAAGAGACTAATACAGAAGTTGTCCCAGTCAAATTTACTGAAAAACTCTAAAAAGCGATAAAGAACCTACCAAGAAAATTCATGGTGTCAAACAACATGCTTTGAATATAAAAGGGAAAAAGATATTAAAACAGCTTTCACCTCTAATGGTCCAATAAAAGAGTTGTTGAAAACTCGAAAAATATACAGAATCAAGGTCTCAAGAGCATAGGTTGAAATAAGCCCATGATAGGCTCCTAGAAGCCGGCTCTCATAGTAGCACCATGCCTTGATCAATATAATGCTTCGCTTAAACAAGTGGTTTTGGCCTATGTTTCGGTCAACCTGTCAATAATAACACCATCAGTGCTGAACTCTGCTGTCAGTGGATCCGATCATTAAGTAGAAACACAACAAACTATAATTCACAGATGGGACAGCAAGACCAGAAAATATACGGCAGACCTCTTCAAGAAAGCAGAGGGTGCATAGACCACTAATTTGACCAAACGATATGTCCACGACAATATTATCCACTAGGCACTTAACCAGCTTAACCTGCAATCAAAAAATGTTGCAAGTGAAAGTTAAGGTAATCAAACTACTTCTCAATAATCGGATTTTCAAAACTTTCCACAGCTTGTTACAGGTGTGTTGAGTTCAATAGTATGAAAAAGTAGAATAGCTATTTAAAATCAATAGGCTTTTATGCAACATAACCATCCACAGAAGTCTCAAATCAGTGAAAAAAAGGGAGAACTTTAGGCAGAAAAGAGGGACCCGCCTATATTTATATAATTGTTTCGAACATAAGCATCACACTCTTCAAGTTTACTATTGCTGAAGGAAGTACGGTTCAACGGGGATGTTATTTTGTGAAGGGATTGTCAACAATAATGCAATTACAGGACATAACATACCCGTGACATAGCAGCATTCCTTTTGTCGGGCGTAGAAGTTATAATTTCAGAAGTTGCAGTAGTCATGATGAAGGTAGAAGAAATACAAAGATGTGAATGCAACCTAAATGAAACTAAGTACCTCTGCATGAATCAGTTGAACCTCCCTGATGCAATATTCAGCATACTTGTTCTTTTCTTCCTTTTCTAGGATGTCACGTACATCTGTAGCCCAATTATCATTACAATTTCGGTCTTGGCTAAAGACAGTTAAATCGATGTCCCCATCAGGAAGATAAGTCTTCAGGGGTACAGAGCCATAGCTGAGCACCTGCATTAATAGAATGACAAAGCAAAAATATCAGCTATATACCACTTAATATTACGTGTTAAGATGAATGAACTACTCAAATACAAGTCAAATACATAAAATTCTTCTCATACTCCATATGGCAATACAAGAGATGCAAGGAGGTGGTAGTGTTGTGCACAGATAGTTTCAACTGTTTTATGAGCTCAACCAAAAGGGTAATGTCCGCTTTTTTATGTACCTACTTTAAAGGTAATGATACAATATCATCAACAGAGCAAATTTTCAATAAAACTACCAATATATGGATCAAAATACTTCAAATGCTTTACCTATGACCATTCTTGTAGAAAAAAAAAAAAGGAGACATAAACATAGTGTTGAAAGATTAAAGCTAGATGATGATAATAAAAGTGTAAGAAAACAGCTTTACAATTTGCAATCCCTGACAGCCTCCATATATCAAAGGTACACACAAAAGCAGGGAAGAGAAGCAACAAGCGGAGCAGAAAATGATCTTGTCTTGGCATCATATAAGAAAAGAGTGAATACTGAGATATTATAAAAGACTTCAACAACAACAAAATAACTAATTTACATCCTTTAAAAAGATAGCTATCATCTTAGGATGACCATCAATTTGCTATGCTTCCTCCTCTAATCAAACAATGATAGGATTCCATTCAATGCCATCTCTTCTATTATCCAACTTCAATAAAAACAAATAACCTACACAGACCACAATTGTAAGGTTTTTCAAGCAAGCAAACAAGTAGAAAATGCCATAATATGTTCTATGATGGCAAAAACCAAGTATAAGAAAGGGGAAAAGATGAAACTTAAGGACAGTTGTCAGACCACACATGAGATGCATTGCGAGATAAGACGCTGCACATATGATGCAATAGCATTTCTGTGTTCCCAAGAGGGCTGGTCCGGCTGTATATGGGCGATAAGCTCTGCTGATCGTTCTTCAGCTCTTGTCCATCTTTCCGTGTCAAGCAATCTAGTTACTGATGCAGCTTTATTCGGTAAAAGACCATTGATATGGTGGCCATTTGGCTGCAAACAACTATCATCACTCCCCATTAAGAAAAATGGTGGTTTCTGTGTGGTTCACTCCTTGTGACTCTTCCTTCAAAGCATTAAAATATGTTTATAAGTTTATCTCGTCAAATTGGTTGCAAAACACCAAAGACTTTTATATAATACAAAGCATCAAAGTATCTCACAGGGTTAATCATGAAATCAAAATATATTATGTGAAATAGCGTTGACAGCAGAAAAACATAATAGTCAGAAGCGAGCAAAACACGACAATAAAGGCTGTACATGGCGAAGCAACACGAACTAAGAACCCTAAATTACAAGATTTATTACGATGAGATTGGGGGGAACAAACCTATGACAGCACAATTTAAGCAATGATCAAGCAAGACAAAGCAAAAGACCCAAATGCAGCAGAAACCCTAAAAAAGATGAAAATGGGAAAGAAGAACCTTGTCAAGAACGAGCAAAAGCTTGATCAGTGTCGAACCAAATTAATCGGAAGAAAACAGATGAGAAGAAAGAATGGAGTGAGGTCCAGACATTAAATTCAATTGGTAGGAAAAGAATCCGATGTTAACGAAAACAAAACTTGGAGGAGGGGGGGAAGACGAATCATTCGCACCTCGGTGGAAATGGAAAAGACAAGGCAACGCAACTAGGCAAGCGATTGTTACGAGAGAGTGAAGTTAGAATAACACAGAAGGTAGAGAGAAGAAAGAACAGAACAAAGCTCGTGAAATTTTATGCAATTTCCCTTTTGTTTCTGTAAGTGGCTTGGTGGAAGGTGGTGGGTCTAAACCGGACTAGTGCCGCCTAATTCAACTTTATATTATAATGAAATCATATTTTTATTGTATACAGAATTAATTGAACTATTCTCTTACATTCAATTTTTTTTTTTTTTATGTGAGATAGGGAAATGATTTTGAATTGGTCATTGCTATCGATGGAGACTTTGTCTTTTCGTTTGTTATTCTTAAGTTTGAAATGTAACTATTATGAATAAAAAATCAACTTAGAGGGTACCTTTTTTACTTAAATTCAACTAGTGTAGTTGCCGTTATTTTACACGGATTTTCTTGAAAAAATAATCTAAAGTATATTTTATAATTATATTTTACTAAAGTTATAAATAAAAAGTATATTTTTTATTGGTTTATGATAAAGGTAATATATGAAAATTTTCGGTTAAATTAAAAATTTGAAATAAAACTTATCAGGAAAGAAATATATGATTTTTTTTATTTTATTAAAATTAGAATTAAATATATTTAAATAGTAAAGATATCAATTAGTTTGATAGTGTCTTCTTAGATTAGTTGGATTTTATTTCATCTTAACTTATAGAGTAAATTACACAAAATCACCTCTTATTTACTTGTGCATTCACTTAACCACCTCTTATAAAAATAATTTCAATTAACCACCCCTTATTCTATTTCCGTTAGCAAATCACCACCCTATTGAGTTTCCGTTAAATATTCCATCATTGGGACCCATTGAAATTAATTAGTGGGTTTAATTATGATTAAAAACCTTTTAATTAGTTAGATATATATATTTCGTTTTAAGTGAATCCTAATATCCTATAATTATCTACACCTCTTCCATAAACTCCTCCATCCTCTGTTTTGCTTTTATTGAAATAACTAAGCTCCTCTTCCCATTTTTGATAAAATTGTGAGTGAGGGCACCCTACCATCCCTCTATTGAACTTCGTTTTAGGTTTCAATCGGAGCTAAACTCTAGTATCCTCAATTCGAGCATTGTCAATTGGTAATTGTTTTGGTAATTGTTTGCATCAGAAAATTGCCAATGGGTATTGAATTTAGGGTTGCTTTAATTCAAGTTGAAGTAAAATCATGTATATACAAACCAATTGGCAATGCGGAATGGAGGATGCTAACTAGGTTTTGCTCCGGTCAAAATCCAAAATGTAATGGAGGAGGTTAGGGTTGTTCTACTCTCGTTCTTCTCAATCCAAATAACGCTTGACAATTTCGACGGATAATACTCGTCAATTTTATCGATTATGAAAGATAAGCTTGAAAGTTCAGTCTAAAATGGAGTATGGAAGAAGAGCTTGTCAATTTCAATTAAAAATGGAGATTGTAAGAGGATTTTGTCAATTTCAGTCCAGGATGGAGAGATTGTCAATTGAAAATGAAAAATGTGGGTTTTGGATTTGGCAAAATATGAGTCGATATTGGAGAAGTTTTGGAAGAGGGTAAGTCCAGGGTGGAGAGATTGCCAATTAAAAGGGGGTTTTTTATTCAATAATAAACTCACTAATTAATACAAATGTTCCCATGGATGAAATATTTAACGGGAAGTAAATATGGTGGTTATTTGCTAATGGAAATAAAAATAAGGGTGGTTAATTGAAAACTTTTTTATAAGAGGTATTTAAGTGAAAATATAGGTAAATAGTAGGTGATTTTGTGTAATTTACTCTAACTTATATGATAAAAATAACTAAATTTTAGTTAATGAAAGATATATAATTAGTTATTAAAATAGATATAATAGTTAAAATATAATGATATAGTAAAACGTAAATTATGAGAAAATGACACGTCTCATCCAATGCATAAGAAAATGACACTAGACTTCGAGTGTTTTTGCTTTTATATAGTATATAAAGATAGATTTTAATCAATATTAGCTCCATTTGGTAAGTGCATGAATTAAGGGGATTAAGATTATGAGATTAAAAGGAAAATTTAATTTTCGTAATCTCGTTTGGTAAGGGGATTAAGGAGATTAAACGATTATATTATGGAGAGTAAGAGAATTAGATTAAGAGAATTTTGTAATCCTTCAAAACTTCAACTATAATGATTATAACAAGTATTTTTTTTCGTAATTTTACCCCTCTTCCTTATTCATCTCTTTCCTCTATAAAAAATTTTAACAAGTACTTTTTCGTAATTTTACCCACAATCATATTCATTTACCAAGCACTCATTTCACTTACTTTCATACTCATCCTCTTAAACAATTTCATATCCTTAATTCTTTATCTAAATAACTATTGATAGCATGTATTATAGTCTATATTTTGGGACTTGTTTAGACGTTTTATCTTCAATAATCTGCATGTTTGAATGTATATTATGTGATTATATTGTCGTTTCATCTATCTTTACAGGAATCGAGGTCTGCACCAAGTTTCGTTGTAATCGTAGGTAAAATGGCACGATTTGGATCGAAATGGAGCTAAGGAGCAAAGGAGTCATTGGAGCTACATTCAGGAGCTTAAAAGAGAACTCAGGGAGCAATTGATGAACAAAGAAGATTTACTTTGGACCAGATTTGAGAGATTTCATCTTCAGCTGAGATTCACCTCGGTCAGCTATAGTATCACCTCGACCGAGGTGATCTAGAGGAGCGCCCCGACCGAGGCGAATATCCTGACGCGGCGAGATATATTTTATTTGGCTAAGATCTTTTATTTTTGGAAGGAGAGATCTTATATTTTTGGGTTGGATTTCTGGAAGGAAGATCATATATTTAGGAGATCTATTTTAGAGATAGAGATATATTTTATTAGGATATTATCTTTTTAAGATATTATTATCTTTAGAAGATAATTCTCCTATATAAAAGGTTGGATTTTTGGAAGTTTGAAGGAAGTTGGAAGGAAGATTGAAGGAAGGAAGTTCATAGCTTGTTATAGCTTTTGTGAAGGGATTTGTAAGACTTTCTTAGATTCCCTTTGTTTGATTGTCTTGTTGGATTTGAGATCCAAGGAACGCTGATTTGTTTGATATTTAATTCAGTTATTGAAGCCTTGTTCTTAAGGTTTTTGTGTTCAAATATTCATTCTCTTCCCTTATATTTGATTATTGCTTTCATGATGATGAGTGACTAATTTCTTTGTGCGATTCTAGGGTGATTGGCTGAAAGTTGTGGGAAAAACAATGATAGAATAATCTTAATCTAGTAGGACCCTGAAAGCTCGAGTTTTTATCCTTAACCCTAGAACATCTCGTTCAATCGATGAACATCTCGGCCGGGGTGGAACTTGACTGACCGAGGTGACTTTTCTGATCCGTAACTGAGAGTTAAGTGTTAGAGTTTGCCAAATCCTATTCTTATTACACCTTTCCTGGTTCAATGCAAGCTTAGGATGAGACTTACCCGGTGATTCCTTTGTTTGTTTACCCAAGATCATAAGTGTAGGTAATAAAGGTTTATCCTTTATTGGGGTTTGAGTGTGCCTTCATCCCATCTTTGTGTGTTAGCCTGAGACTTACCCGGTAAAGGTTGATTCTATTCCCTTAGTTGGTGTGTTGGTTTGAGATTATAATTCCTTTCCTTAGTACCTTGAGACTTACCCGGTAATAGGAGCTTTTGGTTTGGAGTTAGTGAGTAGTGAGACTTACCCGGTGATCTATTCCACTTTAGAAACACCTTCCCTTTGCAAAATCTCAACTTTGTCCGCTTATTTTGAGATCTTGAGTTGGAACCAGAACTAGATGCTTTAATCCCTAGAATTTGCATATTTGCTTTAATTGACATTATTATCATCTCTTTGATTGCTTTAATCGCTTTTGTGGTTATAAGTTGCATAGACTACCTCTACTTGCTTAGGTTTCACCTAAGTCTCTAAGATCGACACCCCGGAATTCTTGTTTTTACTATAATTGATCCGTACATTGCGGGTTCGCATCCTTATTTTAAGCATATTTCTTGGGATATAAATTTAAAGCTTGCACACAGCATTTGGAGCAAACAAGTTTTTGGGAAAATAAGACTCATCACTCATCCTCACCTTCATCTTGGGATATAAATTCATACTCATCCTCTTAAACAATTTCATCTCCTTAATTCTTTATCTAAATAACTATCTTCATCCTCACCTTCATCTACCTAATCTTACGTTACCAAACGGGCTCATTATCAACATTGTCTTTCTTCATGTGCATCGTCGTCAAATCAACAAGAAATTCATCACTCATCTTTGTTCTAAGTCATTCTTAATAAGCTACATAATTTGAAAATAAAACTCTCTCTATAGTAGTTGTAGATATAGGAAGAGTCGTAGATCACTAGACGAATCAATCTATCAATCAAACCAAATGGTGTTCTTGTTCTTAAAATGTCTACACAACTAAGAAATAGTGCCTAAATTCTCAAACAAAATTTATGACATTTACAATTTCTTGAGACTGTTCTTGTAGTGATACTCAAAGAGCATTTGTGATTGATTGACGAATGCTTTTTGAAAGAGTGGACTTTATCTTGTGCAAAAGACTTATCCTTGGAATGTCAAAGAAAAGGTCCAAACAGAGCCATACCTTCAAAATGTCAGGGACTAGAAATGGAACTTTTTGGGATTCTAAAGTCAAAGAGTTGCCTTATTTTCGAGAAAAAATCCGCTATTTAAACGGATTCTCCCAGGGGTTTCGAAATGAACTACTTGCTAGCGGTGTACATGTAAGAGCCTTAGTCTTTTAGGGGTAGCCGCCCCTGCGGCCCTGTGAACCGCCCCAACGGCTCAAGGACCCGCCCTTGCGGTTTTCTGTGGCTACATTCGCCTTTGTTGATTCTTGACTCGTGCTTTACCTTAGCTTCCTTTATAAGCCTTCCTTTACTTTTGATGAAGGGTTTCTTTCATTCTCCAAGCTTCTTCTTCTCGCGTTCTTCTTCTCTTTCTCTTCTTCCTTTGATATTTCTTCTTGGTTCTTCTTTTGATCTTGTAAGAGAGTTTGAGTGGAGTTTTGTTGATGATGATGATGGTTGTTGATGTTGAGCTGTGGAGAGCCAACTAAGTGTGTTTAGTGGTGAGCTATTACAGCTTGGTGAGTTCCTCTTCTCCTTCTTCTTCTTTCTTCTTTTTTCTTTCCTTTCCTTTAGCTTAGGAATCCACAAGTTTGATCTTGTGATTGATCTTTCGGGACGTTTTGATGGTTATATGTATGTATATATGTATACACATGTATGTGGTTGATTGCTAGATGATGAAGAGGTGAAGAAGAGCGAGTGAAGGATCGAAGAGAAGTCGGAGATTGGGATTGCACACGCAGCCGCCCTTGCGCCTGCCATAGGCCGCCCCTGCGTGGAAGAGCCGCCTCTTGCGCCTCCATGGTGTTTCACCCATGCGTTTCCTTGTCACGCAGATGCGTCTTGTTCAGGACATACCTAGAGTGGTATGAGCCCTTTACTTTCCTAGTATGAGTGGGTTATAAGCATGCTAGGTATGAGTATGAGATAAGGATGATGATATCATGATATTGATATATGCCGGTTATGGCTTTGAGGTTTAGTAGTTTGTGAGGTTTATAGGTTGGATATGATCCTTATGGATTCCTTGGGTCTAGGTGTGATCCCTTTTCTTGATAGGATATTTGATATCTCTTTATGTCTTGTTATTAGGCAATATTATCCTCCGGATTGGAGTTGATCGTGGTTGAGGTTATCTCGAGGTTGAGTTAAGTTCGTAGGACTTACTTAGCTATCATCCCTATATTGGATGTATGCATGAGTGGTGATTGTATATGCTTGATAGCATGCGGTATTGATTACTACCGACCCATGGTTTATTGGATAGCCCCCTTGTAGTGACAGTGATAACCTTTCCATTTCATCCTGTAAGGAGTCTGGAAGGTTCTCTGTGTTCATGTCAGTCCTGGTATACGGGATGGGTACTTCACCACTCCTTGTAATGGAGGAACATTACAAGGAAAAGATTTCGGCCTAGAGATTTAACGGACCTACAATAACAAAAGGAGAAGATATAGGAGAAGATCTTAAACGGCAACAAACCAATCAACCAAGATCTTGGCTGACGATAAAAGAGAAGATCTCGGATGAAGGCGTTTAAAGATAAGATCCAACCAACATAAAGATCTAGGAGAGAAGATCTTGGCTGAAGGCGTTTGAAGATAAGATCCTAAGAGAAGATTTTGGCTGAAGATTTCAAACGAAAACGGTTTGAAAGAAGTTTGTTGAGGAGAAGATCACGGTAAAGATTCTTGAAGATATCCAATAGCATTCTAGTGAAGAACCTTGAAGAGAAGATCTCGGCAAATTGAAGATCTTATTTGCAACGGCTACTTCTCAAACAAACATCGGATTCTATGAAAGAAAGAAGACGTTACAACGGCTGCAAGACAACGGCTAGAAGAAGATCTCCATAGAAGACTATAAATGAAGACATTGACTGAAGATGAAGATAGAGCTTACAAGTGAAAGTAACCAAGTCTCCCAGCAATCATACTATAACATCTTCATCGATCCAAAAGTTTATCTTTCTCTTTGAGCATACATTAGTTGATTAGATAGAGTGAGATAAACACAAGAGGTCCATTGAAATATCATTTTAGTGTTGTACTCAAGAACATTACTCTACAAAGTAACTAGGTTATTATTGCTAGAATAGAGTTGACTAGATCGTAACATTGAGACTACATTGAGAGAAGAAGGGAAGTTTTTCTAGGTTGTATCTAGAACTCACAACAAGCAGATAACCGATAATTACAATCCTAGGGTCAAAAATCCTAGGTGGAGAGTAGGCTGTTAGGGCCGAACTTCATAAACATATCGTGTGTCGATCTTTTACATTGCGCACATTCTATCGCTTATATTGTGACTAACAATCTTCAACAAGTGTTTCGAAGTCAAGGCCTTGAGATCCACTTCAAAGCCTTGAGAAACAGTTTTGTCACTAAACGCAGAGATCGACTTCAAGGCCTTGAGATTAGTTTCAAAGCCTTGATATACAATATTGCAAAGAGTTCTCATACTCTATTCAACCCACCTTCTAGAGTATTTATATCTTTATTAATGCTCTACTTGGTTCTTCATAGTGGACAACCTTGTAGATCCATTTACTAAAGGCTTGTGAAGAGGTCAAGTGATTAAATCATCAAGAGAAATGAGCTTAAAGCCTTTGACGAAAGAGGATGCTTGAAAGACAACCCTACCTACGTGACTAGAGATCCCACGATATAGGTTCAAAGGAACAACCAAGTTGAAGCGAGTGGAAAACTATGAAACTCACATCTCTTCCGAGTTCCTAGGATGATACACAATGTAAGTTTTATGACTTGACCAAACATGTTGAAGGCCGAAATGAACACAAACAGAGGTTCTGTGATAAGACGAAAATGTGTGATAGTTAGTGTCTCGGTTTACCTCAAAGCTTGGGTGATTCAAGACATCATGGTCACCTCCTAGACGAGTAAATCCGATAGCTACTCACTACAGGCGGTTCAAGGTTGAACAATGCTACCTTCCTAAATGCAATGATTTTTCGACTATACTCTCAAACAAAAATGTTTTCTAAAAAACATCTGTCTAGAACCACTTCTATTCATGTGAGGATTGTTGAAACCAATATTTTAAATAAGTAGTGAACCGGGATTTTTCTAGAAAGTTCCAGTGGGCTCTGGCCATCATCAACACCAAAAAACGGAAGCATTAGCTTCGTCTCCGCGAGCATTGAATCGTACTATACTTATTTGTTAAAGTTGGATTCAAAGTGAATGAGATAATGATACGCGAAGTTACGTGTACAAAACACAAAACTTGGAAAAAAGGAACAAAAATGTGGCTATCTCACATTGACTAAAAGAAGTAGAATATTTATAGTTCATAAGGAGGAAAAACGCTTAAAGGTTGTGAGCTTTGGGTCACTATTTTCAATGGGGAGCGGACATTACTAATCGACCACACACGTGCACGCCGAGCCGAGCCGAGGCTTGTAATAGATTTCAAAAGTTAAATATATGGGGTCAATCTCGTAATTGACTGTAGAGTTAAAACGTTTGAGCCCAAACTTATAATAGACTTCAAAAGTCAAACCAAACATCAACTACCTTTATGCACAAATCAAGAATTCAAATTCGGATTTAATTCGAACATACTGATTTAATGGGAATATCTGGAGTTACAAATCTCTTATTAAAAGCATTGTTTAATACGTTGATCTCGTTTTTCTTGTGAGCTCACCTATAAAAAAAAAGGAGTTCATCTTCTCATTCCAACACACCACTGAAACAAAAGACTACACGTCTTCTTTCTTCCTTTCACTTCAAAACTCGAGAGTGCAACGTAAAAGCGGTTCACCAGATTCTCAAAGTCATTACGGAACTTGGATATAGTGCAGTTCATCCTAGGATTCTGAACACAAATTAAACCGTCGTAATCCGAGATGTTTTCAGAATTAAGGACATAAATCTCCTATTTTGACTCTACACATACTAACGGTGTTATGTTAGTTTTTCTTTATCTTTGGTTTTCTTATAATTTTTTTTGGAATAATGAAATAAAATTCCAACCTATCCTAATCCAATAACTATAATATGAATTTTAACGTAACCGACTTGCATTGAAGTTTTAACTCTCTGACACATTTGGTCTACATTTAGTAGTATTTTTGCAAAGCAGTCAACATGGATTAAGGTGTACGGTTTATAAATCTAACGTGTTAATTTTAGAGGTTTTTATGAGATTGATTCTTTTTAATAAAATATATAAGTTATGGAGAAGAAGACCAAAAAAAAAAAGTATCAAAAATGTCATAGGTGGCTCTCTATTTTTGGAAGCAAATCACAAGAGACCACCTGTCCTTGGGCAGTGAATAAATGAAGCAGCTCGAGTGCATGCAGGAAGACACGTGGTTCTGTGTCGAGTCCGATCCTCCACATATATTTTGTTTGTTGTCACAAACAAAATAAAAATAAGTAAATAGAAGGAGGAAATGGTGAAGCTGGCGAGCGCGAGAGAGAGCAGGCAGTACGGGCCATGGACGTACAGGAACAGAGCGGAGTACATGAACGCCGGCGTCTACCTGTTCGCTACGGTGGTACTGACGGCGGGAATGGTGGTCCAGCTGTTCACTTGGCAGCCCAAGGCAGGGCTTGTGCTCCTCATGATCTCCCTCGCCCTCATAGCCGCCGTCAACCTGCACGACCTGCTGGCTCATCTTGCCGGAATAGACTACAGGGTGGGCCTCGTGGAGCACGATTCTCAGCTCCTTCTGGTCGAGTTCTCCGTCCCCATCTTTCAAGCTGTTGGCTCCGTCCTCTTCTTTATCTCCTTCCTCCTCATCTTATTACAGGTATCTCCAATCATTAATTTCATATAGAAAGGAATGGTTACTTGGTAAAACTATCAGGCTTTTACTATGAGATATATATTTACAACTTACTGCATTGATTTATTCACTCTAAATACTTTTATTTATTTTTCTATAAATGCTTAGGGGTAGTCAGGGTAAAAATAATATCATAGTATTAACCCTTTTTTTTTAAAAAAACTAGTTTATATGCCGTTTCCTACCCTGATATTATTTGGAAATAAAAAAATTTGGGAAATTATTATTTTATTATAAAGTGGGGGCACCGACGGTATTCTGATGCAAGGTAACGGTGTATTTTTAGCGGGTGATTTTCGGTAAATAGTGATAAAGCGGGTGTTTATTTGCAATATGACCTATTTAGCGGGTAATTACCGGTAATTTTCTTTAACAATAATAACATAGTATTGCCATTTTTTTAAAAAACTAGTTTATATGCCGATTCCTACGGTGATATTATTTATTAATAAAAGTTTAATAAATTTTTCTATATTAATTATAGATAAATGTAACTTCTGATATATAATTAGTTGAATGAAAGTTTATAACTGATATTTTTTAATAAAAGTTTAATAAGTTTTTCTATATTAATTATAGATAATTATAACTTCCTAATATAATTAGTAAAGTGAAAGTTTATAATTGAATCAGAAACCATTTGCAATCATACCGTGTAATATAAAAAATTTGTGATTCGTAACGCACAAATGAAAACATGATTGAGGGTTTGTCGACCCTTAACTTTACCCCTAAGGGATATTTTTTTTATAGTTATTAAGATTAATTTAAAATTTAATCAAGTCGTCTAAAATTATTTAAACTTTTTTACTAAAACTTTAAAACTTAACCAATTTAAAATACACAAAAATTAAGATAATTTTCAACAAATTTAAATTAAACAACCTATTAACTTTATAAAATAAATAAGAAAAATGCAATGAATGCCATCATTTGGAATCTTAAATAATCTTAATTTATATTGATTTTTAAATGACCCTTTTATAAATACATGTCCACAAATTTACTAAATCCGTTTTAAATTAAAATAATTTCGTGAAAAATTATTACGATCAATGATCAACGTATCACCCACGTATGAATTTTTAAATTGATGAATTATACTACTATAAACGATTTTAACCAACAATAAAAAAAAAATTATGATTTGTCTAGCCTTCAATCCTCCTTCAACCTTGCTATTTATATACTATCAAACCGTCAAATATTAAATGATGTGGGGTAATTTAGTTATCGACTAATTTTGAAAAATTAGAAGATTAAATATCATGTATGAATAACCTTTAAAAAAAATATTAGACTTTATTTTTAATGAAGTTTCAATACAAATATAGTAACTGAGTTATTTTTAAAATATGATAATAGAATGTTACATTGTATTAGTGTTAAAGTTCGTGCTACGCACGAGTTTCTTCTAATAAAATTAGAGATAAAGATACGATTATTTGCTCAAAATCAAGTCATATTTTCTTGGACTTTTGATAGTGTTATATTTAATCTAAATAATTCATTAATAATGTGTAATAAACAATTTGTTTTCTCATGTATAAAGAAAGTAATAACAATGTAAAAAAATGAGATTTTAATATTAATATATTTTTTTCCTCGTCTATAAAGAAAATAATACCAATATAAAAATATGAGGTTTTAACATTAACTAATTAGCGTTTTCTCAAAACTTAAAAATATAGAATAGTAAGATGATAGGACGTGATAGATGATTAGTTTTATATGAGATAATTAATGTCTTAAAAATTAAAAAAAAAAGGTAATATAATAACATAGAATGTATAAAATGTGAAAAATCATTTCTTTCTCAAAATATAAAAACAGAATTTTTTAATATTAATTAATTAATATTCTCTAAAAAATTGAAAGTATATGGTAGTAAGATAATAATGTTAAATATAATATTTGAACATATTCTTCTAATAAATGTAGTAGTTAGTCCAATTTGAGATCCCAAATTTAAGCAATTTGGATTCAAATGATACTTCATTGTAACACACAAGATATCACCTGAGACTTATGACCCTATTATTTCAAATTATTTCATGACCCTATTATTTCAATGACTCATATATTAGTAGGTGAATGACCATTGACCCACATTTCACTAACTGAATGACTATATATCTATATTAAATAATTAGAAAAGATATTATACACGATTTAAGTCAAATGGTAAAAAAATGTAAGGATTTATTTAGCCTTCAATCCTTCTATTTATATAAACTCTCAAACCATCAACTTTAATTATAAGAAATGGGGATAAGTGTGTTGTAGGTTTATTTGTAGATATGAGAAATTTTAATATTCTATATAAATAAACTTTCAAAAAATATTACCGATTTTATTTTAAGTTTTATATTTTATTAAATTAGTCTAGTGATATAAAATGAATACTTTATTTTAATTTGAATTGTATCAGGAATACATAATTTTAAGGCTTAATTGAGCATTTTTTTAATAAAATTAATTGCGAGGTTGTTACGTTAGTAAAATGTAGTCTAATTTAGCGATTATATACAAGTTGTCAACGTATTGACCTCACATATTAGTAGGAAAATGACCTATATATTATATACTAAACTGACAAAAACAAACAACATACACGAGCCAAAATGCCAAGAAATATATAAATTTTCTAACCTTTAACCTTCAACTCTTCTATTTTTACACACTCTCAAACCGTAAACGTACTCGATAAATGATGTGGGGTTAAGTATCATTTAGTTAAATTAGCCTATCAAAGGAATACTTTAATTTAATTTGGACATTTTAGTAGAAGAGAGTTTTATGGCTTAATTAGGTATTTAGAAACATTATGTTTAGATCGCAACGTCAACAAAGTGTATTCTAATTTAGTTAATATATACAAATCGTTAACATATATGAGTATTGTTATATGAGTATTGTACGTCAATGACCCATATATGTTCACCCCACATATGAGCATGTATATCAATGACCCACATATTTAATCGATAAACCACCCACATATCAGATATTAAATTGTTAAAAAGAAACCCTATACATAATCTTCGCCAAAATGCAAAAAATGTATGATTTGTCTAACTTTTATTTATTTAAACTCTCGAACCGTCAACTTAACGCTGTGGAATAATTACATTTTAGTTTTTTAAAATTTTGTGTAGCGGTTATTGAAGGACTGATTTATTTTAATTTGAATAGTTTTAGTAAAAAGAATTTTTATGGCTTTATTAAGTATTTTAAAAAAATTAATTGTGAGATCTTCACATCAACACATCAACAAAGTATAGTCTACTTTATTCAATATATAAGTCAATGTCGCTACATATTAGCAAATCATTGACCCACATATTAGTACATCAATGATATATGCCATACATTATTAGGTCAATGATCCATATATTAGTACATTAAAGGTCAACTATCTAGATATTAGTAGGTCAGTGACCTTAGGTAAAAAAACTCACCTAACAATAGGTAGGTCAATGACCTACATAGTAGTAGGTCAATATCCGACATATTACTAGATCAATGACTATAGTTCAATGTCCCACAAATTAGTAGGTCAATGCATCACAAATTAATAGGTCAATGACCTTATGTCAATGCCCAAAAATATTAGTACGATAATGACCTAGATCAATGACCCTTATTAGTAGGTCAATGTCCCACATATTAGTAGGTCAATGACTAACATACTTAATATTAAATTGATAAAAACAAAAATTATACATAGTCTTAGCTAAAGGTCAAAATGCCGGGAAATTTATGAGTTCTCTAACATTTTGCTCTTCTATTTATAAAAATCCTTAAACTGTCAACTTCTTCAATAAGCGAAGTGGGATAATTAATTAGATATTATTTTAAATCCAGGTAAATCTTCTTTTTACCAGAATTAGATATTTCATTTATGGTTTTTTAGTAACAAAGCTTTGATAACTTAATTATAATTTAGTAAAAAGAATATTGTGAGAAAAATTATGGGAACGTCACGTCAACATTAATACCATCCACTTTAGTTGAGATACATAAATATCAATTAACTAAATCAATAACATTTTAATAATTGTAATTAACGTTCATATATGATGAATTAAACAATAGAAATCCTAAAAACAAGAAATTAAGAAGAAAAAAAAAACTTTTGAGCCGCTATGAATTAGAAAATCATAAAAGTTAAACAAATAACAAAAAGTAATATAATTTGTATAACGAACCATCTAATATAATAAATTGTAAAACTAGAAAATAAACAAATTTTCTATAAGAAATTAAAAGAAATTTACGATATAAATTAAGAAACTAGTTTAGGTACGGAGTGTACTACTGAGCGTTGTTGGTGTGACACATGTTATATATATATATATATACCCCGGTTCCAGTGACGAGGAGGCTTTCAGATAGGAATAAGGAGCATTGTGAGTCATCGGATGAGTTGTAAATCAAGAGTTCTACATAATATATTATTAATGGTATTTTGGTAATTACAATAAATATTGAAGAAAAAAATCAAAAGCTAAAAAATCAAACGTTTAAACCTCTCTCGTTGTTTCTTCATCCCATGTTTCTCCCTCTCGCCGCTAACACACAAGCAAGTAAGTTATATACTTGCTCCGATTTTCAACCAAATCAATCATTAATAACATTAAAATGGTGAAATCAAAGAGAATACAAGACGATTCAAGTATTGTTTCTTCAAATTTCTACTCTTACGGTTTAGGTTTTCAATCTTAAGGTTAAGTTCATGTTTCATTATTATTGATGTTTGTTTTCGAAATTAAATTTGATTGAATCATTTTTGTGTTGGATAGGTTTGATTGAGAAAACACACGTACACATATATGATGAGTTGGTCTAATAATTTCAATTGAACAATCTATATGCTTCTTTTATTGTGCACACAAATTGTTCGACAAAATACCTCATAGAAGAATAGTGTATAATATTTACATGAACAGTGACATAGATAAGTATGAACAACGAAGAATAAAAACATGAACAATGATGTATAAAGGTATGAACACCGATATCTTATCTATACTTTTACACATACATATTTTTACACATACATAACATACTATGATAATCTTTTAACGTTTGTGATGAGTTTTTTTTGTTGTTGATATATATTGTAAATGAACATTTATGCGTAATAAAATGAACACAAAAGAATAAATGAGATGACACTTTGATGAATAAAAAAAATGATAAACACCGATGAATAAAAACATGAACAATGACATATAAAAATATGAACACTGATGACCTATTTTTGAACGTAAGGGTATTTTTTCAAATTTTAAGTAAATTTACAAAAATGTCATTAATAATGAGCGTGTGAGAGCCATTGATTTAAAACACATCCAATGACTCACAATCCTCCTAATTCTTATCTATAAACATTCTCCTCACTTGAACTAAGATAATATATATACATATATTCATACACACACACACACACATATATATATATATATATATATATATATATATATATATATATATATATATATAAATATGATTTGTGGATCGTATAAAAAGGACTCACAACTTTGAATTAGAATAATTAAGAATATATGTGATAAACAATTAGTTATATAATTGAACGTTTACGAATATGGTTGAAAAATTACGAATGTCTTGAACATCTTTTAGTTGAACAAATACATGTTATATTTGAACAATTGTTACTTGATTCAATGGGTGTGGACCCTTTCTGCTTTTGACCCTGACCCCTTTCCACTTGAACACAACTATATACATATAACCTCTTTCTAACGATAACTTTTTCCTAACGGTAACTTGTTTCATTCAATATTTTTAACGTTTGGTTCAAATTATTTGTTTTGTAGTTCAGATTATATGCTAATAATGATTCATATATTATTTTTATAATTTTTTTTGTAAGTTTAACATGATGGAGGAACTAGTTATATAAAATGTATGAACTAATAGAACACGTTATCTAAACTAATAGTATAAGAACTTAAAGATTTTTTTCTCTAGTTTTCCCTTTCTTTTTCTAATGGATAGTTTTTTCGTTCAAATTATTTGTTTTATTAGTTCACACTATATTGTATTAGTAGTTTATATATATTTTCAATTTTTTTTCATAAGTTCAAAATAATGCATGAACTAATAATATAAAATAGTTGAACTAATAAAATACTCGATTTGAACTAATAGTATAAAAATTGAATTAACAAGTTTTATAATAAGTATTCTAGTAACAATAGCTATAAAAACTTGGGACTTTATAATATTATTTTAAAATTTGGGTATTATTAGTTAAGACATTGTGTTATGTGAGTTCGAGTTTATTAGTTTAAACATGCACAAATAAAAAGGTGAATAAAAAATAACTAGTAAATTAACAAAACAAAACATAAGCTTATATAAAATATTAGAAATAACTATATAAAATATTTCGATAATCTATAAATTTGAAAGAATTGAATTAAATTTGTGAAGTGAGATAATAGTTGTTATTATTTTATCATGAAAATGAGAAAAATGCCAGCGCATTTCCTTTTTAAAAACAAGTTTTTAAAAGGATAAAATTGTCCCATGTCTTCTAGAAATTACAAAATTATCAGTGTACCTCTCTTAAATCATTAAATGACGTGAATTAATATAACCCATCGGATGAAGCGACTTCGTAATGCCGCATTATATCACCTCTCCTTACGTGAATTGTTCCCGTAAAGTAAAGTATTTTAAAAATCAAATTTTAATTATAAAATTTATAATGTACGACATTATAATTTTTTGATTGATATGTGTTAATTGTATAGTTCATCTAGTGGTCATACATTTGTTTATTGTATGGTAGATTTAACCAAAGTAATGATACACAGGAAGAGAGGGGGTACGCTTTGGAAGGTGAAAGTCATATCACAAATCTGATGATAGCCGGGGCAACACTCTGGTTGTTGGGATCCATTCTCAACTCGTGTCAAATCTACGAGAGATCGGATGGGCATGTTCAAATCCTACAGCACTCCGTCCACACCCCCTTCCTATTAGCAAGCGTCTTGTTCCTCGTCGCTGCCGTCATCAACCATCGTTACCAGCTTCGAGGATCTTACCTTGGCTTACAACTCTTGGTATATATGCTCCATTCTACGATATTCTAATTTCTAAACCTACCCAATAATATTACCTTTTATTTTTTGGCAAGTAGGGCATTACATGGCTATGGATATGGCTGTGTGGGAGCATACTACTCTTCCTAGGAGGATTAGCTAATTTGGTGAAGGTCTTCAAGATGCAGCAGAGTGGCCGCCTCCGACTCGAGAAGTTGCGCGGAGGAGCTCAAGAGCGTCTCATCCAGCTGCGCGAAGGCCAACTACATCCATTGATCCAACACGAAGACGAATCCATCGTTAGTGGCAACCGAAGGCCAAGACTACAACCGCCTGTCCCTGACACTCCCTACAAGGATGTACTTGTTCATGGTCGTACGGGTTAATTTCCCTTCAGCTTGTTTCTTTTGCTTATTTTCATCATAAGATGTTGCCCCGGCCACTCAAATATGAATCATATGTGCGGTGCACAACATTTCAGTCGTTGCTCCACCTCTCGTCCCTAGCAATTACAATCAAAACATACTTAAAACATCATCCAAGTCGTTCTAATAACCACAAGATGCACTAAAAATATATTGACATATCAACTTTCCCATGCTTAGAGCTTTACTTGGCCAGAGTAAGCTAAAAATTAAACTTACTCCATCAATCATGCTCCAAGGCTTCAAGTAGTACAAGATAATATGACACTAGTAGTTAGAACACATCAACAATAAGCTCCAAGACAATCACAAGTCATACACAACTCATCTAATTCTAATTCTCATCTAACACCTTATTATTCCTTAGGTGGCTTACCCAAGTATTCCTTATAACTCCCCCTCATTAAATCGCCAACTTTATTTGAGAAATCCTAATAATCACTCAATTTGTTTTGTCATTGTTTTTCACTAACCACTCATTTTAATATGATTCAGTATCTAAAATCGTGCATAGTCGTGTCCTATACATAACCACGAGCTTGAAAACCCTCTTATTAGTTAGGTAAGGATAAGTTTGATATTTTAAGCTAAGATGAAATGTATCTTGTGAGAGATAGTATCTTCTAAGATAACGTAAGATATCTTGTGAAATATATGATCTTCTTAAATCTATCTCTAAGCTTCTCTAATATAAGACTTCAATTATTTGGCAAATAATTAGAATAACGTGGGCTGAAAATAACAATCAAAGCCCAAATATAAATAATTTAACCCATCTTTATGGGTTCGAAACTTGGACTGAAAATCAGTTACTTGATCCATCCTACTCCACGTGTATGCATGTAAGAGCTAGGATTTTCGAATCCTAATTAATGATGATTAATGTTTATTAACTTAATCATCGATAGTACTTGACGCATAACTCGCGAAGAGTGCGTAATAGATGAGTATGAGTCCCACCGTTATGTTCCTGGCGTAACTTTGGACTTATGGGGAATTTTTCACTTTTTCCCCCGGGTAATTATTTTTACCCTCCGGTGTTATTTGGAGTATTTGGGAGGTTCAAATAATAAAAATGTAGTTGAGAGAAATGATCAGGACATCAAACATGTCCTAGTTATGAAATAACATGGAAAGACAAAACGGCCAAAAGAGTCGCTATTTCGTTTCTTAGCGGTTAAGAACAACAACTTAGGAATACACGTTTCCCGAGGCCGTTGCGAAATAATTATCCCTACAATATTCCATATTTATTATTCCAATTTTGAGAAGTTTGGAGAAGGGGGTTCACCCCGCCTTTGGATCGGTTAAAGGATAATTATCGACTTCGCTAAAGGATAATTATCGTCTTCAAAATCGTTTATTAATTCATTTCCTTTCACGTTTCTTCGTAAAAGCTCTGATTTATCTCAACCTTCAAACTTAGATCTATACTCCGTTTCTAATCCGATTTCAAATCCGTTTGAGTTAGAGGTGTGACCGGTTCAAACCAAACTGCCGAACCGGCGGTTTAGGTTTGCCGGTTTGGTTGAACCGGCGGTTTGCGGTTTAACCGCCGGTTTGAGCCATTTTTTTTATTTTTTTAAAATTTTTTTTGGCCAAACCGGCGGTTTGGCAAAAAAAGAGACGTTGGCTTTTGCCAACGTCTCTTTGGCCCACAACGGCTATTAGCCGGTGGGCCCCACTTTCCAACAGCTATTAGAGTCGTTGGATGTTTAAATTTTTTTTTTTGTTTTGTATTATTAGTTTAATTAAAAAAAAAAAATTAATACCCACAATTCCTATAAATACCATACAATTATTCCAGTTAACTCACACCAACATTCTCATCTATCTACTACTACTCTCAATCTCCATCTCGTATTCTCTTTCTCGTATTTTCGATCTTTCGAAATGGCAAACCCGGATTACCCAAGCGACTACGACTTCACTCTGACTCCCGCTTTCTTTCCTAGCACACAAGAAAGCGGAAATGCTACAAGTTCCACAAGTTCCACAAGGTGAAGGGCCATTCCGACAAGCCCCTCCACCGAAAATGCTCACCTCCGACATATTCACCAAACATTACAAGAAGGGTCCGGTGATGGACGATCATTGCCAAGTTACGTGCAATTATTGTCCGAAGGTGTACAAGTGGAAGGCGAAGGGCGGATACGGGACTTTGCAAACCCACATGCAAAAGACTCATCCGGAAAAGCTCGGAATATCACGGGGACAAACTCAATTGTCCCACGGGTTTGCATCCTCTTCCTCTCAATCTTCTTTATTTAATTATAATCATGTTGATGAATCTTTAGGATTAGCCAACTTAATTGCATCCGAAGCTTTTCCATTTTCTTATGCGGAATCTATTAATGTAAGAGAATATAACACTACTTATCTTCAACCGGCTTATAAACCAACTTCTCGTAAACAAGTTTCGAAATTAGTTTCTCATTCTTATGAACAAAAAAAACAAAAAGTTCTTACGGTTTTACAATCTTTTTCGCATCAAGTTTCAATTTGTAGTGATATTTGGAGTACTTTATCACAAAAACATTTTTAGATGGGCATCACTTTACATTTTATCGATAATGATATGTACTTGCATAAATTTGTTATTGCATATCGACATTTTAATGAAAGACATAGTGCCGCTGTGATACCCGGAAATTTATTTTCCGTTTAATACCAGATCAAACCGGATTTCGATCCGCTAATCTTTCCTCATTCTAGAGAATGTTATACATTATAAAAATTTTATCAAAGTTCTATCATTTTATGTAACTTAATTCACATAAAATGATAAATAGGTAAACTGAATAACAAGTCAGTACGATTAAAAACCGAAGAGTAGTTCCGTACAATTTAACGACTCATTTAATAGCCATCACCTAACTAGATGGGCAGGCTCATCGGGTTAGGCCCAACAGATACAATTTCCGGCCCAGCCCATAACTCTTACCCTAATCCATGTTTAATTAACTTAACCTAAATTCCTAATCCAACTGCTGTATGTGATAAGCGTAACCCTCCTCCCTCTCTACCGCAACCATAGCTTCACGCTTCTGAAGGAAACCACCGCCCATCTCACCGTGTTTATGCGCCGCCCTCACCACCGACTCAGAGGAACCGCTGGGGACACCACCATGTCTTCGCCGGGAACCAGGAGGGTCACGCCGATGCTGCAGCCAGACAACTACGGACCTGCTGCTGCTTTGCCTCCCTCTCCCCATCTTTCGCGTACGGGCGTCTCCTAATCTCACCGGCATCAACACGTCCCGCCGAGGTAAACTTTGATCTCTCTTCCTCCTTGCCTGCTTTTGAAAGAAGCAGCACTGTGGTGATTTGTGAATACTTGTGTGCCAGTCGTTGCAGCCATCCGCCACAGTCAGAACGGACCCTGCTGGTCGAACAGGGCCAGCGCCGAAATTCCTTCATCGCCGATCGACAGACCACCGGTCGTCCTCCCTTGCTGAGCGGGTGAGTAAGCTAGCCTTTAACCTCTATTGTTCAGTAAGGTGGTTTTTGCTAAATCAAGGAGCAGTATATTGGACTGGTGTAGTTTGGACTCAACTTAGGATCTTGGCCATCACTTTTAACTTTCAGGATTTTGCTTGTAAACTGCCGTCTTTAGGAATTATTTTCGATGCCTTAGATCAAACATCCACCGTTGAAATTTTGATACATTGTAGACAGAAATATGTATTTTACTGTGTTAAAATTTGGAGGAAAGTTAACGGTCGGATTAGAAGCTATAGGGTCCCAAAGTAGAGTAGTTGAGCTGTGCAATTTCTCAGTTTCTTATATTGGCGAGCAACCAACTTTGTGACCAGATTTAAGCATGAAAGACTTATTCTATTTGGCTGGTTTTCGGATATGTCATAGAAAGTAGTACATAGTATAACATACTAAAATTTGGGAACAATCGGAGTTACAGTGTGAGAGTTATAGTATCCCAAAGTTGGCTATTCATGCAGTTTTTCTTTTAGTGTGCTGAGTTTGAGGAAATTTGCTTGAGATGCAGTTTTGTGGAATACATTTGGAGGGGTTATTGACTTCTGTTAGACTTGAATTTCCGACAAGTTATAGTTGATATAGTATAGTAGATCATACTAAAATTTTAGAGGAATCCATGCTACGGTTTGAGAGTTATGGTGTCTCAAAGTTGACTCCTCACACAGTTTTTATAACTGTGCTGAGTGTTGGGAAAAATAGCATGTGATGCTGTTTTGAGAGATAGTTTTGAATAAGAGTTTGATCTCTGTTTGACTTAAATTTTGGATATGATATAGTTGGCATATTGTGGTGGAACATATTAAAAATTGGGATGAATCCAGCAAGTGGTTTAGGAGTTATGAATTTTTGAAGTTGAGACCTTAAACAGTTTTCTGGATGTTGCTGAAATTGTTGAGTGCTGGAATTATCTGGGTTGTGCAGTCATGTTTGAGCTTAAGTTTGGATACCTTAGAAACATAATCCACCGTTCAGTTTTTAATATGTTATAGAGTTTCATGCATAGTGTGGTGTATCAAAAGTTGGGGTTGATCCAACAGTTGGATTTAGATCTATGAAGGTCCAAAGTGGACTGGCTGAGCAGTTAAGAAATACTCAGTTTTTAACTAAGTCTGAATTTCTGGTTTAGGAACTGACTTTGAGAATTTGTGTAGAAGTGATTATTATGTATTTTTGGGAAATTCTGGATACTATGGATAGAGTGCATAACATAAAAGACTTAGAGATTTTTGTTAGACTTTTTATATTTTTATTCGGTTTCCATATCTTAAGCCAAAGTCGGACGTTAGCGACTTTTTATGAAAGTCAAGAATGTAGTTGACTCTTCTGAATCTTTAGCAAACTTTCCTTTGAGAGTTTGAGTGTGGTTTTGAGTTCCAAAGAATAGTTTGGAACTTTGTTATGGAATTTTATAAAGTTTTGGGACCAGGGGTAAAATAGTCATTTATCCGTATAAGGGTATTTTGGTAATTTAGCTGATGATAGAGTTAAATATCTTAGAAGTCAGAGACTTCTAATTAAGTGGGATACATTATTGATCCACTTGCCTTTTATAACAGGCGGTTGAGTTCCTGCGGTTACAGACCGAGTCGAGATAACGAGATTATGTTTGAATTCAGGTAAGTCCTTTGGGCTTACTTAGCTGACTTCTAGATATGAGTATGAATAATGGTAGTGGTGTGTGAATGAGATGCTTATAGTTACATTTTAGTAATACTAGTTCATAACCCGTGCCTTGCACGGGTATTTTTATATAAATATTTGAATAATGCGTATATTGATCATATAGATAACGGGTATTTTCAAATGAATAATTTGAATGGCGTGTATATTGATTATACGGATAAAATATAAATTAGGTTATAATTATGATCGTTTGTAAAGTGCACGAATATTTGTATCAAATATAATTTAAAATTTAATATTCAACAATATAACATACGTATTTATATTATTTAATTTATATTTTGCTTAAGGTTATGTTATTTGAGTAATTATATTTATATAGTTCGACACCAATAACTACCACCAATTATTTAAAGTTATATCGGATAAAACTTGAGATTGTTATTGAATATCTATCCCTTTAAATTAAATAATCTTAAAACTAAAAATAACCAAAATTGAAATATGTAACCTATAGAATTGAAATTTTAAATTTTGATTTATATAAGAGTGAAATATGAAGAAATCATATTGAATAAAAATCGAAATTGTAGGTGAATTTATATCTT
>BSUD01000002.1:102388640-102412131 GCA_033239045.1 Fagopyrum esculentum | reverse complement strand
ACCAAATCTTTGTTTTTATTTTTAGTGAAAATTTAAATTCGAATTTTACAAGAGTGAAATGTTTTCAAAAAAAATCATAAAATCTTAGTTTTTATTCACGATTTGTAGGATAATCTTTCTTATTTGTTGATTAAAAAAAGTCAAAGATTTTAAAATTCGTATTTGTTAAGAGTAAAATTCAAAATAAATCATATCGGATAAAATTTGTTAATTTTAAAAGTAAAAAAATAATAATAATAAAAAATCACCTAATCTTAGTTTTTATTGTTAGTGAAAATTTAAATTCGAATTTATTAGAAATTTTTAAAAATCACAAAATCTTAGTTTTTATTCAAAACTTGTAGGATAATCATTCTTGTGAACGGTTAAGTAAACCTAGTTGTATTACTTGTATATGATAGTTTGGAAAAAAGAACAGAAATGAAAGATGAACGTTTGGTTTACCGTAAAAAGCAAATATGGAGGAACATATTCCGCAATTGATAAAAGAAGAAACGCAATTGATAAAATTGAGAAACAAAAATCAAACACATTTGTGAATAAGATCGAATGAAGAAAATAAACTGTTTATAAAAGTACTTGTAGATTCGGAAAAAAACTTTCAAAGCAACTGATAAATGGAGAATTCAAAACCCGTAAAACTTTTTTACATAATCAAGGAAAAAATGCAAAACTGATACATTTTAATCTGAAGATTACCTTGAAGAATGGAATTGATTTCTTGCTCAAAGAACCATAGGAGATTGATGAACAAATGAACGTTTGGTGATTGCTATATATAGTGAAATTTGAAGATATTAACTTGTTAGAAAAGATTTATCTGAAAAGATTGTCTAAGAAGTTTTTACGTTAAAAGGATATGATCGAATGAGTTAAGAACTGATTTGGTGACTTCGGGGAGAAGATTGATATGAAATCTTGCTAGATAGTTTTTTAGGAAATATTGTTGAATCTCATATTAGTTAGGAGAATCGGGAAAGCAATAACAGTTTGTTGTGAAAATAATTGTTCAATTACAAAATTGATTAATAAAAATAATTAAATAAATATTTTACAATTTAATAACAATGGCAATTTAGTAAATATTTTACAAAAGAAATTTAGAAATTAATTAAACTTTTTAATATAAATTCTGGTGGTTAGGATCTATTATAAAAATTATAATCAAAATAATTAATAATAATAATAATTTACTAATTACTTTAGAGATTAATTAAAATGGCAATTAGTTAGTTAAAAATTATAAAATTATTAATTTAGCACCTAGTTGGTTATCATATATTTTTTTTATTTGAAAATTTACTTAGAATTTACGAAAAATATTTAAAAGTATTTTTAAATTTATTAATTTAGCTAGTTAGTTAACAAAATCTTTTTATTTTAATTAATAAGATGAATAACACAAAATTTAAATAGAATGGCATTTTAGTAAATATTTTAGAAAAAATCCTATGTGGCATACCTAATTGATTGACATGTGGACTTAGTGTCCTTTGTTTTAGTAAGTAATATAGATTTATATACCAACCTATACCTTGGCCTAAGAGTAACGGGCGGTGGCATTCTGCTCAGTTAGCTTGAGGGCGCTGGGGGTTTCTTTAGGGACTAGTCCACACTCGGTTTGTAGTGATGCTACCGGCGGAGGTAAACTAGACCTACACCTAGTTAGATAAGGAACGGAGGCGAGAACTCTTAAGATTCTCGTGCCACAACTGTAAAATGGAATAAGGTGAATCACTTAACTACTAGATAATAACCGGTTTGTGTGCCAGCATGATGATTGTTTATGTTACCTTGTTTGTGTTTGTGCTATCCTTATTCTGCTTATATTTGGTTTGTTAGCTAACGGTTTATCCGTGTTGTAGATCTGTAGAGATAAATAGTTGTAGAGAGATTCGGGACGGATGGTCAGCCGGGTCCACGTACTCATTAGATGGGGACGGGGGAGTCTCCCATACAGCATGCATGTTATGTATATGTTTATGTTTTGTAAGGCTGTCACATGTGTACATTCATACAATAAAAATATTATGTTTCGAAATTGTTTTAAGTACATTTGTGCATTGTTGTAAGATCCAAGTAATGTTTTTGTTAAACCAAGGTCGGGACCCATTGTGAGGTCCTAACCAGTAGCTCCCCGAGTTCCGAGAATTTGGGGTGTTACAACATGGTATCAGAGCTCTGGGTTGGCAACAATGGCACTTGCAATCTTCTGAAAGACCGAATGTAGAAATAACCAGAACCCGAAATGGATCTACAATTTTCAAAATGAAGTTTTATTTTTAAAATCATGTGCATAGTCGGGTTGTTGGTATAGCAGTACGTAGGACCACCATCACTCTCCGTGGATCTCTGCAGCTTAGTATGATAGTAAATAGTATATATGGACTTATATAATTGTATGTGTATGTAGGCTGTATAAATTTATATATATATATATATATATATATGTATATGTATATGTAGCATGTTAATAACCTAAAGAATAGGACATCCTTTAGTTGAGTTATCATGATGTGAATACTGCCGCATGATAAAACGTTAGTAGATCTTATAGAGTATCTATCTAAAAATAGTGTACACAAACCCGGATTTAAACATTTCATTCTCGAGGGTACCCTGGTGATTCCTGCAATTTTCCGAAGAATGAGTGGACAGAAGGTGAAGACTATGAGATGATTCTTAGGAACAAGAACAATCGGATGAGGAAGAATATCAAATCCACTTAGATAGAAGAAATAGAAAGTCATACAAGGAACGTAGCAGTATGAAGACGAGAGATGAAACTCAAGGATGCATGTAAGGGCTGAAAAGAGCATATATTGAAAAAGACCATATCAGAACACAAATCGAGCAGGGAAAAATACAATTACACTTGGCGGGTTGAATGACACTACAACCAAGGTGGATGCCGCCATAGGCAAGTATGGGCATGAGATCCCAGAAAAGATAAGGTGATGACCCAAATATGAAGGACTAAAGGTGTACAAAGACATACATTTACAATTAAATTTCAAGATTTAAAGTAAATTTCATAACCATGGAGACATGTGGACTTCTTCATAGATATGGAAATTTTGAAAGAAATCAAGACGCAAGTAGCAAATAGAGTAGAAGTCTATAATTTAGACAACGGATTTCCATAAGGGCAATGTTACAAAACAACGCTAACGAAGGGAGAATAATGAATGAGTATGACCTAGGTAGACTTAAGTGTCCACCATGACCTCTCACCCAACCGGAATTTAAGTTACCAACACAAACGATCATATCAGAGAACCGCAAACAGATGATGAACAAAGTAAGAAGAATCACGAAGACACGCTTACAAGTTAATGTGGAAGGCTTGATGAACTCATTGACGACAGATGAATGCCAGGACTAGACTCAAAAGAGTATAGTGACCTCATAAGAGAATAAGAGAAGTGCAGATTGTGGAAGAAACTAAAAGTGTATTAATAAAGAAACTGGAAGAGATAGATTTTTACGAAGTGTATCAAACTTCAAAAGAGATAGACGAACAATAAGTCTGTGATCTTATAGAAGGTCAACAACAGACTAGTTGGTAATAACTGAGGCATAACACGTGCGGGTTAACTAGTGGTAACTATTTGGCAGATAAGGAGGATAATCATAGACTTATGAAAGAATTTTATAGACATTTGGAGGATCCTTCAAGAGATCGACGACGACGACAAATGTGAAGATAAATCGATAGAAGTGCCGGTACCCTTAATAGTAACATGGAGTGTGTTCGAGCCAGTAACTCTAATTAATAACTTAAGAAGAAAGACTAGAAGGCCAGGAATGACCCCTACTGTCATTTGAGACAAAGGAAAATTGTGTGAGTGATTCACTACCTATTGGCTAGGCAAAGGGTATATATGACAGTCAATATAGATGAATTGTAAAATAAGAACTAGAGAAGCAAGAAGTATATCAGTTTGATAAGGTTCTATGTCAATCAAGATAGAGTGTGCGTAACATTCCTTACAAATAAACCGCAAGTGGATGGAAGATAAGGTCATGAGAGCCGTGTAGACTTGCTTATAAACTATAGTGTAAGACCTAGAAAGGACCATTGATATCAGATGGACGACACAGTTGGACTCGGAGAATGGAGTTAACTCATGGAGGAACTGGAAGTTTGTAATGTAGAACGAGCTAAAGGAGTATAAATGGATGAACTTGAGTAAGTGGTGCTCACCAGGAAATTCAACGGAAAAAGAGATATGAGAAAAGTAAGCCCGGAAATTGAGATAAGTCAATCATAGAATGAACGACGTCAACCGAGGAAGTGCAAGTGTTGTTGGATATTTACGAGTTATGTACCGTTAAAAGAAGATATTTGTGAATGAAGATTTACGAGGTAGCTTCGCTGATGCCTTAGAGGATTTCCTCAAGTAGGCAACAACAACTTTCTTGGATGAACTAATTAAAGGTATGAAGAGAATCGTGTTAGAAATTTCTTACTGACTGGTTAAGATCAAACTCCGGTCGAGTCCGAGAGTTGGATCCGTGTTAGAAGAATTAAGAAAGTAAACGGATGAGGTTGTTTTCCAATCATTATTTATTTTGGGAAGGCGAGCAAGGAAGATACTTGGTACTCCATCAGGAAAGGACTAATAGTATAATTAGGAGAAAGAGTTTGGGGTTAATCACTTTGGAGTCACAAAAAATGTCCTTATGATTAGCGGGTGACAACATAATTATCAAAGTAGCACAGTGGAAGCGTGATGGGTCCTAACCCACAGAACAAGAAACTCGAGAGTACAGAAAATGACTTATCGAGTTTAAGACGATGACAATTGGTGAAATGCATTTTGTTTGGAAGGAACGTGAAATAGGCTACGTAGAGTGACAATAAATTTTGTAGAGGAACTGTATCACCCTTCTAGATAGACGAGAAAGTATGTGCACATAGAAGTATAGAAAGAGAGTGGTACCCCAATATAGACCCAAGTGAAGCATGCCGACCTCGTCACATGTCGGCAGACAAGTAAATTTGGAATTTAATACCTAGCAGGGTACTTTAGAATGAGTTTCTTGATAGAATGATAAAGTAAGTAACAATGTAATAAAGGTATTGTGTAGGGCCTGCACTAACAAGCTCAAGGTGAGTAACTATCAAGCTGAATCGAAAGACAGATAAGAAAAGGGAAGCTACGGGAGTGTACTTACAAACCAATAACCGTACATATAGAAACATAATCTCAAGAGTAGAGTATAAGGAGAATTTTATATCGGAACGGAGTCGAGTTGCGTTTTGAGTCAGAGGGATATTATAGGACACAATGCAATGTTAACAACTATTGAGCAGTGTGAGCAAATAACGGTGGCGTGAGATCACCTTGTACCTAATACCGTCATTCCGGACATAATATTTTTTTTTGTCACTCAAGACCTTGGAAAATACGTGAGGAGCCTAAGGTTGAGCTAACAAATTATTAGAGACCCATAAATATTATGATAATGCCAAGTGAATACAGATGATGACAACTAGATTTGTGTCTCCAGTGCTAGACTAGAAAAGGGTAAAGGTGATGATTCCTTACCTGAAGAATAAGATGACTAAGTCATATTAAAAGACAAGACCAAGTGAGTCGTGATATGAAGAACGTTAGGCACTTGGTAAAGTGCTGGCGGAGGTCCAAGACCTTTGGCCTGAGTGTGTAGTCAAGTAAGCATAACGAAGGGAAGAAAGTTGACTAGGTTATTTTTCCGTACGGTCATCAAAGGATTAGGAGGTGAGTTGCAAAATGCGACCACTTGAGGCTGTAAAGTGGTTTATAAGTGATTGATGGACTAGTAATCCTCATCCTATTGGAGAGTGTAACTCAAGTTTTCTACGGATTCAGTTAGAGGGATACTTACCAGACAAAAGTTAGGACTTTGACTTAGAAGATCGGGCAATTTAGCCGGATGATACCGGTGAGATATCTGGTAACCACTCTAGAACGTGGTAGCAGACACTTGTGGTGTCTGTACATGAAAAGAATTCAGAGTTAAGGGTTTTACGAAAAGCCGACGAGGCTACCTAGGATACTATGGATAGTATGAGACATAACCTTTGAGAGACCTTTGTGGAGATAGTTGTAACTAGGGAGCGACGAGTTAGGGCTTGGCCCTATATCGGTGTTATATTGTCTGACTACTTGTTTATTTCATGCTTGAGTGCTTAGTCGGGATGTGAGTTTTGGTGACCTTGATGTGCGGGATACTTATATGTGGAAACGATGAGTCGTGTCTGGTAACAAGTAGATACACTAGATTCGTACCTGGAGAGCTGACGTTATGATTGGTGTATTTTAAGTTTCGGGGCGAAACTTATTCTAAGGTGGGGTTGATGTAATACCCGAAAATTTTCTTCCGACTATTTCCGAAACAAATCAGAACTTGACTGATTATGACTTTTTCCGGCGCTTTAATTCTTTTGTATAGACTTCGTCTTTATGTTGCCTTTTTTACAGTTTCGGGACGAAACTTATTTTAAGGGGGAACTGAT
The DNA here is from genome assembly GCA_033239045.1 of Fagopyrum esculentum. Taxonomy (NCBI): domain Eukaryota; kingdom Viridiplantae; phylum Streptophyta; class Magnoliopsida; order Caryophyllales; family Polygonaceae; genus Fagopyrum; species Fagopyrum esculentum. The sequence continues at coordinate 102,405,626 of BSUD01000002.1, read as the reverse complement.
GTGATACCCGGAAATTTATTTTCCGTTTAATACCAGATCAAACCGGATTTCGATCCGCTAATCTTTCCTCATTCTAGAGAATGTTATACATTATAAAAATTTTATCAAAGTTCTATCATTTTATGTAACTTAATTCACATAAAATGATAAATAGGTAAACTGAATAACAAGTCAGTACGATTAAAAACCGAAGAGTAGTTCCGTACAATTTAACGACTCATTTAATAGCCATCACCTAACTAGATGGGCAGGCTCATCGGGTTAGGCCCAACAGATACAATTTCCGGCCCAGCCCATAACTCTTACCCTAATCCATGTTTAATTAACTTAACCTAAATTCCTAATCCAACTGCTGTATGTGATAAGCGTAACCCTCCTCCCTCTCTACCGCAACCATAGCTTCACGCTTCTGAAGGAAACCACCGCCCATCTCACCGTGTTTATGCGCCGCCCTCACCACCGACTCAGAGGAACCGCTGGGGACACCACCATGTCTTCGCCGGGAACCAGGAGGGTCACGCCGATGCTGCAGCCAGAAAACTACGGACCTGCTGCTGCTTTGCCTCCCTCTCCCCATCTTTCGCGTACGGGCGTCTCCTAATCTCACCGGCATCAACACGTCCCGCCGAGGTAAACTTTGATCTCTCTTCCTCCTTGCCTGCTTTTGAAAGAAGCAGCACTGTGGTGATTTGTGAATACTTGTATGCCAGTCGTTGCAGCCATCCGCCACAGTCAGAACGGACCCTGCTGGTCGACCAAGGCCAGCGCCGAAATTCCTTCATCGCCGATCGACAGAGCACCGGTCGTCCTCCCTTGCCGAGCGGGTGAGTAAGCTAGCCTTTAACCTCTATTGTTCAGTAAGGTGATTTTTGCTAAATCAAGGAGCAGGATACTGGACTGGTGTAGTTTGGACTCAACTTAGGATCTTGGCCATCACTTTTAACTTTCAGGATTTTGCTTGTAAACTGCCGTCTTTAGGAATTATTTTCGATGCCTTAGATCAAACATCCACCGTTGAAATTTTGATAGAGTGTAGACAGAAATATGTATTTTACTGAGTTAAAATTTGGAGGAAAGTTAACGGTCGGATTAGAAGCTATAGGGTCCCAAAGTAGAGTAGTTGAGCTGTGCAATTTCTCAGTTTCTTATATTGGCGAGCAGCCAACTTTGTGACCAGATTTAAGCATGAAAGACTTATTCTTTTTGGCTGGTTTTCGGATATGTCATAGACAGTAGTACATAGTATAACATACTAAAATTTGGGAACAATCGGAGTTACGGTGTGAGAGTTACAGTATCCCAAAGTTGGCTATTCATGCAATTTTTCTTTTAGTGTGCTGAGTTTGAGGAAATTTGCTTGAGATGCAGTTTTGTGGAATACATTTGGAGGGGTTATTGACTTCTGTTAGACTTGAATTTCCGACAAGTTATAGTTGATATAGTATAGTAGATCATACTAAAATTTTAGAGGAATCCATGCTACGGTTTGAGAGTTATGGTGTCTCAAAGTTGACTCCTCACACAGTTTTTATAACTGTGCTGAGTGTTGGGAAAAACAGCATGTGATGCTGTTTTGAGAGATAGTTTTGAATAAGAGTTTGATCTCTGTTTGACTTAAATTTTGGATATGATATAGTTGGCATATTGTGGTGGAACATATTAAAAATTGGGATGAATCCAGCAAGTGGTTTAGGAGTTATGGATTTTTGAAGTTGAGACCTTAAACAGTTTTCTGGATGTTGCTGAAATTGTTGAGTGCTGGAATTATCTGGGTTGTGCAGTCATGTTTGAGCTTAAGTTTGGATACCTTAGAAACATAATCCACCGTTCAGTTTTTAATATGTTATAGAGTGTCATGCATAGTGTGGTGTATCAAAAGTTGGGGTTGATCCAACAGTTGGATTTAGATCTATGAAGGTCCAAAGTGGACTGGCTGAGCAGTTAAGAAATACTCAGTTTTTGACTAAGTCTGAATTTCTGGTTTAGGAACTGACTTTGAGAATTTGTGTAGAAGTGATTATTATGTATTTTTGGGAAATTCTGGATACTATGGATAGAGTGCATAGCATAAAAGACTTAGAGATTTTTGTTAGACTTTTTATATTTTTATTCGGTTTCCATATCTTAAGCCAAAGTCGGACGTTAGCGACTTTTTATGAAAGTCAAGAATGTAGTTGACTCTTCTAAATCTTTAGCAAACTTTCCTTTGAGAGTTTGAGTGTGGTTTTGAGTTCCAAAGAATAGTTTGGAACTTTGTTATGGAATTTTATAAAGTTTCGGGACCAGGGGTAAAATAGTCATTTATCCGTATAAGGGTATTTTGGTAATTTAGCTGATGATAGAGTTAAATATCTTAGAAGTTAGAGACTTCTAATTAAGTGGGATACATTATTGATCCACTTGCCTTTTATAACAGGCGGTTGAGTTCCTACGGTTTTAGACCGAGTCGAGATAACGAGATTATGTTTGAATTCAGGTAAGTCCTTTGGGCTTACTTAGCTGACTTCTAGATATGAGTATGAATAATGATAGTGGTGTGTGAATGAGATGCTTATAGTTACATTTTAGTAATATTTATATACCAACCTATACCTTGGCCTAAGAGTAACGGGCGGTGGCATTCTGCTAAGTTAGCTTGAGGGCGTTGGGGGTTTGTTTAGGGACTAGTCCACACTCGGTTTGTAGTGATGCTACTGGCGGAGGTAAGCTAGACCTACACCTAGTTGGATAAGGAACGGAGGCGAGAACTCTTAAGATTTTCGTGCCACAACTGTAAAATGGAATAAGGTGAATCACTTAACTACTAGATAATAACCGGTTTGTTTGCCAGCATGATGATTGTTTATGTTACCTTGTTTGTGTTTGTGCTATCCTTATTCTGCTTATATTTGGTTTGTTAGCTAACGGTTTATCCGTGTTGTAGATCTGTAGAGATAAATAGTTGCAGAGAGATTCGGGACGGATGGTCAGCCGGGTCCACGTACTCATTAGATGGGGACGGGGGAGTCTCCCATACAGCATGCATGTTATGTATATGTTTATGTTTTGTAAGGCTGTCACATGTGTACATTCATACAATAAAAATATTATGTTTCAAAATTGTTTTAAGTACATTTGTGCATTGTTGTAAGATCCAAGTAATGTTGTTGTTAAACCAAGGTCGGGACCCATTGTGAGGTCCTAACCAGTAGCTCCCCGAGTTTCGAGAATTTGGGGTGTTACAACCGCCAACATTGCTAATTTAATAAAAACGGTTTTACAAGAATTTAATTTACAAAATCGTGTTTTTTCATACTCATTTGATAATGCTTCCGCTAACACCCGCGCCGTTAACCATTTAGTGGGAAATGCTGGTCAACTTATAAAAACTTCTTTTACTCACCAAAGATGTGCATGTCATATTTTAAATTTAAGTGTTCAAGATGGCCTAAAAGTTTTACATGAAATGTTAGAACCTATAACCGATGTAATTGAACATATTTGGCATTCAACCGAATTAAGAAGAAAATGGAGATCAACTTGTATTGAAATTTTTTTTCCTCCGATTGCTTTTTCGAAAGATATTGGAACTCGGTGGAACTCAACCTATAAACTACTTACTCAAGCTATTCGTTATAAAGATGTTTTACAAGAATTTTCTTCACAATTTATTTCTTGGTCTATTTTAGATGATGAAAGTATTTGGCAAACTTGTTTTGATATTTGTAGTGTTTTAAAAGTTTTTAGTGATGCTACTAATCCGTTAAGTTATGTTTACATTCCTACTTCTTGTTGTTTTTTAAAAATAGCCGTAAATGTTACCGAGGCTTTACAAACCGGTTTAGGTTTAGAATCACTTAAATATGCTACGGCCGAAATGAAAAAAAATGGCTAAAATATTATGATGACGTTCCCGTAGTTTATCTTATTGCCGCCGTTTTCGATCCTAGACTTAAAATTGATGGTGTTACGGAATTTTTAGATCCTTATTATGAATGTTTAGGTTTATCTTCTATTAAGAACATTAATAATATTATTAGTATTGTTCGTGTTGAAATTGCTAAATTACTTACTTTATTTGAAACTAGTGCTAGTGCTAGTTGTTACGCTAAAAAGTGTGCACGCAATAAGCCTTAAATTTATACTCGTTGTAATTATCCTAACTTCTAGCGCACCCGCAGTGTACGGGACGTTTGTAGTATGGATAGTACTCCGAGGTCGAACACAAAGACTAAGGTGAAATCGATTCAAGTTGTGATTGAGTTTAGCAAAGATCTAAGCCTAAGGAAAAGAAAGGAATAAAGAAAGGAAAAATCTCAATTGTTTTTGGGTTGGTTTTTGGGTGATCAATCGAAGATCACAATTCACGCGAAGTAAACAATCAAACTAACCAAAATGAACACAAATGGACAATCCAATCAAGATAATGATCAAGGAAAAGAAAAGACGGATTCTAGGGGTTGGAAGTTCCGGTTATGGCATAAAACTCAAGTTATCTATTCATTCTTTGGATTGATTATGATATGTTGGGATTAAGTGTTTCTAAATTGGGATCAATTACCGGGTAAGTCTCATGATCCAACTAGTCCACACCTAAGGTCTCATTACCGGTTAGGTCTCTAAGAACCTAAGGTAGGGAATTCTACACAAACCGGAATTGTTAATTAGGGATCTAACCTATCTTTACCGGGTAAGTCTTGGAACGGGAAGTCCTAATCAACATTCCTAGCACATCTAATCAACGCCCGGATCTACAAGGAGAGAACCAAAAGGTGGCATGACAAGAGGATCATTCCAAAGGAGTTGAGTGAAGGAGATCTTGTCCTTCTCTTCAACTCAAGGCTAAGGCTCTTTCCCGGAAAGCTCAAATCAAGATGGACCGGGCCATATGTGGTGAAAAAGATCTTTCCCCATGGAGCTATTGAAATAGGAGGGGAGCATTGTGGAAATTTCAAAGTGAATGGGCATCGCTTGAAGAAGTATATTCCGGGAACCCCGATAGACATGATTGCCCCATTTCACCTTGAATAGACGCTCCCGAGTTTGGTCAAGCTAGTGACCTTAAAGAAGCGCTTGGTGGGAGGCAACCCATTGGTAACATTTTTCCTTTTTCTTTTTTTTTCATTTTTGCTTAGATTTTTCTGTTTTGTGTGCTTTGCGTGTTACGTGTGTGTGTTAGAAGCTTTGTGGCATTGGAAGCCTTTCTTGACATGTGAATGATGATGATGAACCCCTCACCAATTATGGGTGGAGCGGACGCGGAACTTGGACGGCTAGCGGTGCCTAGCGCGGGTTCCGAAGCTTTGAAGGAATGCTTAGAGCTCTCTACCATGGTTGATAGGATCATCCAACATCGATACACTTGAACAATCCCGAATACCATAGCAAACGCTTTTACATTGTGAGAACCTTCTTTCACTCTCTTTACTTGTATACCACATTGGGGACAATGTGTTTCTAAGTATGGGGTGGGGTTTGCATGATCCTTTGCATGATGAGCATCTAGGATAGGTTAATACTTGCACATGTCTTGCATTGTACATACTTAAATCGAAAATCCCATAAAAATCAGAAAATTTAAAGCTTAGATTTGGAGAGTATTAACCTATCCTCCACCCATCTTGGCATCATTTGTAGGAGAGGCAATTGCCTCCACCCATCTTGACACATAGTCCACCGCCAATAGGATGTAGAGATTGCCACATGAAGAAGGGAATGGTCCCATGAAATCGATACCCCACACATCAAAAATTTCAACTTCTTGGATGTTGTTCAAGGGCATTTCATTCCTCCTTGAGATGTTCCCCGTCCTTTGGCAAGCATCACATGCCGCTACAAAACCTTGCACATCTCTAAACAAGTTAGGCCAATAAAAACCGGATTGCAATACCTTTGCACACGTTTTGTGTGAGCTAGCATGGCCTCCACATGGTAAGGAGTGACAATGCCGGATCACACTCTCCATTTCATCTTCCGGTATGCATCTTCTAAGCACCCCATCCGGGCCTCTCTTGAATAGAAGTGGCTCACTCCAATAGTAATGCCTTACATCGTTGAAGAACTTCTTCCTTTGTGCATATGTAAGTCCGGGAGGCACTTCCTCACACACCAAGTAGTTCACGATGTCGGCGTACCATGGCTCATTTCCTCTAGTCACTTGGAACAAGCATTCCTCCACCAATTGCAATTGTTCATCCCGGAATGAGTCATCTATCGGGATGTTGTCTTTCCCAAGCTCCAATGGTGGGAGTCTACTAAGGTGATCCGCCACGGAATTCTCGGATCCTTTCTTATCTCGTATCTCCAAATCAAACTATTGAAGAAGAAGGATCCACCGAATCAACCTTGGTTTGGCATCCTTCTTTGTAAGTAGATAACGGATCGCCGCATGATCCGTGTAAACTATGACCTTCGCTCCAACAAGGTACGAGCGGAACTTCTCAAATGCATACACCACCGCCAACAACTCCTTCTCGGTGGTAGCATAGTTGAGTTGGGCATCATCTAGCGTCTTGCTAGCATAGTAAATAGCAAGAGTGCGCCCTTCTTTCCTTTGCCCTAAAACGGCTCCAACGGCCACATCACTTGCATCACACATGATTTCGAATGGTAGACTCCAATCCGGAGGTTGCATGATAGGTGCGGATATCAAGGCGTTCTTCAACCTACAAAACGCTTCAAGACAATCTTTGGAAAAACAAAATCAACATCTTTCATTAGTAGGTTAGTGAGAGGCTTTGAAATTTTAGAGAAATCTTGAATGAACCTCCGGTAAAAACCGGCATGCCCTAAGAAACTCCTTACCCCCTTCACCGAGGTAGGTGGTGGCAACTTCTCTATCATTTCAATTTTAGCTCTATCAACCTCAATGCCACGGTTAGACACCAAGTGTCCTAACACAATCCCTTCACTTACCATGAAGTGGCATTTTTCCCAATTTAAGACAAGATTTGTCTCCTCACATCTTTGCAACACTAATGACAAGTTAGCCAAGCAATTATCGAAAGAAGAACCATAAACAGAGAAATCATCCATGAATACTTCCATGATATTTTCTATGTATTCCGAAAAGATAGCCATCATACACCTTTGGAAGGTGGCGGGTGCATTACACAACCCAAATGGCATCCTCCTATATGCAAAGGTACCCCATGGACATGTGAAAGTTGTTTTCTCTTGGTCATCGGGGTGGATAGGGATTTGGAAGAATCCACTATACCCATCTAGATAGCAAAAGTGAGAGTGTTGAGCTAACCTTTCTAGCATTTGGTCAATGAAGGGGAGGGGAAAGTGATCTTTCCTAGAGGCCATGTTCAATTTCCTATAATCAATGCACATCCTCCACCCCGTAACCGTCCTAGTCGGTATTAGTTCATTGTTCTCATTAGTTACTACCGTCATTCCACCCTTCTTAGGCACTACATGAACGGGGCTAACCCACTTACTATCCGAGATAGGGTAGATAATTCCCGCATCTAGCAACTTAATGATTTCCTTTTTGACCACCTCTTTCATTATAGGATTCAATCTCCTTTGATGTTCAATAGAGGGTTTGTGGTTATCTTCCATCATTATTTTATGCATGCACAAAGATGGCTTAATGTTGGTGAGGAGACTCTCCTTCCATCCCTCCAAATTGATTATGCCGGATCATTTGAAGAACTTGAGGGCGGAGCTCATAGTTGTGGGTTGCGGGATCTCCTAAATTCACACCCGGTCGGTGTGCTCTTTGTGCCGGATCCATACGTCTCCCTAGGGTTTGTGGCTCCTCAATAGCAATGGGAACGACCCTAACATTGGCCGCCGGCTGTGGTTGTGGTGGAGGTGGTGGTGCGGTTCTTCAACCGTGTGATCTTCCCTAGGTTTGGAACACCAAGGGTGATCATTAGTGATGGAGGGAAGCACTTTACAAATAGGAATTTTGGAGCACTTTTGGCCAAGTATGGGGTGACTCATAAGGTATCAACACCCTACCATCCCCAAACTAGTGGTCAAGTGGAGATCTCCAACCGAGAGATCAAGGCCATCCTCGAGAAGACGGTGTCTAGGACAAGGAAGGATTGGGCTATGAAGCTCAATGACGCATTGTGGGCATATAGAACCGCCTTCAAGACACCGATTGGAACCACCCCCTACAAGTTGGTCTATGGCAAATCTTGCCATCTTCCGGTGGAAATGGAGCATAGAGCTTATTGGGCCATTAAGTGGCTAAATTTTGACCTCAAAGAAGCGGGAGAGAAGAGGTTGCTCGATATCAATGCCCTTGAGGAGCTCCGGTTGGAAGCCTATGAGAATGCCCGGATCTACAAGGAGAGAACCAAAAGGTGGCATGACAAGAGGATCCTTCCAAAGGAGTTGAGTGAAGGAGATCTTGTCCTTCTCTTCAACTCAAGGCTAAGGCTCTTTCCCGGAAAGCTCAAATCAAGATGGACCGGGCCATATGTGGTGAAGAAGATCTTTCCCCATGGAGCTATTGAAATAGGAGGGGAGCATTGTGGAAATTTCAAAGTGAATGGGCATCGCTTGAAGAAGTATATTCCGGGAGCCCCGATAGACATGTATGCCCCGCTTCACCTTGAATAGACGCTCCCGAGTTTGGTCAAGCTAGTGACCTTAAAGAAGCGCTTGGTGGGAGGCAACCCATTGGTAACATTTTTCCTTTTTCATTTTTTTCATTTTTGCTTAGATTTTTCTGTTTTGTGTGCTTTGCGTGTTTTGTGTGTGTGTTAGAAGCTTTGCGGCATTGGAAGCCTTTCTTGACATGTGAATGATGATGATGAACCCCTCACCAATTATGGGTGGAGCGGACGCGGAACTTGGACGGCTAGCGGTGCCTAGCGCGGGTTCCGAAGCTTTGAAGGAATGCTTAGAGCTCTCTACCATGGTTGATAGGATCATCCAACATCGATTCACTTGAACAATCCCGAATACCATAGCAAACGCTTTTACATTGTGAGAACCTTCTTTCAATCTCTTTACTTGTATACCACATTGGGGACAATGTGTTTCTAAGTATGGGGTGGGGTTTGCACGGTCCTTTGCATGATGAGCATCTAGGATAGGTTAATACTTGCACATGTCTTGCATTGTACATACTTAAATCGAAAATCCCATAAAAATCAGAAAATTTAAAAATTTTTTTTGTGCTTTCTAGGCTTGGATATGATCCTAATGATGAAACTTGTCTTGTGATTGGCTATGAATGGCCTTATGTGTTGAATTGATAAATGCATATGTGGACTTGAACTACTTCTCTTGAATTCTATGAATGACTTGTGATCATGATGATTGCCTAGAATGAATTGAGTATTGAAAGTCGAAATTACATGATAGTTCTTGCATACCATCTAGGAATGAATAAGGCATTTCATCTCTTTCTACTTCTCATCTTGACCATGATTGCTTGAAGACCTCAAATGGATATAAATTCGACCTCCTTTAAACCCATCCGGGAATAGGAGCATGCTAGTGTGTTGAAATGTGTGAAAATCAAATGCGGGGTGAGGATGTAATGAAAAGAATGTCGTGAATGGAATGCTGAAATTATTGTGGAAGTGTAGCCAAAATAGGTTTGGGGGCGTTGGTTTAAATGATAAGTAACTCGGTACACTTCACATAATCGGAGGTTGGTGCCTTGCCAAAGTCAAATGAGCCAATAGCCCTCACGAGCTTTGGTATGTGTGCCCGGTGTGGATGCACCTCGAAAAAGAGAAAAAGCCCGAGGATGGCTAATCACCGAGGTTTCGGCTATTGTACACCAATGCCATTGTCTCAAAAATGAGTTAAAGAAAAAGAAAAAGAAAGCAAGATATGGAAAAATATACACTTGGGGGAAGTTGATCGAGGACAAGGAAGCGAAGTTAGTTCCATTCCCGGATTAGCATCACATACCTAGAAAATTCCCCTCCCAAATTACAACGTTTCTTAGCCTTTTATGTCACAAGACCTTATGACCTGCTTGCATGTTTGTAAGACTTAGTAATCTAGATTGGATAAACTCTTGATCTTCTTGACATCTTCGTCCTCCCATCTCATGCATGCTTTTGAGCTAAGTACAATTGTCTTTCCATGCCCTTATTGTTTGATACATAATTGCTTATCAAGTTGCCATTGATCATGACTATGAAGGTGATCCAATAGTAGAAGCACAAAACCCAAAAAGATTTTGCCATTTTTCTGCATACATAAATCATGTCATCTCTTAGTCTATAGTTGGGAATTTGCTCGGGGACGAGCAAACCTTAAGTATGGGGTATTTTGATAACACGATTTATAGCATAGTTTTAGGTGTACATTTAGATAGGATTCTCGCTCAATCATGCATGATCTAGCACTAGTCCAATACGTTTTGCACTCAAAACATGTATTTTGTCGAGATAGACGTCTACACGGACTTGTGTGCGTTTTGTAGGTATTTCGGGAAGTTTAGAGCTAAAACGATGCGTTAAAGGATCATTCATTTAGAAGACACGTCCTCGGACTCATTAGGACACATCAAAAGGCTAAGGAGGACTCATGGAACCTTGCCAACACTAGCCATGCACCAAACCACCGCTCAATGATCCAAGGCGAAGTTTCTGCATAGAATCACGGTTTCCTGAAGAACCACGGCCGTGGAAATGACCGTGGATTTTGCCAGATTCTCGTGACAGCTGTGCCACGACTCTCATGGCCAGCTCATGAAGAATTTGTTATAAAAGTGGTCCTTGATGGGTTGTTTGAGGCAGCTGGGGTAGTTTGGGAGCAGCTCATACACTAATCATTTCTCTAACAAATATATTCTCAAGAAAAGGAGATTTTTCTAGGAAGGAAAGTGCTCAAGAGAAGAAGAAGGTTTCCATTGAAGAAGAGAGAAGACACACACCACAACTTCTTGTATTTCGGATTTTATTTCTAGAGATTTGTGAATCCTTGAACCTTCTTTTGGAAGGGTTGTAAGTTGTTCTAATTCCATTACAGATTGGTTTAATTTTGAAGTTCATTTGTTCATCTCTTTTCTTTCATTTTCTTGCAATGGATGTTATGATCTTATGTTTGTTTGCTTTGATTTCCATTATGAATGTTGTAGGCTAAATTGATGTGATTCTAGGGTAAGGAAAGGACGGTTATGGCTAGATCTATGATAGGACGGACTTAGATTTACCTTTGGATGATTGTTGTTTATGAACGTAGCTGCTGTTAGAAATCACGGGTAGTTCTTGTAGAACCACGGTCGTGGTTTTTGTAGAACAAACCGTGATTCTTCCTGGTTCGAAGGATCTTGCCTTAGATGTATAAAATTGTTGAAACCCTAAGTTTTTGCTGAGTTTAACCTACCCTAGGGTGTCTTAGTGTAGTGACTAAGTATTAGGAGGGACTTACCCGGTAATCCTTTCCCTTAGAATCTAAAATAGCAAAACCTTAGGTAGTGGTGAACCTAACAAGTCGCCATTGGATTAGATGTGCTAGGAATGTTATTTAGGACTTCCCTTGTCCGAGACTTACCCGGTAAGGATAGGGTAGACCCCTAATTTACAATCCGGTTTGTGTAGAATTCCCATCCTTAAGATCTTAGAGACTTACCCGGTAATGAGATCTTAGGAGAGGATTAGTTGGATCATGAGACCTACCCGGTAATTGATCCCAAATTAGAAACACCTAATCCCAACATATCATAGTTAATCCAAAGAATGAATAGATAACTTGAGTTTTATGCCATAACCGGAACTTCCAACCCCTAGAATCCGTCTTTTCTTTTCCTTGATCATTATCTTGATTGGATTGTCCATTTGCTAAAATTGACCGGGATCTCCTAGATTCACACCCGGTCGGTGTGCTCTTTGTGCCGGATCCATACGTCTCCCTAGGGTTTGTGGCTCCTCAATAGCAATGGGAACAACCCTAACATTGGCCTCCGGCTGCGGTTGCGGTGGAGGTGGTGGAGGTTGTCGGCGATTAAGCTCTCCTTGAACAAGGGCTTGCCTAATCTCCTCAATCTCCCTCCTTGTTTCCTTTTGCCTCTCATTGGCAAGTCTCCTTTCTTCCTCCAAGAGTTCATCTCTTAGCCTTATTTGCTCTAAGGCTTCATCCAATTCAGCTTGGAGGTTTCTACCGGCCATCTCTTTCTCCTTTCGGATATTCTTGGATCTAGATCGAAGGGTTTTCTCCGGTTCGGGATCGAATGGAGCTAAATCCTTGCCACGAGATCTTCTCATACACCTAAAGAGAAATAGATGTCCTGAAAAGCAAAGACACAAACAAAGAGAGATCAAAAGCAACAAGAAAGATCTACACTAGAAACAATCACAAAATAGACTCAATCTAGACCTAGTCCCCGACAACGGCGCCAAAAACTTGTTACGCTAAAAGGTGTGCACGCAATAAGCCTTAAATTTATACTCGTTATAATTATCCTAACTTCTAGCGCACCCGCAGTGTACGGGACGTTTGTAGTATGGATAGTACTCCGAGGTCGAACACAAAGACTAAGGTGAAATCGATTCAAGTTGTGATTGAGTTTAGCAAAGATCTAAGCCTAAGGAAAAGAAAGGAATAAAGAAAGGAAAAATCTCAATTGTTTTTGGGTTGGTTTTTTGGTGATCAATCGAAGATCACAATTCACACAAAGTAAACAATCAAACTAACCAAAATAAACACAAATGGACAATCCAATCAAGATAATGATCAAGGAAAAGAAAAGACGGATTCTAGGGGTTGGAAGTTCCGGTTATGGCATAAAACTCAAGTTATCTATTCATTCTTTGGATTAACTATGATATGTTGGGATTAGGTGTTTCTAATTTGGGATCAATTACCGGGTAGGTCTCATGATCCAACTAATCCTCTCCTAAGATCTCATTACCGGGTAAGTCTCTAAGATCTTAAGGATGGGAATTCTACACAAACCGGATTGTAAATTAGGGGTCTACCCTATCCTTACCGGGTAAGTCTCGGACAAGGGAAGTCCTAAATAACTATCCTAGCACATCTAGTCCAATGGCGGCTTATTAGGCTCGCCACTATCTAAGGTTTGCAATTTTAGATTCTAAGGGCAAGGATTACCCGGGTAAGTCTCTCCTAACACTTAGTCACTACACTAAGACATCCTAGGGTAGGTTAAACTCAGCAAAAACTTAGGGTTTCAACAATTTTATACATCTAAGGCAAGATCCTTCGAACCAGGAAGAATCACGGTTTGTTCTACAGAAACCACGACCGTGGTTCTACAAGAACTACCCGTGATTTCTAACAGCAGCTACGTTCATAAACAACAATCATCCAAAGGTAAATCTAAGTCCGTCCTATCATAGATCTAGCCATAACCATCCTTTCCTTACCCTAGAATCACATCAATTTAGCCTACAACATTCATAATGGAAATCGAAGCAAACGAACATAAGATCATAACATCCATTGCAAGAAAATGAAAGAAAAGAGATGGACAAATGAACTTCAAAATCAAACCAATCTGAAAATGGAATTAGAACAACTTACAACCCTCCCAAAAGAAGGTTCAAGGATTCACAAATCTCTAGAAATAAAATCCGAAATACAAGAAGTTGTGGTGTGTGTCTTCTCTCCTCTTTAATGGAAACTTTCTTCTTCTCTTGAGCACTTTCCTTCCTAGAAAAATCTTCTTTTCTTGAGAATATATTTCTTAGAGAAATGGATAATGGATGAGCTGCTCCCAAACTACCCCAGCTGCCTCAAACAACCCATCAAGGACCACTTTTATAACAAATTCTTCATGAGCTGGCCATGAGAGTCGTGGCACAGCTGTCACGAGAATCTGGCAAAATCCACGGTCATTTCCACGGCCGTGGATCTTCAGGAAACCGTGATTCTATGCAGAAACTTCGCCTTGGATCATTGAGCTGTGGTTTGGTGCATGGCTAGTGTTGGCAAGGTTCCATGAGTCCTCCTTAGCCCCTTTGATGTGTCCTAATGAGTCCGAGGACGTGTTTTCTAAATGAATGATCCTTTAACGCATCGTTTTAGCTCTAAACTTCCCGAAATACCTACAAAACGCACACAAGTCCGTGTAGACGTCTATCTCGACAAAATACATGTTTTGAGTGCAAAACGTATTGGACTAGTGCTAGATCATGCATGATTGAGCGAGAATCCTATCTAAATGTACACCTAAAACTATGCTATAAATCGTGTTATCAAAATACCCCATACTTAAGGTTTGCTCGTCCCCGAGCAAATTCCCAACTATAGACTAAGAGATGACATGATTTATGTATGCAGAAAAATGGCAAAATCTTTTTGGGTTTTGTGCTTCTACTATTGGATCACCTTCATAGTCATGATCAATGGCAACTTGATAAGCAATTATGTATCAAACAATAAGGGCATGGAAAGACAATTGTACTTAGCTCAAAAGCATGCATGAGATGGGAGGACGAAGATGTCAAGAAGATCAAGAGTCTATCCAATCTAGATTACTAAGTCTTACAAACATGCAAGTAGGTCATAAGGGCTTGTGACATAAAAGGCTAAGAAACGTTGTAATTTGGGAGGGGAATTTTCTAGGTGTGTGATGCTAATCCGGGAATGGAACTAACTTCACTTCCTTGTCCTCGATCAACTTCCCCCAAGTGTATATTTTTCCCTATCTTGCTTTCTTTTTCTTTTTCTTTAACTCATTTTTGAGGCAATGGTATTGGTGTACAATAGCCGAAACCTCGGTGATTAGCCATCCTCGGGCTTTTTCTCTTTTTCGAGGTGCATCCACACCGGGCACACATACCAAAGCTCGTTAGGGCTATTGGTTCATTTTACTTTGGCAAGGCACCAACACCCGATTATGTGAAGTGTACCGAGTTACTTATCATTTAAACCAACGCCCCCAAACCTATTTTGGCTACACTTCCACAATAATTTCAGCATTCCATTCACGACATTCTTTTCATTACATCCTCACCCCGCATTTGCTTTTCACACATTTCAACACACTAGCATGCTCCTATTCCCGGATGGGTTTAAAGGAGGTCAAATTTATATCCATTTGAGGTCTTCAAGCAATCATGGTCAAGATGAGAAGTAGAAAGAGATGAAATGCCTTATTCATTCCTAGATGGTATGCAAGAACTATCATGTAATTTCGACTTTCAATACTCAATTCATTCTAGGCAATCATCATGATCACAAGTCATTCATAGAATTCAAGAGAAGTAGTTCAAGTCCACATATGCATTTATCAATTCAACACATAAGGCCATTCATTGTCAATCACAAGACAAGTTTCATCATTAGGATCATATCCAAGCCTAGAAAGCACAAAATTTTTTTAAATTTTCTGATTTTTATGGGATTTTCGATTTAAGTATGTACAATGCAAGACATGTGCAAGTATTAACCTATCCTAGATGCTCATCATGCAAAGGATCATGCAAACCCCACCCCATACTTAGAAACACATTGTCCCCAATGTGGTATACAAGTAAAGAGAGTGAAAGAAGGTTCTCAAAATGTAAAAGCGTTTGCTATGGTATTCGGGATTGTTCAAGTGAATCGATGTTGGATGATCCTATCAACCATGTTAGAGAGCTCTAAGCATTCCTTCAAAGCTTCGGAACCCGCGCTAGGCACCGCTAGCCGTCCAAGTTCCGCGTCCGCTCCACCCATAATTGGTGAGGGGTTCATCATCATCATTCACATGTCAAGAAAGGCTTCCAATGCCACAAAGCTTCTAACACACACACGTAACACGCAAAGCACACAAAACAAAAAATCTAAGCAAAAATGAAAAAAAAAAGAAAAAGGAAAAATGTTACCAATGGGTTGCCTCCCACCAAGCGCTTCTTTAAGGTCACTAGCTTGACCAAACTCGGGAGCGTCTATTCAAGGTGAAGCGGGGCAATCATGTCTATTGGGGTTCCCGGAATATACTTCTTCAAGCGATGCCCATTCACTTTGAAATTTCCACAATGCTCCCCTCCTATTTCAATAGCTCCATGGGAAAAGATCTTTTTCACCACATATGGCCCGGTCCATCTTGATTTGAGCTTTCCGGGAAAGAGCCTTAGCCTTGAGTTGAAGAGAAGGACAAGATCTCCTTCACTCAACTCCTTTGGAAGGATCCTCTTGTCATGCCACCTTTTGGTTCTCTCCTTGTAGATCCGGGCGTTCTCATAGGCTTCCAACCGGAGCTCCTCAAGGGCATTGATATCGAGCAACCTCTTTTCTCCCGCTTCCTTGAGGTCAAAATTTAGCCACTTAATGGCCCAATAAGCTCTATGCTCCATTTCCACCGGAAGATGGCAAGACTTGCCATAGACTAACTTGTAGGGGGTAGTTCCAATCGGTGTTTTGAAGGCGGTTCTATATGCCCACAATGCGTCATTGAGCTTCATAGCCCAATCCTTCCTTGTCCTAGACACCGTCTTCTCGAGGATGGCCTTAATCTCTCGGTTGGAGATCTCCACTTGGCCACTAGTTTGGGGATGGTAGGGTGTTGCCACCTTATGAGTCACCCCATACTTGGCCAAAAGTGCTCCAAAATTCCTATTTGTGAAGTGCTTCCCTCCATCACTAATGATCACCCTTGGTGTTCCAAACCTAGGGAAGATCACTCGGTTGAAGAACCGCACCACCACCTTGGCATCATTTGTAGGAGAGGCAATTGCCTCCACCCATCTTGACACATAGTCCACCGCCAATAGGATGTAGAGATTGCCACATGAAGAAGGGAATGGTCCCATGAAGTCTACTCCCCACACATCAAAAATTTCGACTTCTTGGATGTTGTTCAAGGGCATTTCATTCCTCCTTGAGATGTTCCCCGTCCTTTGGCATGCATCACATGCCGCTACAAAACCTTGCACATCTCGAAACAAGTTAGGCCAATAAAAACCGGATTGCAATACCTTTGCACACGTTTTGTGTGAGCTAGCATGGCCTCCACATGGTAAGGAGTGACAATGCCGGATCACACTCTCCATTTCATCTTCCGGTATGCATCTTCTAAGCACCCCATCCGGGCCTCTCTTGAATAGAAGTGGCTCACTCCAATAGTAATGC
>BSUD01000002.1:102346190-102388428 GCA_033239045.1 Fagopyrum esculentum | reverse complement strand
GGGATGGTAGGGTGTTGCCACCTTATGAGTCACCCCATACTTGGCCAAAAGTGCTCCAAAATTCCTATTTGTGAAGTGCTTCCCTCCATCACTAATGATCACCCTTGGTGTTCCAAACCTAGGGAAGATCACTCGGTTGAAGAACCGCACCACCACCTTGGCATCATTTGTAGGAGAGGCAATTGCCTCCACCCATCTTGACACATAGTCCACCGCCAATAGGATGTAGAGATTGCCACATGAAGAAGGGAATGGTCCCATGAAGTCTACTCCCCACACATCAAAAATTTCGACTTCTTGGATGTTGTTCAAGGGCATTTCATTCCTCCTTGAGATGTTCCCCGTCCTTTGGCATGCATCACATGCCGCTACAAAACCTTGCACATCTCGAAACAAGTTAGGCCAATAAAAACCGGATTGCAATACCTTTGCACACGTTTTGTGTGAGCTAGCATGGCCTCCACATGGTAAGGAGTGACAATGCCGGATCACACTCTCCATTTCATCTTCCGGTATGCATCTTCTAAGCACCCCATCCGGGCCTCTCTTGAATAGAAGTGGCTCACTCCAATAGTAATGCATTACATCGTTGAAGAACTTCTTCCTTTGTGCATATGTAAGTCCGGGAGGCACTTCCTCACACACCAAGTAGTTCACGATGTCGGCGGACCATGGCTCATTTCCTCTAGCCACTTGGAACAAGCATTCCTCCACCAATTGCAGTTGTTCATCCCGGAATGAGTCATCTATCGGGATGTTGTCTTTCCCAAGCTCCAATGGTGGGAGTCTACTAAGGTGATCCACCACGGAATTCTCGGATCCTTTCTTATCTCGTATCTCCAAATCAAACTCTTGAAGAAGAAGGATCAACCGAATCAACCTTGGTTTGGCATCCTTCTTTGTAAGTAGATAACGGATCGCCGCATGATCCGTGTAAACTATGACCTTCGCTCCAACAAGGTACGAGCGGAACTTCTCAAATGCATACACCACCGCCAACAACTCCTTCTCGGTGGTAGCATAGTTGAGTTGGGCATCATCTAGCGTCTTGCTAGCATAGTAAATAGCATGAGTGCGCCCTTCTTTCCTTTGCCCTAAAACGGCCCCAACGGCCACATCACTTGCATCGCACATGATTTCGAATGGTAGACTCCAATCCGGAGGTTGGATGATCGGAGCGGATATCAAGGCGTTCTTCAACCTACAAAACGCTTCAAGACAATCTTTGGAAAAAACAAAATCAACATCTTTCATTAGTAGGTTAGTGAGAGGCTTCGAAATTTTAGAGAATCTTGAATGAACCTCCGGTAAAAACCGGCATGCCCTAAGAAACTCCTTACCCCCTTCACCGAGGTAGGTGGTGGCAACTTCTCTATCATTTCAATTTTAGCTCTATCAACCTCAATGCCACGGTTAGACACCAAGTGTCCTAACACAATCCCTTCACTTACCATGAAGTGGCATTTTTCCCAATTTAAGACAAGATTTGTCTCCTCACATCTTTGCAACACTAATGACAAGTTAGCCAAGCAATTATCGAAAGAAGAACCATAAACAGAGAAATCATCCATGAACACTTCCATGATATTTTCTATGTATTCCGAAAAGATAGCCATCATACACCTTTGGAAGGTGGCGGGTGCATTACACAACCTAAATGGCATCCTCCTATATGCAAAGGTACCCCATGGACATGTGAAAGTTGTTTTCTCTTGGTCATCGGGGTGGATAGGGATTTGGAAGAATCCACTATACCCATCTAGATAGCAAAAGTGAGAGTGTTGAGCTAACCTTTCTAGCATTTGGTCAATGAAGGGGAGGGGAAAGTGATCTTTCCTAGAGGCCATGTTCAATTTCCTATAATCAATGCACATCCTCCACCCCGTAACCGTCCTAGTCGGTATTAGTTCATTGTTCTCATTAGTTACTACCGTCATTCCACCCTTCTTAGGCACTACATGAACGGGGCTAACCCACTTACTATCCGAGATAGGGTAGATAATTCCCGCATCTAGCAACTTAATGATTTCCTTTTTGACCACCTCTTTCATTATAGGATTCAATCTCCTTTGATGTTCAATAGAGGGTTTGTGGTTATCTTCCATCATTATTTTATGCATGCACAAAGATGGCTTAATGTTGGTGAGGAGACTCTCCTTCCATCCCTCCAAATTGATTATGCCGGATCATTTGAAGAACTTGAGGGCGGAGCTCATAGTTGTGGGTTGCGGGATCTCCTAAATTCACACCCGGTCGGTGTGCTCTTTGTGCCGGATCCACACGTCTCCCTAGGGTTTGTGGCTCCTCAATAGCAATGGGAACGACCCTAACATTGGCCGCCGGCTGTGGTTGTGGTGGAGGTGGTGGTGCGGTTCTTCAACCGAGTGATCTTCCCTAGGTTTGGAACACCAAGGGTGATCATTAGTGATGGAGGGAAGCACTTTACAAATAGGAATTTTGGAGCACTTTTGGCCAAGTATGGGGTGACTCATAAGGTAGCAACACCCTACCATCCCCAAACTAGTGGTCAAGTGGAGATCTCCAACCGAGAGATCAAGGCCATCCTCGAGAAGACGGTGTCTAGGACAAGGAAGGATTGGGCTATGAAGCTCAATGACGCATTGTGGGCATATAGAACCGCCTTCAAGACACCGATTGGAACCACCCCCTACAAGTTGGTCTATGGCAAATCTTGCCATCTTCCGGTGGAAATGGAGCATAGAGCTTATTGGGCCATTAAGTGGCTAAATTTTGACCTCAAAGAAGCGGGAGAGAAGAGGTTGCTCGATATCAATGCCCTTGAGGAGCTCCGGTTGGAAGCCTATGAGAATGCCCGGATCTACAAGGAGAGAACCAAAAGGTGGCATGACAAGAGGATCCTTCCAAAGGAGTTGAGTGAAGGAGATCTTGTCCTTCTCTTCAACTCAAGGCTAAGGCTCTTTCCCGGAAAGCTCAAATCAAGATGGACTGGGCCATATGTGGTGAAGAAGATCTTTCCCCATGGAGCTATTGAAATAGGAGGGGAGCATTGTGGAAATTTCAAAGTGAATGGGCATCGCTTGAAGAAGTATATTCCGTGAGCCCCGATAGACATGATTGCCCCGCTTCACCTTGAATAGACGCTCCCGAGTTTGGTCAAGCTAGTGACCTTAAAGAAGCGCTTGGTGGGAGGCAACCCATTGGTAACATTTTTCCTTTTTCATTTTTTTCATTTTTGCTTAGATTTTTCTGTTTTGTGTGCTTTGCGTGTTTCGTGTGTGTGTTAGAAGCTTTGCAGCATTGGAAGCCTTTCTTGACATGTGAATGATGATGATGAACCCCTCACCAATTATGGGTGGAGCGGACGCGGAACTTGGACGGCTAGCGGTGCCTAGCGCGGGTTCCGAAGCTTTGAAGGAATGCTTAGAGCTCTCTACCATGGTTGATAGGATCATCCAACATCGATTCACTTGAACAATCCCGAATACCATAGCAAACGCTTTTACATTGTGAGAACCTTCTTTCACTCTCTTTACTTGTATACCACATTGGGGACAATGTGTTTCTAAGTATGGGGTGGGGTTTGCATGGTCCTTTGCATGATGAGCATCTAGGATAGGTTAATACTTGCACATGTCTTGCATTGTACATACTTAAATCGAAAATCCCATAAAAATCAGAAAATTTAAAATTTTTTTTTTGTGCTTTCTAGGCTTGGATATGATCCTAATGATGAAACTTGTCTTGTGATTGGCTATGAATGGCCTTATGTGTTGAATTGATAAATGCATATGTGGACTTGAACTACTTCTCTTGAATTCTATGAATGACTTGTGATCATGATGATTGCCTAGAATGAATTGAGTATTGAAAGTCGAAATTACATGATAGTTCTTGCATACCATCTAGGAATGAATAAGGCATTTCATCTCTTTCTACTTCTCATCTTGACCATGATTGCTTGAACACCTCAAATGGATATAAATTCGACCTCCTTTAAACCCATCCGGGAATAGGAGCATGCTAGTGTGTTGAAATGTGTGAAAAGCAAATGCGGGGTGAGGATGTAATGAAAAGAATGTCGTGAATGGAATGCTGAAATTATTGTGGAAGTGTAGCCAAAATAGGTTTGGGGGCGTTGGTTTAAATGATAAGTAACTCGGTACACTTCACATAATCGGAGGTTGGTGCCATGCCAAAGTCAAATGAGCCAATAGCCCTAACGGGCTTTGGTATGTGTGCCCGGTGTGGATGCACCTCGAAAAAGAGAAAAAGCCCGAGGATGGCTAATCACCGAGGTTTCGGCTATTGTACACCAATGCCATTGTCTCAAAAATGAGTTAAAGAAAAAAAAAAAGAAAGCAAGATAGGGAAAAATATACACTTGGGGGAAGTTGATCGAGGACAAGGAAGCGAAGTTAGTTCCATTCCCGGATTAGCATCACATACCTAGAAAATTCCCCTCCCAAATTACAACGTTTCTTAGCCTTTTATGTCACAAGCCCTTATGACCTGCTTGCATGTTTGTAAGACTTAGTAATCTAGATTGGATAAACTCTTGATCTTCTTGACATCTTCGTCCTCCCATCTCATGCATGCTTTTGAGTTAAGTACAATTGTCTTTCCATGCCCTTATTGTTTGATACATAAATGCTTATCCAATTGCCAATGATCATGACTATGAAGGTGATCCAATAGTAGAAGCACAAAACCCAAAAAGATTTTGCCATTTTTCTGCATACATAAATCATGTCATCTCTTAGTCTATAGTTGGGAATTTGCTCGGGGACGAGCAAACCTTAAGTATGGGGTATTTTGATAACACGATTTATAGCATAGTTTTAGGTGTACATTTAGATAGGATTCTCGCTCAATCATGCATGATCTAGCACTAGTCCAATACGTTTTGCACTCAAAACATGTATTTTGTCGAGATAGACGTCTACACGGACTTGTGTGCGTTTTGTAGGTATTTCGGGAAGTTTAGAGCTAAAACGATGCGTTAAAGGATCATTCATTTAGAAGACACGTCCTCGGACTCATTAGGACACATAAAAAGGCTAAGGAGGACTCATGGAACCTTGCCAACACTAGCCATGCACCAAACCACCGCTCAATGATCCAAGGCGAAGATTCTGCATAGAATCACGGTTTCCTGAAGAACCACGGCCGTGGAAATGACCGTGGATTTTGCCAGATTCTCGTGACAGCTGTGCCACGACTCTCATGGCCAGCTCATGAAGAATTTGTTATAAAAGTGGTCCTTGATGGGTTGTTTGAGGCAGCTGGGGTAGTTTGGGAGCAGCTCATACACTAATCATTTCTCTAACAAATATATTCTCAAGAAAAGGAGATTTTTCTAGGAAGGAAAGTGCTCAAGAGAAGAAGAAGGTTTCCATTGAAGAAGACAGAAGACACACACCACAACTTCTTGTATTTCGGATTTTATTTCTAGAGATTTGTGAATCCTTGAACCTTCTTTTGGAAGGGTTGTAAGTTGTTCTAATTCCATTTCAGATTGGTTTGATTTTGAAGTTCATTTGTTCATCTCTTTTCTTTCATTTTCTTGCAATGGATGTTATGATCTTATGTTTGTTTGCTTTGATTTCCATTATGAATGTTGTAGGCTAAATTGATGTGATTCTAGGGTAAGGAAAGGACGGTTATGGCTAGATCTATGATAGGACGGACTTAGATTTACCTTTGGATGATTGTTGTTTATGAACGTAGCTGCTGTTAGAAATCACGGGTAGTTCTTGTAGAACCACGGTCGTGGTTTTTGTAGAACAAACCGTGATTCTTCCTGGTTCGAAGGATCTTGCCTTAGATGTATAAAATTGTTGAAACCCTAAGTTTTTGCTGAGTTTAACCTACCCTAGGGTGTCTTAGTGTAGTGACTAAGTATTAGGAGGGACTTACCCGGTAATCCTTTCCCTTAGAATCTAAAATAGCAAAACCTTAGGTAGTGGTGAACCTAACAAGTCGCCATTGGATTAGATGTGCTAGGAATGTTATTTAGGTCTTCCCTTGTCCGAGACTTACCCGGTAAGGATAGGGTAGACCCCTAATTTACAATCCGGTTTGTGTAGAATTCCCATCCTTAAGATCTTAGAGACTTACCCGGTAATGAGATCTTAGGAGAGGATTAGTTGGATCATGAGACCTACCCGGTAATTGATCCCAAATTAGAAACACCTAATCCCAACATATCATAGTTAATCCAAAGAATGAATAGATAACTTGAGTTTTATGCCATAACCGGAACTTCCAACCCCTAGAATCCGTCTTTTCTTTTCCTTGATCATTATCTTGATTGGATTGTCCATTTGCTAAAATTGACCGGGATCTCCTAGATTCACACCCGGTCGGTGTGCTCTTTGTGCCGGATCCATACGTCTCCCTAGGGTTTGTGGCTCCTCAATAGCAATGGGAACAACCCTAACATTGGCCTCCGGCTGCGGTTGCGGTGGAGGTGGTGGAGGTTGTCGGCGATTAAGCTCTCCTTGAACAAGGGCTTGCCTAATCTCCTCAATCTCCCTCCTTGTTTCCTTTTGCCTCTCATTGGCAAGTCTCCTTTCTTCCTCCAAGAGTTCATCTCTTAGCCTTATTTGCTCTAAGGCTTCATCCAATTCAGCTTGGAGGTTTCTACCGGCCATCTCTTTCTCCTTTCGGATATTCTTGGATCTAGATCGAAGGGTTTTCTCCGGTTCGGGATCGAATGGAGCTAAATCCTTGCCACGAGATCTTCGCATACACCTAAAGAGAAATAGATGTCCTGAAAAGCAAAGACACAAACAAAGAGAGATCAAAAGCAACAAGAAAGATCTACACTAGAAACAATCACAAAATAGACTCAATCTAGACCTAGTCCCCGACAACGGCGCCAAAAACTTGTTACGCTAAAAGGTGTGCACGCAATAAGCCTTAAATTTATACTCGTTATAATTATCCTAACTTCTAGCGCACCCGCAGTGTACGGGACGTTTGTAGTATGGATAGTACTCCGAGGTCGAACACAAAGACTAAGGTGAAATCGATTCAAGTTGTGATTGAGTTTAGCAAAGATCTAAGCCTAAGGAAAAGAAAGGAATAAAGAAAGGAAAAATCTCAATTGTTTTTGGGTTGGTTTTTTGGTGATCAATCGAAGATCACAATTCACACAAAGTAAACAATCAAACTAACCAAAATAAACACAAATGGACAATCCAATCAAGATAATGATCAAGGAAAAGAAAAGACGGATTCTAGGGGTTGGAAGTTCCGGTTATGGCATAAAACTCAAGTTATCTATTCATTCTTTGGATTAACTATGATATGTTGGGATTAGGTGTTTCTAATTTGGGATCAATTACCGGGTAGGTCTCATGATCCAACTAATCCTCTCCTAAGATCTCATTACCGGGTAAGTCTCTAAGATCTTAAGGATGGGAATTCTACACAAACCGGATTGTAAATTAGGGGTCTACCCTATCCTTACCGGGTAAGTCTCGGACAAGGGAAGTCCTAAATAACTATCCTAGCACATCTAGTCCAATGGCGGCTTATTAGGCTCGCCACTATCTAAGGTTTGCAATTTTAGATTCTAAGGGCAAGGATTACCCGGGTAAGTCTCTCCTAACACTTAGTCACTACACTAAGACATCCTAGGGTAGGTTAAACTCAGCAAAAACTTAGGGTTTCAACAATTTTATACATCTAAGGCAAGATCCTTCGAACCAGGAAGAATCACGGTTTGTTCTACAGAAACCACGACCGTGGTTCTACAAGAACTACCCGTGATTTCTAACAGCAGCTACGTTCATAAACAACAATCATCCAAAGGTAAATCTAAGTCCGTCCTATCATAGATCTAGCCATAACCATCCTTTCCTTACCCTAGAATCACATCAATTTAGCCTACAACATTCATAATGGAAATCGAAGCAAACGAACATAAGATCATAACATCCATTGCAAGAAAATGAAAGAAAAGAGATGGACAAATGAACTTCAAAATCAAACCAATCTGAAAATGGAATTAGAACAACTTACAACCCTCCCAAAAGAAGGTTCAAGGATTCACAAATCTCTAGAAATAAAATCCGAAATACAAGAAGTTGTGGTGTGTGTCTTCTCTCCTCTTTAATGGAAACTTTCTTCTTCTCTTGAGCACTTTCCTTCCTAGAAAAATCTTCTTTTCTTGAGAATATATTTCTTAGAGAAATGGATAATGGATGAGCTGCTCCCAAACTACCCCAGCTGCCTCAAACAACCCATCAAGGACCACTTTTATAACAAATTCTTCATGAGCTGGCCATGAGAGTCGTGGCACAGCTGTCACGAGAATCTGGCAAAATCCACGGTCATTTCCACGGCCGTGGATCTTCAGGAAACCGTGATTCTATGCAGAAACTTCGCCTTGGATCATTGAGCTGTGGTTTGGTGCATGGCTAGTGTTGGCAAGGTTCCATGAGTCCTCCTTAGCCCCTTTGATGTGTCCTAATGAGTCCGAGGACGTGTTTTCTAAATGAATGATCCTTTAACGCATCGTTTTAGCTCTAAACTTCCCGAAATACCTACAAAACGCACACAAGTCCGTGTAGACGTCTATCTCGACAAAATACATGTTTTGAGTGCAAAACGTATTGGACTAGTGCTAGATCATGCATGATTGAGCGAGAATCCTATCTAAATGTACACCTAAAACTATGCTATAAATCGTGTTATCAAAATACCCCATACTTAAGGTTTGCTCGTCCCCGAGCAAATTCCCAACTATAGACTAAGAGATGACATGATTTATGTATGCAGAAAAATGGCAAAATCTTTTTGGGTTTTGTGCTTCTACTATTGGATCACCTTCATAGTCATGATCAATGGCAACTTGATAAGCAATTATGTATCAAACAATAAGGGCATGGAAAGACAATTGTACTTAGCTCAAAAGCATGCATGAGATGGGAGGACGAAGATGTCAAGAAGATCAAGAGTCTATCCAATCTAGATTACTAAGTCTTACAAACATGCAAGTAGGTCATAAGGGCTTGTGACATAAAAGGCTAAGAAACGTTGTAATTTGGGAGGGGAATTTTCTAGGTGTGTGATGCTAATCCGGGAATGGAACTAACTTCACTTCCTTGTCCTCGATCAACTTCCCCCAAGTGTATATTTTTCCCTATCTTGCTTTCTTTTTCTTTTTCTTTAACTCATTTTTGAGGCAATGGTATTGGTGTACAATAGCCGAAACCTCGGTGATTAGCCATCCTCGGGCTTTTTCTCTTTTTCGAGGTGCATCCACACCGGGCACACATACCAAAGCTCGTTAGGGCTATTGGTTCATTTTACTTTGGCAAGGCACCAACACCCGATTATGTGAAGTGTACCGAGTTACTTATCATTTAAACCAACGCCCCCAAACCTATTTTGGCTACACTTCCACAATAATTTCAGCATTCCATTCACGACATTCTTTTCATTACATCCTCACCCCGCATTTGCTTTTCACACATTTCAACACACTAGCATGCTCCTATTCCCGGATGGGTTTAAAGGAGGTCAAATTTATATCCATTTGAGGTCTTCAAGCAATCATGGTCAAGATGAGAAGTAGAAAGAGATGAAATGCCTTATTCATTCCTAGATGGTATGCAAGAACTATCATGTAATTTCGACTTTCAATACTCAATTCATTCTAGGCAATCATCATGATCACAAGTCATTCATAGAATTCAAGAGAAGTAGTTCAAGTCCACATATGCATTTATCAATTCAACACATAAGGCCATTCATTGCCAATCACAAGACAAGTTTCATCATTAGGATCATATCCAAGCCTAGAAAGCACAAAATTTTTTTAAATTTTCTGATTTTTATGGGATTTTCGATTTAAGTATGTACAATGCAAGACATGTGCAAGTATTAACCTATCCTAGATGCTCATCATGCAAAGGATCATGCAAACCCCACCCCATACTTAGAAACACATTGTCCCCAATGTGGTATACAAGTAAAGAGAGTGAAAGAAGGTTCTCACAATGTAAAAGCGTTTGCTATGGTATTCGGGATTGTTCAAGTGAATCGATGTTGGATGATCCTATCAACCATGTTAGAGAGCTCTAAGCATTCCTTCAAAGCTTCGGAACCCGCGCTAGGCACCGCTAGCCGTCCAAGTTCCGCGTCCGCTCCACCCATAATTGGTGAGGGGTTCATCATCATCATTCACATGTCAAGAAAGGCTTCCAATGCCACAAAGCTTCTAACACACACACGTAACACGCAAAGCACACAAAACAGAAAAATCTAAGCAAAAATGAAAAAAAAAAGAAAAAGGAAAAATGTTACCAATGGGTTGCCTCCCACCAAGCGCTTCTTTAAGGTCACTAGCTTGACCAAACTCGGGAGCGTCTATTCAAGGTGAAGCGGGGCAATCATGTCTATTGGGGTTCCCGGAATATACTTCTTCAAGCGATGCCCATTCACTTTGAAATTTCCACAATGCTCCCCTCCTATTTCAATAGCTCCATGGGAAAAGATCTTTTTCACCACATATGGCCCGGTCCATCTTGATTTGAGCTTTCCGGGAAAGAGCCTTAGCCTTGAGTTGAAGAGAAGGACAAGATCTCCTTCACTCAACTCCTTTGGAATGATCCTCTTGTCATGCCACCTTTTGGTTCTCTCCTTGTAGATCCGGGCGTTCTCATAGGCTTCCAACCGGAGCTCCTCAAGGGCATTGATATCGAGCAACCTCTTTTCTCCCGCTTCCTTGAGGTCAAAATTTAGCCACTTAATGGCCCAATAAGCTCTATGCTCCATTTCCACCGGAAGATGGCAAGACTTGCCATAGACTAACTTGTAGGGGGTAGTTCCAATCGGTGTTTTGAAGGCGGTTCTATATGCCCACAATGCGTCATTGAGCTTCATAGCCCAATCCTTCCTTGTCCTAGACACCGTCTTCTCGAGGATGGCCTTAATCTCTCGGTTGGAGATCTCCACTTGGCCACTAGTTTGGGATGGTAGGGTGTTGCCACCTTATGAGTCACCCCATACTTGGCCAAAAGTGCTCCAAAATTCCTATTTGTGAAGTGCTTCCCTCCATCACTAATGATCACCCTTGGTGTTCCAAACCTAGGGAAGATCACTCGGTTGAAGAACCGCACCACCACCTTGGCATCATTTGTAGGAGAGGCAATTGCCTCCACCCATCTTGACACATAGTCCACCGCCAATAGGATGTAGAGATTGCCACATGAAGAAGGGAATGGTCCCATGAAGTCTACTCCCCACACATCAAAAATTTCGACTTCTTGGATGTTGTTCAAGGGCATTTCATTCCTCCTTGAGATGTTCCCCGTCCTTTGGCATGCATCACATGCCGCTACAAAACCTTGCACATCTCGAAACAAGTTAGGCCAATAAAAACCGGATTGCAATACCTTTGCACACGTTTTGTGTGAGCTAGCATGGCCTCCACATGGTAAGGAGTGACAATGCCGGATCACACTCTCCATTTCATCTTCCGGTATGCATCTTCTAAGCACCCCATCCGGGCCTCTCTTGAATAGAAGTGGCTCACTCCAATAGTAATGCATTACATCGTTGAAGAACTTCTTCCTTTGTGCATATGTAAGTCCGGGAGGCACTTCCTCACACACCAAGTAGTTCACGATGTCGGCGGACCATGGCTCATTTCCTCTAGCCACTTGGAACAAGCATTCCTCCACCAATTGCAATTGTTCATCCCGGAATGAGTCATCTATCGGGATGTTGTCTTTCCCAAGCTCCAATGGTGGGAGTCTACTAAGGTGATCCACCACGGAATTCTCGGATCCTTTCTCATCTCGTATCTCCAAATCAAACTCTTGAAGAAGAAGGATCAACCGAATCAACCTTGGTTTGGCATCCTTCTTTGTAAGTAGATAACGGATCGCCGCATGATCCGTGTAAACTATGACCTTCGCTCCAACAAGGTACGAGCGGAACTTCTCAAATGCATACACCACCGCCAACAACTCCTTCTCGGTGGTAGCATAGTTGAGTTGGGCATCATCTAGCGTCTTGCTAGCATAGTAAATAGCATGAGTGCGCCCTTCTTTCCTTTGCCCTAAAACGGCCCCAACGGCCACATCACTTGCATCGCACATGATTTCGAATGGTAGACTCCAATCCGGAGGTTGCATGATCGGAGCGGATATCAAGGCGTTCTTCAACCTACAAAACGCTTCAAGACAATCTTTGGAAAAAACAAAATCAACATCTTTCATTAGTAGGTTAGTGAGAGGCTTCGAAATTTTAGAGAAATCTTGAATGAACCTTCGGTAAAAACCGGCATGCCCTAAGAAACTCCTTACCCCCTTCACCGAGGTAGGTGGTGGCAACTTCTCTGTCATTTCAATTTTAGCTCTATCAACCTCAATGCCACGGTTAGACACCAAGTGTCCAAACACAATCCCTTCACTTACCATGAAGTGGCATTTTTCCCAATTTAAGACAAGATTTGTCTCCTCACATCTTTGCAACACTAATGACAAGTTAGCCAAGCAATTATCGAAAGAAGAACCATAAACAGAGAAATCATCCATGAACACTTCCATGATATTTTCTATGTATTCCGAAAAGATAGCCATCATACACCTTTGGAAGGTGGCGGGTGCATTACACAACCCAAATGGCATCCTCCTATATGCAAAGGTACCCCATGGACATGTGAAAGTTGTTTTCTCTTGGTCATCGGGGTGGATAGGGATTTGGAAGAATCCACTATACCCATCTAGATAGCAAAAGTGAGAGTGTTGAGCTAACCTTTCTAGCATTTGGTCAATGAAGGGGAGGGGAAAGTGATCTTTCCTAGAGGCCATGTTCAATTTCCTATAATCAATGCACATCCTCCACCCCGTAACCGTCCTAGTCGGTATTAGTTCATTGTTCTCATTAGTTACTACCGTCATTCCACCCTTCTTAGGCACTACATGAACGGGGCTAACCCACTTACTATCCGAGATAGGGTAGATAATTCCCGCATCTAGCAACTTAATGATTTCCTTTTTGACCACCTCTTTCATTATAGGATTCAATCTCCTTTGATGTTCAATAGAGGGTTTGTGGTTATCTTCCATCATTATTTTATGCATGCACAAAGATGGCTTAATGTTGGTGAGGAGACTCTCCTTCCATCCCTCCAAATTGATTATGCCGGATCATTTGAAGAACTTGAGGGCGGAGCTCATAGTTGTGGGTTGCGAGATCTCCTAAATTCACACCCGGTCGGTGTGCTCTTTGTGCCGGATCCATACGTCTCCCTAGGGTTTGTGGCTCCTCAATAGCAATGGGAACGACCCTAACATTGGCCGCCGGCTGTGGTTGTGGTGGAGGTGGTGGTGCGGTTCTTCAACCAAGTGATCTTCCCTAGGTTTGGAACACCAAGGGTGATCATTAGTGATGGAGGGAAGCACTTTACAAATAGGAATTTTGGAGCACTTTTGGCCAAGTATGGGGTGACTCATAAGGTAGCAACACCCTACCATCCCCAAACTAGTGGTCAAGTGGAGATTTCCAACCGAGAGATCAAGGCCATCCTCGAGAAGACGGTGTCTAGGACAAGGAAGGATTGGGCTATGAAGCTCAATGACGCATTGTGGGCATATAGAACCGCCTTCAAGACACCGATTGGAACCACCCCCTACAAGTTGGTCTATGGCAAATCTTGCCATCTTCCGGTGGAAATGGAGCATAGAGCTTATTGGGCCATTAAGTGGCTAAATTTTGACCTCAAAGAAGCGGGAGAGAAGAGGTTGCTCGATATCAATGCCCTTGAGGAGCTCCGGTTGGAAGCCTATGAGAACGCCCGGATCTACAAGGAGAGAACCAAAAGGTGGCATGACAAGAGGATCCTTCCAAAGGAGTTGAGTGAAGGAGATCTTGTCCTTCTCTTCAACTCAAGGCTAAGGCTCTTTCCCGGAAAGCTCAAATCAAGATGGACCGGGCCATATGTGGTGAAGAAGATCTTTCCCCATGGAGCTATTGAAATAGGAGGGGAGCATTGTGGAAATTTCAAAGTGAATGGGCATCGCTTGAAGAAGTATATTCCGGGAGCCCCGATAGACATGATTGCCCCGCTTCACCTTGAATAGACGCTCCCGAGTTTGGTCAAGCTAGTGACCTTAAAGAAGCGCTTGGTGGGAGGCAACCCATTGGTAACATTTTCCTTTTTCATTTTTTTCATTTTTGCTTAGATTTTTCTGTTTTGTGTGCTTTGCGTGTTTCGTGTGTGTGTTAGAAGCTTTGCAGCATTGGAAGCCTTTCTTGACATGTGAATGATGATGATGAACCCCTCACCAATTATGGGTGGAGCGGACGCGGAACTTGGACGGCTAGCGGTGCCTAGCGCGGGTTCCGAAGCTTTGAAGGAATGCTTAGAGCTCTCTACCATGGTTGATAGGATCATCCAACATCGATTCACTTGAACAATCCCGAATACCATAGCAAACGCTTTTACATTGTGAGAACCTTCTTTCACTCTCTTTACTTGTATACCACATTGGGGACAATGTGTTTCTAAGTATGGGGTGGGGTTTGCATGGTCCTTTGCATGATGAGCATCTAGGATAGGTTAATACTTGCACATGTCTTGCATTGTACATACTTAAATCGAAAATCCCATAAAAATCAGAAAATTTAAAATTTTTTTTTTGTGCTTTCTAGGCTTGGATATGATCCTAATGATGAAACTTGTCTTGTGATTGGCTATGAATGGCCTTATGTGTTGAATTGATAAATGCATATGTGGACTTGAACTACTTCTCTTGAATTCTATGAATGACTTGTGATCATGATGATTGCCTAGAATGAATTGAGTATTGAAAGTCGAAATTACATGATAGTTCTTGCATACCATCTAGGAATGAATAAGGCATTTCATCTCTTTCTACTTCTCATCTTGACCATGATTGCTTGAACACCTCAAATGGATATAAATTCGACCTCCTTTAAACCCATCCGGGAATAGGAGCATGCTAGTGTGTTGAAATGTGTGAAAAGCAAATGCGGGGTGAGGATGTAATGAAAAGAATGTCGTGAATGGAATGCTGAAATTATTGTGGAAGTGTAGCCAAAATAGGTTTGGGGGCGTTGGTTTAAATGATAAGTAACTCGGTACACTTCACATAATCGGAGGTTGGTGCCTTGCCAAAGTCAAATGAGCCAATAGCCCTAACGAGCTTTGGTATGTGTGCCCGGTGTGGATGCACCTCGAAAAAGAGAAAAAGCCCGAGGATGGCTAATCACCGAGGTTTCGGCTATTGTACACCAATGCCATTGTCTCAAAAATGAGTTAAAGAAAAAGAAAAAGAAAGCAAGATAGGGAAAAATATACACTTGGGGGAAGTTGATCGAGGACAAGGAAGCGAAGTTAGTTCCATTCCCGGATTAGCATCACATACCTAGAAAATTCCCCTCCCAAATTACAACGTTTCTTAGCCTTTTATGTCACAAGCCCTTATGACCTGCTTGCATGTTTGTAAGACTTAGTAATCTAGATTGGATAAACTCTTGATCTTCTTGACATCTTCGTCCTCCCATCTCATGCATGCTTTTGAGTTAAGTACAATTGTCTTTCCATGCCCTTATTGTTTGATACATAAATGCTTATCCAATTGCCAATGATCATGACTATGAAGGTGATCCAATAGTAGAAGCACAAAACCCAAAAAGATTTTGCCATTTTTCTGCATACATAAATCATGTCATCTCTTAGTCTATAGTTGGGAATTTGCTCGGGGACGAGCAAACCTTAAGTATGGGGTATTTTGATAACACGATTTATAGCATAGTTTTAGGTGTACATTTAGATAGGATTCTCGCTCAATCATGCATGATCTAGCACTAGTCCAATACGTTTTGCACTCAAAACATGTATTTTGTCGAGATAGACGTCTACACGGACTTGTGTGCGTTTTGTAGGTATTTCGGGAAGTTTAGAGCTAAAACGATGCGTTAAAGGATCATTCATTTAGAAAACACGTCCTCGAACTCATTAGGACACATCAAAAGGCTAAGGAGGACTCATGGAACCTTGCCAACACTAGCCATGCACCAAACCACCGCTCAATGATCCAAGGCGAAGATTCTGCATAGAATCACGGTTTCCTGAAGAACCACGGCCGTGGAAATGACCGTGGATTTTGCCAGATTCTCGTGACAGCTGTGCCACGACTCTCATGGCCAGCTCATGAAGAATTTGTTATAAAAGTGGTCCTTGATGGGTTGTTTGAGGCAGCTGGGGTAGTTTGGGAGCAGCTCATACACTAATCATTTCTCTAACAAATATATTCTCAAGAAAAGGAGATTTTTCTAGGAAGGAAAGTGCTCAAGAGAAGAAGAAGGTTTCCATTGAAGAAGAGAGAAGACACACACCACAACTTCTTGTATTTTGGATTTTATTTCTAGAGATTTGTGAATCCTTGAACCTTCTTTTGGAAGGGTTGTAAGTTGTTCTAATTCCATTTCAGATTGGTTTGATTTTGAAGTTCATTTGTTCATCTCTTTTCTTTCATTTTCTTGCAATGGATGTTATGATCTTATGTTTGTTTGCTTTGATTTCCATTATGAATGTTGTAGGCTAAATTGATGTGATTCTAGGGTAAGGAAAGGACGGTTATGGCTAGATCTATGATAGGACGGACTTAGATTTACCTTTGGATGATTGTTGTTTATGAACGTAGCTGCTGTTAGAAATCACGGGTAGTTCTTGTAGAACCACGGTCGTGGTTTCTGTAGAACAAACCGTGATTCTTCCTGGTTCGAAGGATCTTGCCTTAGATGTATAAAATTGTTGAAACCCTAAGTTTTTGCTGAGTTTAACCTACCCTAGGGTGTCTTAGTGTAGTGACTAAGTATTAGGAGGGACTTACCCGGTAATCCTTTCCCTTAGAATCTAAAATAGCAAAACCTTAGGTAGTGGTGAACCTAACAAGTCGCCATTGGATTAGATGTGCTAGGAATGTTATTTAGGACTTCCCTTGTCCGAGACTTACCCGGTAAGGATAGGGTAGACCCCTAATTTACAATCCGGTTTGTGTAGAATTCCCATCCTTAAGATCTTAGAGACTTACCCGGTAATGAGATCTTAGGAGAGGATTAGTTGGATCATGAGACCTACCCGGTAATTGATCCCAAATTAGAAACACCTAATCCCAACATATCATAGTTAATCCAAAGAATGAATAGATAACTTGAGTTTTATGCCATAACCGGAACTTCCAACCCCTAGAATCCGTCTTTTCTTTTCCTTGATCATTATCTTGATTGGATTGTCCATTTGCTAAAATTGACCGGGATCTCCTAGATTCACACCCGGTCGGTGTGCTCTTTGTGCCGGATCCATACGTCTCCCTAGGGTTTGTGGCTCCTCAATAGCAATGGGAACAACCCTAACATTGGCCTCCGGCTGCGGTTGCGGTGGAGGTGGTGGAGGTTGTCGGCGATTAAGCTCTCCTTGAACAAGGGCTTGCCTAATCTCCTCAATCTCCCTCCTTGTTTCCTTTTGCCTCTCATTGGCAAGTCTCCTTTCTTCCTCCAAGAGTTCATCTCTTAGCCTTATTTGCTCTAAGGCTTCATCCAATTCAGCTTGGAGGTTTCTACCGGCCATCTCTTTCTCCTTTCGGATATTCTTGGATCTAGATCGAAGGGTTTTCTCCGGTTCGGGATCGAATGGAGCTAAATCCTTGCCACGAGATCTTCGCATACACCTAAAGAGAAATAGATGTCCTGAAAAGCAAAGACACAAACAAAGAGAGATCAAAAGCAACAAGAAAGATCTACACTAGAAACAATCACAAAATAGACTCAATCTAGACCTAGTCCCCGACAACGGCGCCAAAAACTTGTTACGCTAAAAGGTGTGCACGCAATAAGCCTTAAATTTATACTCGTTATAATTATCCTAACTTCTAGCGCACCCGCAGTGTACGGGACGTTTGTAGTATGTATAGTACTCCGAGGTCGAACACAAAGACTAAGGTGAAATCGATTCAAGTTGTGATTGAGTTTAGCAAAGATCTAAGCCTAAGGAAAAGAAAGGAATAAAGAAAGGAAAAATCTCAATTGTTTTTGGGTTGGTTTTTTGGTGATCAATCGAAGATCACAATTCACACAAAGTAAACAATCAAACTAACCAAAATAAACACAAATGGACAATCCAATCAAGATAATGATCAAGGAAAAGAAAAGACGGATTCTAGGGGTTGGAAGTTCCGGTTATGGCATAAAACTCAAGTTACCTATTCATTCTTTGGATTAACTATGATATGTTGGGATTAGGTGTTTCTAATTTGGGATCAATTACCGGGTAGGTCTCATGATCCAACTAATCCTCTCCTAAGATCTCATTACCGGGTAGGTCTCTAAGATCTTAAGGATGGGAATTCTACACAAACCGGATTGTAAATTAGGGGTCTACCCTATCCTTACCGGGTAAGTCTCGGACAAGGGAAGTCCTAAATAACTTTCCTAGCACATCTAGTCCAATGGCGGCTTATTAGGCTCGCCACTATCTAAGGTTTGCAATTTTAGATTCTAAGGGCAAGGATTACCCGGGTAAGTCTCTCCTAACACTTAGTCACTACACTAAGACATCCTAGGGTAGGTTAAACTCAGCAAAAACTTAGGGTTTCAACAATTTTATACATCTAAGGCAAGATCCTTCGAACCAGGAGGAATCACGGTTTGTTCTACAAACACCACGACCGTGGTTCTACAAGAACTACCCGTGATTTCTAACAGCAGCTACGTTCATAAACAACAATCATCCAAAGGTAAATCTAAGTCCGTCCTATCATAGATCTAGCCATAACCATCCTTTCCTTACCCTAGAATCACATCAATTTAGCCTACAACATTCATAATGGAAATCGAAGCAAACGAACATAAGATCATAACATCCATTGCAAGAAAATGAAAGAAAAGAGATGGACAAATGAACTTCAAAATCAAACCAATCTGAAAATGGAATTAGAACAACTTACAACCCTCCCAAAAGAAGGTTCAAGGATTCACAAATCTCTAGAAATAAAATCCGAAATACAAGAAGTTGTGGTGTGTGTCTTCTCTCCTCTTTAATGGAAACTTTCTTCTTCTCTTGAGCACTTTCCTTCCTAGAAAAATCTTCTTTTCTTGAGAATATATTTCTTAGAGAAATGGATAATGGATGAGCTGCTCCCAAACTACCCCAGCTGCCTCAAACAACCCATCAAGGACCACTTTTATAACAAATTCTTCATGAGCTGGCCATGAGAGTCGTGGCACAGCTGTCACGAGAATCTGGAAAAATCCACGGTCATTTCCACGGCCGTGGATCTTCAGGAAACCGTGATTCTATGCAGAAACTTCGCCTTGGATCATTGAGCTGTGGTTTGGTGCATGGCTAGTGTTGGCAAGGTTCCATGAGTCCTCCTTAGCCCCTTTGATGTGTCCTAATGAGTCCAAGGACGTGTTTTCTAAATGAATGATCCTTTAACGCATCGTTTTAGCTCTAAACTTCCCGAAATACCTACAAAACGCACACAAGTCCGTGTAGACGTCTATCTCGACAAAATACATGTTTTGAGTGCAAAACGTATTGGACTAGTGCTAGATCATGCATGATTGAGCGAGAATCCTATCTAAATGTACACCTAAAACTATGCTATAAATCGTGTTATCAAAATACCCCATACTTAAGGTTTGCTCGTCCCCGAGCAAATTCCCAACTATAGACTAAGAGATGACATGATTTATGTATGCAGAAAAATGGCAAAATCTTTTTGGGTTTTGTGCTTCTACTATTGGATCACCTTCATAGTCATGATCAATGGCAACTTGATAAGCAATTATGTATCAAACAATAAGGGCATGGAAAGACAATTGTACTTAGCTCAAAAGCATGCATGAGATGGGAGGACGAAGATGTCAAGAAGATCAAGAGTCTATCCAATCTAGATTACTAAGTCTTACAAACATGCAAGTAGGTCATAAGGGCTTGTGACATAAAAGGCTAAGAAACGTTGTAATTTGGGAGGGGAATTTTCTAGGTGTGTGATGCTAATCCGGGAATGGAACTAACTTCACTTCCTTGTCCTCGATCAACTTCCCCCAAGTGTATATTTTTCCCTATCTTGCTTTCTTTTTCTTTTTCTTTAACTCATTTTTGAGGCAATGGCATTGGTGTACAATAGCCGAAACCTCGGTGATTAGCCATCCTCGGGCTTTTTCTCTTTTTCGAGGTGCATCCACACCGGGCACACATACCAAAGCTCGTTAGGGCTATTGGTTCATTTTACTTTGGCAAGGCACCAACACCCGATTATGTGAAGTGTACCGAGTTACTTATCATTTAAACCAACGCCCCCAAACCTATTTTGGCTACACTTCCACAATAATTTCAGCATTCCATTCACGACATTCTTTTCATTACATCCTCACCCCGCATTTGCTTTTCACACATTTCAACACACTAGCATGCTCCTATTCCCGGATGGGTTTAAAGGAGGTCAAATTTATATCCATTTGAGGTGTTCAAGCAATCATGGTCAAGATGAGAAGTAGAAAGAGATGAAATGCCTTATTCATTCCTAGATGGTATGCAAGAACTATCATGTAATTTCGACTTTCAATACTCAATTCATTCTAGGCAATCATCATGATCACAAGTCATTCATAGAATTCAAGAGAAGTAGTTCAAGTCCACATATGCATTTATCAATTCAACACATAAGGCCATTCATTGCCAATCACAAGACAAGTTTCATCATTAGGATCATATCCAAGCCTAGAAAGCACAAAATTTTTTTAAATTTTCTGATTTTTATGGGATTTTCGATTTAAGTATGTACAATGCAAGACATGTGCAAGTATTAACCTATCCTAGATGCTCATCATGCAAAGGATCATGCAAACCCCACCCCATACTTAGAAACACATTGTCCCCAATGTGGTATACAAGTAAAGAGAGTGAAAGAAGGTTCTCACAATGTAAAAGCGTTTGCTATGGTATTCGGGATTGTTCAAGTGAATCGATGTTGGATGATCCTATCAACCATGGTAGAGAGCTCTAAGCATTCCTTCAAAGCTTCGGAACCCGCGCTAGGCACCGCTAGCCGTCCAAGTTCCGCGTCCGCTCCACCCATAATTGGTGAGGGGTTCATCATCATCATTCACATGTCAAGAAAGGCTTCAAATGCCACAAAGCTTCTAACACACACACGTAACATGCAAAGCACACAAAACAGAAAAATCTAAGCAAAAATGAAAAAAAAAAGAAAAAGGAAAAATGTTACCAATGGGTTGCCTCCCACCAAGCGCTTCTTTAAGGTCACTAGCTTGACCAAACTCGGGAGCGTCTATTCAAGGTGAAGCGGGGCAATCATGTCTATTGGGGTTCCCGGAATATACTTCTTCAAGCGATGCCCATTCACTTTGAAATTTCCACAATGCTCCCCTCCTATTTCAATAGCTCCATGGGAAAAGATCTTTTTCACCACATATGGCCCGGTCCATCTTGATTTGAGCTTTCCGGGAAAGAGCCTTAGCCTTGAGTTGAAGAGAAGGACAAGATCTCCTTCACTCAACTCCTTTGGAATGATCCTCTTGTCATGCCACCTTTTGGTTCTCTCCTTGTAGATCCGGGCGTTCTCATAGGCTTCCAACCGGAGCTCCTCAAGGGCATTGATATCGAGCAACCTCTTTTCTCCCGCTTCCTTGAGGTCAAAATTTAGCCACTTAATGGCCCAATAAGCTCTATGCTCCATTTCCACCGGAAGATGGCAAGACTTGCCATAGACTAACTTGTAGGGGGTAGTTCCAATCGGTGTTTTGAAGGCGGTTCTATATGCCCACAATGCGTCATTGAGCTTCATAGCCCAATCCTTCCTTGTCCTAGACACCGTCTTCTCGAGGATGGCCTTAATCTCTCGGTTGGAGATCTCCACTTGGCCACTAGTTTGGGGATGGTAGGGTGTTGCCACCTTATGAGTCACCCCATACTTGGCCAAAAGTGCTCCAAAATTCCTATTTGTGAAGTGCTTCCCTCCATCACTAATGATCACCCTTGGTGTTCCAAACCTAGGGAAGATCACTCGGTTGAAGAACCGCACCACCACCTTGGCATCATTTGTAGGAGAGGCAATTGCCTCCACCCATCTTGACACATAGTCCACCGCCAATAGGATGTAGAGATTGCCACATGAAGAAGGGAATGGTCCCATGAAGTCTACTCCCCACACATCAAAAATTTCGACTTCTTGGATGTTGTTCAAGGGCATTTCATTCCTCCTTGAGATGTTCCCCGTCCTTTGGCATGCATCACATGCCGCTACAAAACCTTGCACATCTCGAAACAAGTTAGGCCAATAAAAACCGGATTGCAATACCTTTGCACACGTTTTGTGTGAGCTAGCATGGCCTCCACATGGTAAGGAGTGACAATGCCGGATCACACTCTCCATTTCATCTTCCGGTATGCATCTTCTAAGCACCCCATCCGGGCCTCTCTTGAATAGAAGTGGCTCACTCCAATAGTAATGCCTTACATCGTTGAAGAACTTCTTCCTTTGTGCATATGTAAGTCCGGGAGGCACTTCCTCACACACCAAGTAGTTCACGATGTCGGCGGACCATGGCTCATTTCCTCTAGCCACTTGGAACAAGCATTCCTCCACCAATTGCAATTGTTCATCCCGGAATGAGTCATCTATCGGGATGTTGTCTTTCCCAAGCTCCAATGGTGGGAGTCTACTAAGGTGATCCACCACGGAATTCTCGGATCCTTTCTTATCTCGTATCTCCAAATCAAACTCTTGAAGAAGAAGGATCCACCGAATCAACCTTGGTTTGGCATCCTTCTTTGTAAGTAGATAACGGATCGCCGCATGATCCGTGTAAACTATGACCTTCGCTCCAACAAGGTACGAGCGGAACTTCTCAAATGCATACACCACCGCCAACAACTCCTTCTCGGTGGTAGCATAGTTGAGTTGGGCATCATCTAGCGTCTTGCTAGCATAGTAAATAGCATGAGTGCGCCCTTCTTTCCTTTGCCCTAAAACGGCCCCAACGGCCACATCACTTGCATCGCACATGATTTCGAATGGTAGACTCCAATCCGGAGGTTGCATGATCGGAACGGATATCAAGGCGTTCTTCAACCTACAAAACGCTTCAAGACAATCTTTGGAAAAAACAAAATCAACATCTTTCATTAGTAGGTTAGTGAGAGGCTTCGAAATTTTAGAGAAATCTTGAATGAACCTCCGGTAAAAACCGGCATTCCCTAAGAAACTCCTTACCCCCTTCACCGAGGTAGGTGGTGGCAACTTCTCTATCGTTTCAATTTTAGCTCTATCAACCTCAATGCCACGGTTAGACACCAAGTGTCCTAACACAATCCCTTCACTTACCATGAAGTGGCATTTTTCCCAATTTAAGACAAGATTTGTCTCCTCACATCTTTGCAACACTAATGACAAGTTAGCCAAGCAATTATCGAAAGAAGAACCATAAACAGAGAAATCATCCATGAACACTTCCATGATATTTTCTATGTATTCCGAAAAGATAGCCATCATACACCTTTCGAAGGTGGCGGGTGCATTACACAACCCAAATGGCATCCTCCTATATGCAAAGGTACCCCATGGACATGTGAAAGTTGTTTTCTCTTGGTCATCGGGGTGGATAGGGATTTGGAAGAATCCACTATACCCATCTAGATAGCAAAAGTGAGAGTGTTGAGCTAACCTTTCTAGCATTTGGTCAATGAAGGGGAGGGGAAAGTGATCTTTCCTAGAGGCCATGTTCAATTTCCTATAATCAATGCACATCCTCCACCCCGTAACCGTCCTAGTCGGTATTAGTTCATTGTTCTCATTAGTTACTACCGTCATTCCACCCTTCTTAGGCACTACATGAACGGGGCTAACCCACTTACTATCCGAGATAGGGTAGATAATTCCCGCATCTAGCAACTTAATGATTTCCTTTTTGACCACCTCTTTCATTATAGGATTCAATCTCCTTTGATGTTCAATAGAGGGTTTGTGGTTATCTTCCATCATTATTTTATGCATGCACAAAGATGGCTTAATGTTGGTGAGGAGACTCTCCTTCCATCCCTCCAAATTGATTATGCCGGATCATTTGAAGAACTTGAGGGCGGAGCTCATAGTTGTGGGTTGCGGGATCTCCTAAATTCACACCCGGTCGGTGTGCTCTTTGTGCCGGATCCATACGTCTCCCTAGGGTTTGTGGCTCCTCAATAGCAATGGGAACGACCCTAACATTGGCCGCCGGCTGTGGTTGTGGTGGAGGTGGTGGTGCGGTTCTTCAACCGAGTGATCTTCCCTAGGTTTGGAACACCAAGGGTGATCATTAGTGATGGAGGGAAGCACTTTACAAATAGGAATTTTGGAGCACTTTTGGCCAAGTATGGGGTGACTCATAAGGTAGCAACACCCTACCATCCCCAAACTAGTGGTCAAGTGGAGATCTCCAACCGAGAGATCAAGGCCATCCTCGAGAAGACGGTGTCTAGGACAAGGAAGGATTGGGCTATGAAGCTCAATGACGCATTGTGGGCATATAGAACCGCCTTCAAGACACCGATTGGAACCACCCCCTACAAGTTGGTCTATGGCAAATCTTGCCATCTTCCGGTGGAAATGGAGCATAGAGCTTATTGGGCCATTAAGTGGCTAAATTTTGACCTCAAAGAAGCGGGAGAGAAGAGGTTGCTCGATATCAATGCCCTTGAGGAGCTCCGGTTGGAAGCCTATGAGAACGCCCGGATCTACAAGGAGAGAACCAAAAGGTGGCATGACAAGAGGATCCTTCCAAAGGAGTTGAGTGAAGGAGATCTTGTCCTTCTCTTCAACTCAAGGCTAAGGCTCTTTCCCGGAAAGCTCAAATCAAGATGGACCGGGCCATATGTGGTGAAGAAGATCTTTCCCCATGGAGCTATTGAAATAGGAGGGGAGCATTGTGGAAATTTCAAAGTGAATGGGCATCGCTTGAAGAAGTATATTCCGGGAGCCCCGATAGACATGATTGCCCCGCTTCACCTTGAATAGACGCTCCCGAGTTTGGTCAAGCTAGTGACCTTAAAGAAGCGCTTGGTGGGAGGCAACCCATTGGTAACATTTTCCTTTTTCATTTTTTTCATTTTTGCTTAGATTTTTCTGTTTTGTGTGCTTTGCGTGTTTCGTGTGTGTGTTAGAAGCTTTGCAGCATTGGAAGCCTTTCTTGACATGTGAATGATGATGATGAACCCCTCACCAATTATGGGTGGAGCGGACGCGGAACTTGGACGGCTAGCGGTGCCTAGCGCGGGTTCCGAAGCTTTGAAGGAATGCTTAGAGCTCTCTACCATGGTTGATAGGATCATCCAACATCGATTCACTTGAACAATCCCGAATACCATAGCAAACGCTTTTACATTGTGAGAACCTTCTTTCACTCTCTTTACTTGTATACCACATTGGGGACAATGTGTTTCTAAGTATGGGGTGGGGTTTGCATGGTCCTTTGCATGATGAGCATCTAGGATAGGTTAATACTTGCACATGTCTTGCATTGTACATACTTAAATCGAAAATCCCATAAAAATCAGAAAATTTAAAATTTTTTTTTTGTGCTTTCCAGGCTTGGATATGATCCTAATGATGAAACTTGTCTTGTGATTGGCTATGAATGGCCTTATGTGTTGAATTGATAAATGCATATGTGGACTTGAACTACTTCTCTTGAATTCTATGAATGACTTGTGATCATGATGATTGCCTAGAATGAATTGAGTATTGAAAGTCGAAATTACATGATAGTTCTTGCA
The DNA here is from genome assembly GCA_033239045.1 of Fagopyrum esculentum. Classification (NCBI taxonomy): domain Eukaryota; kingdom Viridiplantae; phylum Streptophyta; class Magnoliopsida; order Caryophyllales; family Polygonaceae; genus Fagopyrum; species Fagopyrum esculentum. The sequence goes on along the minus strand of BSUD01000002.1, from coordinate 102,362,621 downwards.
TACCATCTAGGAATGAATAAGGCATTTCATCTCTTTCTACTTCTCATCTTGACCATGATTGCTTGAACACCTCAAATGGATATAAATTCGACCTCCTTTAAACCCATCCGGGAATAGGAGCATGCTAGTGTGTTGAAATGTGTGAAAAGCAAATGCGGGGTGAGGATGTAATGAAAAGAATGTCGTGAATGGAATGCTGAAATTATTGTGGAAGTGTAGCCAAAATAGGTTTGGGGGCGTTGGTTTAAATGATAAGTAACTCGGTACACTTCACATAATCGGAGGTTGGTGCCTTGCCAAAGTCAAATGAGCCAATAGCCCTAACGAGCTTTGGTATGTGTGCCCGGTGTGGATGCACCTCGAAAAAGAGAAAAAGCCCGAGGATGGCTAATCACCGAGGTTTCGGCTATTGTACACCAATGCCATTGTCTCAAAAATGAGTTAAAGAAAAAGAAAAAGAAAGCAAGATAGGGAAAAATATACACTTGGGGGAAGTTGATCGAGGACAAGGAAGCGAAGTTAGTTCCATTCCCGGATTAGCATCACATACCTAGAAAATTCCCCTCCCAAATTACAACGTTTCTTAGCCTTTTATGTCACAAGCCCTTATGACCTGCTTGCATGTTTGTAAGACTTAGTAATCTAGATTGGATAAACTCTTGATCTTCTTGACATCTTCGTCCTCCCATCTCATGCATGCTTTTGAGTTAAGTACAATTGTCTTTCCATGCCCTTATTGTTTGATACACAAATGCTTATCCAATTGCCAATGATCATGACTATGAAGGTGATCCAATAGTAGAAGCACAAAACCCAAAAAGATTTTGCCATTTTTCTGCATACATAAATCATGTCATCTCTTAGTCTATAGTTGGGAATTTGCTCGGGGACGAGCAAACCTTAAGTATGGGGTATTTTGATAACACGATTTATAGCATAGTTTTAGGTGTACATTTAGATAGGATTCTCGCTCAATCATGCATGATCTAGCACTAGTCCAATACGTTTTGCACTCAAAACATGTATTTTGTCGAGATAGACGTCTACACGGACTTGTGTGCGTTTTGTAGGGATTTCGGGAAGTTTAGAGCTAAAACGATGCGTTAAAGGATCATTCATTTAGAAGACACGTCCTCGGACTCATTAGGACACATAAAAAGGCTAAGGAGGACTCATGGAACCTTGCCAACACTAGCCATGCACCAAACCACCGCTCAATGATCCAAGGCGAAGTTTCTGCATAGAATCACGGTTTCCTGAAGAACCACGGCCGTGGAAATGACCGTGGATTTTGCCAGATTCTCGTGACAGCTGTGCCACGACTCTCATGGCCAGCTCATGAAGAATTTGTTATAAAAGTGGTCCTTGATGGGTTGTTTGAGGCAGCTGGGGTAGTTTGGGAGCAGCTCATACACTAATCATTTCTCTAACAAATATATTCTCAAGAAAAGGAGATTTTTCTAGGAAGGAAAGTGCTCAAGAGAAGAAGAAGGTTTCCATTGAAGAAGAGAGAAGACACACACCACAACTTCTTGTATTTTGGATTTTATTTCTAGAGATTTGTGAATCCTTGAACCTTCTTTTGGAAGGGTTGTAAGTTGTTCTAATTCCATTTCAGATTGGTTTGATTTTGAAGTTCATTTGTTCATCTCTTTTCTTTCATTTTCTTGCAATGGATGTTATGATCTTATGTTTGTTTGCTTTGATTTCCATTATGAATGTTGTAGGCTAAATTGATGTGATTCTAGGGTAAGGAAAGGACGGTTATGGCTAGATCTATGATAGGACGGACTTAGATTTACCTTTGGATGATTGTTGTTTATGAACGTAGCTGCTGTTAGAAATCACGGGTAGTTCTTGTAGAACCACGGTCGTGGTTTCTGTAGAACAAACCATGATTCTTCCTGGTTCGAAGGATCTTGCCTTAGATGTATAAAATTGTTGAAACCCTAAGTTTTTGCTGAGTTTAACCTACCCTAGGGTGTCTTAGTGTAGTGACTAAGTATTAGGAGGGACTTACCCGGTAATCCTTTCCCTTAGAATCTAAAATAGCAAAACCTTAGGTAGTGGTGAACCTAACAAGTCGCCATTGGATTAGATGTGCTAGGAATGTTATTTAGGACTTCCCTTGTCCGAGACTTACCCGGTAAGGATAGGGTAGACCCCTAATTTACAATCCGGTTTGTGTAGAATTCCCATCCTTAAGATCTTAGAGACTTACCCGGTAATGAGATCTTAGGAGAGGATTAGTTGGATCATGAGACCTACCCGGTAATTGATCCCAAATTAGAAACACCTAATCCCAACATATCATAGTTAATCCAAAGAATGAATAGATAACTTGAGTTTTATGCCATAACCGGAACTTCCAACCCCTAGAATCCGTCTTTTCTTTTCCTTGATCATTATCTTGATTGGATTGTCCATTTGCTAAAATTGACCGGGATCTCCTAGATTCACACCCGGTCGGTGTGCTCTTTGTGCCGGATCCATACGTCTCCCTAGGGTTTGTGGCTCCTCAATAGCAATGGGAACAACCCTAACATTGGCCTCCGGCTGCGGTTGCGGTGGAGGTGGTGGAGGTTGTCGGCGATTAAGCTCTCCTTGAACAAGGGCTTGCCTAATCTCCTCAATCTCCCTCCTTGTTTCCTTTTGCCTCTCATTGGCAAGTCTCCTTTCTTCCTCCAAGAGTTCATCTCTTAGCCTTATTTGCTCTAAGGCTTCATCCAATTCAGCTTGGAGGTTTCTACCGGCCATCTCTTTCTCCTTTCGGATATTCTTGGATCTAGATCGAAGGGTTTTCTCCGGTTCGGGATCGAATGGAGCTAAATCCTTGCCACGAGATCTTCGCATACACCTAAAGAGAAATAGATGTCCTGAAAAGCAAAGACACAAACAAAGAGAGATCAAAAGCAACAAGAAAGATCTACACTAGAAACAATCACAAAATAGACTCAATCTAGACCTAGTCCCCGACAACAGCGCCAAAAACTTGTTACGCTAAAAGGTGTGCACGCAATAAGCCTTAAATTTATACTCGTTATAATTATCCTAACTTCTAGCGCACCCGCAGTGTACGGGACGTTTGTAGTATGTATAGTACTCCGAGGTCGAACACAAAGACTAAGGTGAAATCGATTCAAGTTGTGATTGAGTTTAGCAAAGATCTAAGCCTAAGGAAAAGAAAGGAATAAAGAAAGGAAAAATCTCAATTGTTTTTGGGTTGGTTTTTTGGTGATCAATCGAAGATCACAATTCACACAAAGTAAACAATCAAACTAACCAAAATAAACACAAATGGACAATCCAATCAAGATAATGATCAAGGAAAAGAAAAGACGGATTCTAGGGGTTGGAAGTTCCGGTTATGGCATAAAACTCAAGTTACCTATTCATTCTTTGGATTAACTATGATATGTTGGGATTAGGTGTTTCTAATTTGGGATCAATTACCGGGTAGGTCTCATGATCCAACTAATCCTCTCCTAAGATCTCATTACCGGGTAAGTCTCTAAGATCTTAAGGATGGGAATTCTACACAAACCGGATTGTAAATTAGGGGTCTACCCTATCCTTACCGGGTAAGTCTCGGACAAGGGAAGTCCTAAATAACTTTCCTAGCACATCTAGTCCAATGGCGGCTTATTAGGCTCGCCACTATCTAAGGTTTGCAATTTTAGATTCTAAGGGCAAGGATTACCCGGGTAAGTCTCTCCTAACACTTAGTCACTACACTAAGACATCCTAGGGTAGGTTAAACTCAGCAAAAACTTAGGGTTTCAACAATTTTATACATCTAAGGCAAGATCCTTCGAACCAGGAAGAATCACGGTTTGTTCTACAAACACCACGACCGTGGTTCTACAAGAACTACCCGTGATTTCTAACAGCAGCTACGTTCATAAACAACAATCATCCAAAGGTAAATCTAAGTCCGTCCTATCATAGATCTAGCCATAACCATCCTTTCCTTACCCTAGAATCACATCAATTTAGCCTACAACATTCATAATGGAAATCGAAGCAAACGAACATAAGATCATAACATCCATTGCAAGAAAATGAAAGAAAAGAGATGGACAAATGAACTTCAAAATCAAACCAATCTGAAAATGGAATTAGAACAACTTACAACCCTCCCAAAAGAAGGTTCAAGGATTCACAAATCTCTAGAAATAAAATCCGAAATACAAGAAGTTGTGGTGTGTGTCTTCTCTCCTCTTTAATGGAAACTTTCTTCTTCTCTTGAGCACTTTCCTTCCTAGAAAAATCTTCTTTTCTTGAGAATATATTTCTTAGAGAAATGGATAATGGATGAGCTGCTCCCAAACTACCCCAGCTGCCTCAAACAACCCATCAAGGACCACTTTTATAACAAATTCTTCATGAGCTGGCCATGAGAGTCGTGGCACAGCTGTCACGAGAATCTGGCAAAATCCACGGTCATTTCCACGGCCGTGGATCTTCAGGAAACCGTGATTCTATGCAGAAACTTCGCCTTGGATCATTGAGCTGTGGTTTGGTGCATGGCTAGTGTTGGCAAGGTTCCATGAGTCCTCCTTAGCCCCTTTGATGTGTCCTAATGAGTCAGAGGACGTGTTTTCTAAATGAATGATCCTTTAACGCATCGTTTTAGCTCTAAACTTCCCGAAATACCTACAAAACGCACACAAGTCCGTGTAGACGTCTATCTCGACAAAATACATGTTTTGAGTGCAAAACGTATTGGACTAGTGCTAGATCATGCATGATTGAGCGAGAATCCTATCTAAATGTACACCTAAAACTATGCTATAAATCGTGTTATCAAAATACCCCATACTTAAGGTTTGCTCGTCCCCGAGCAAATTTCCAACTATAGACTAAGAGATGACATGATTTATGTATGCAGAAAAATGGCAAAATCTTTTTGGGTTTTGTGCTTCTACTATTGGATCACCTTCATAGTCATGATCAATGGCAACTTGATAAGCAATTATGTATCAAACAATAAGGGCATGGAAAGACAATTGTACTTAGCTCAAAAGCATGCATGAGATGGGAGGACGAAGATGTCAAGAAGATCAAGAGTCTATCAAATCTAGATTACTAAGTCTTACAAACATGCAAGTAGGTCATAAGGGCTTGTGACATAAAAGGCTAAGAAACGTTGTAATTTGGGAGGGGAATTTTCTAGGTGTGTGATGCTAATCCGGGAATGGAACTAACTTCACTTCCTTGTCCTCGATCAACTTCCCCCAAGTGTATATTTTTCCCTATCTTGCTTTCTTTTTCTTTTTCTTTAACTCATTTTTGAGGCAATGGTATTGGTGTACAATAGCCGAAACCTCGGTGATTAGCCATCCTCGGGCTTTTTCTCTTTTTTGAGGTGCATCCACACCGGGCACACATACCAAAGCTCGTTAGGGCTATTGGTTCATTTTACTTTGGCAAGGCACCAACACCCGATTATGTGAAGTGTACCGAGTTACTTATCATTTAAACCAACGCCCCCAAACCTATTTTGGCTACACTTCCACAATAATTTCAGCATTCCATTCACGACATTCTTTTCATTACATCCTCACCCCGCATTTGCTTTTCACACATTTCAACACACTAGCATGCTCCTATTCCCGGATGGGTTTAAAGGAGGTCAAATTTATATCCATTTGAGGTGTTCAAGCAATCATGGTCAAGATGAGAAGTAGAAAGAGATGAAATGCCTTATTCATTCCTAGATGGTATGCAAGAACTATCATGTAATTTCGACTTTCAATACTCAATTCATTCTAGGCAATCATCATGATCACAAGTCATTCATAGAATTCAAGAGAAGTAGTTCAAGTCCACATATGCATTTATCAATTCAACACATAAGGCCATTCATTGCCAATCACAAGACAAGTTTCATCATTAGGATCATATCCAAGCCTAGAAAGCACAAATTTTTTTTAAATTTTCTGATTTTTATGGGATTTTCGATTTAAGTATGTACAATGCAAGACATGTGCAAGTATTAACCTATCCTAGATGCTCATCATGCAAAGGATCATGCAAAACCCACCCCATACTTAGAAACATATTGTCCCCAATGTGGTATACAAGTAAAGAGAGTGAAAGAAGGTTCTCACAATGTAAAAGCGTTTGCTATGGTATTCGGGATTGTTCAAGTGAATCGATGTTGGATGATCCTATCAACCATGGTAGAGAGCTCTAAGCATTCCTTCAAAGCTTCGGAACCCGCGCTAGGCACCGCTAGCCGTCCAAGTTCCGCGTCCGCTCCACCCATAATTGGTGAGGGGTTCATCATCATCATTCACATGTCAAGAAAGGCTTCCAATGCCACAAAGCTTCTAACACACACACGTAACACGCAAAGCACACAAAACAGAAAAATCTAAGCAAAAATGAAAAAAAAAGAAAAAGGAAAAATGTTACCAATGGGTTGCCTCCCACCAAGCGCTTCTTTAAGGTCACTAGCTTGACCAAACTCGGGAGCGTCTATTCAAGGTGAAGCGGGGCAATCATGTCTATTGGGGTTCCCGGAATATACTTCTTCAAGTGATGCCCATTCACTTTGAAATTTCCACAATGCTCCCCTCCTATTTCAATAGCTCCATGGGAAAAGATCTTTTTCACCACATATGGCCCGGTCCATCTTGATTTGAGCTTTCCGGGAAAGAGCCTTAGCCTTGAGTTGAAGAGAAGGACAAGATCTCCTTCACTCAACTCCTTTGGAATGATCCTCTTGTCATGCCACCTTTTGGTTCTCTCCTTGTAGATCCGGGCGTTCTCATAGGCTTCCAACCGGAGCTCCTCAAGGGCATTGATATCGAGCAACCTCTTTTCTCCCGCTTCCTTGAGGTCAAAATTTAGCCACTTAATGGCCCAATAAGCTCTATGCTCCATTTCCACCGGAAGATGGCAAGACTTGTCATAGACTAACTTGTAGGGGGTAGTTCCAATCGGTGTTTTGAAGGCGGTTCTATATGCCCACAATGCGTCATTGAGCTTCATAGCCCAATCCTTCCTTGTCCTAGACACCGTCTTCTCGAGGATGGCCTTAATCTCTCGGTTGGAGATCTCCACTTGGCCACTAGTTTGGGGATGGTAGGGTGTTGCCACCTTATGAGTCACCCCATACTTGGCCAAAAGTGCTCCAAAATTCCTATTTGTGAAGTGCTTCCCTCCATCACTAATGATCACCCTTGGTGTTCCAAACCTAGGGAAGATCACTCGGTTGAAGAACCGCACCACCACCTTGGCATCATTTGTAGGAGAGGCAATTGCCTCCACCCATCTTGACACATAGTCCACCGCCAATAGGATGTAGAGATTGCCACATGAAGAAGGGAATGGTCCCATGAAGTCTACTCCCCACACATCAAAAATTTCGACTTCTTGGATGTTGTTCAAGGGCATTTCATTCCTCCTTGAGATGTTCCCCGTCCTTTGGCATGCATCACATGCCGCTACAAAACCTTGCACATCTCGAAACAAGTTAGGCCAATAAAAACCGGATTGCAATACCTTTGCACACGTTTTGTGTGAGCTAGCATGGCCTCCACATGGTAAGGAGTGACAATGCCGGATCACACTCTCCATTTCATCTTCCGGTATGCATCTTCTAAGCACCCCATCCGGGCCTCTCTTGAATAGAAGTGGCTCACTCCAATAGTAATGCCTTACATCGTTGAAGAACTTCTTCCTTTGTGCATATGTAAGTCCGGGAGGCACTTCCTCACACACCAAGTAGTTCACGATGTCGGCGGACCATGGCTCATTTCCTCTAGCCACTTGGAACAAGCATTCCTCCACCAATTGCAATTGTTCATCCCGGAATGAGTCATCTATCGGGATGTTGTCTTTCCCAAGCTCCAATGGTGGGAGTCTACTAAGGTGATCCACCACGGAATTCTCGGATCCTTTCTTATCTCGTATCTCCAAATCAAACTCTTGAAGAAGAAGGATCCACCGAATCAACCTTGGTTTGGCATCCTTCTTTGTAAGTAGATAACGGATCGCCGCATGATCCGTGTAAACTATGACCTTCGCTCCAACAAGGTACGAGCGGAACTTCTCAAATGCATACACCACCGCCAACAACTCCTTCTCGGTGGTAGCATAGTTGAGTTGGGCATCATCTAGCGTCTTGCTAGCATAGTAAATAGCATGAGTGCGCCCTTCTTTCCTTTGCCCTAAAATGGCCCCAACGGCCACATCACTTGCATCGCACATGGTTTCGAATGGTAGACTCCAATCCGGAGGTTGCATGATCGGAGCGGATATCAAGGCGTTCTTCAACCTACAAAACGCTTCAAGACAATCTTTGGAAAAAACAAAATCAACATCTTTCATTAGTAGGTTAGTGAGAGGCTTCGAAATTTTAGAGAAATCTTGAATGAACCTCCGGTAAAAACCGGCATGCCCTAAGAAACTCCTTACCCCCTTCACCGAGGTAGGTGGTGGCAACTTCTCTATCGTTTCAATTTTAGCTCTATCAACCTCAATGCCACGGTTAGACACCAAGTGTCCTAACACAATCCCTTCACTTACCATGAAGTGGCATTTTTCCCAATTTAAGACAAGATTTGTCTCCTCACATCTTTGCAACACTAATGACAAGTTAGCCAAGCAATTATCGAAAGAAGAACCATAAACAGAGAAATCATCCATGAACACTTCCATGATATTTTCTATGTATTCCGAAAAGATAGCCATCATACACCTTTGGAAGGTGGCGGGTGCATTACACAACCCAAATGGCATCCTCCTATATGCAAAGGTACCCCATGGACATGTGAAAGTTGTTTTCTCTTGGTCATCGGGGTGGATAGGGATTTGGAAGAATCCACTATACCCATCTAGATAGCAAAAGTGAGAGTGTTGAGCTAACCTTTCTAGCATTTGGTCAATGAAGGGGAGGGGAAAGTGATCTTTCCTAGAGGCCATGTTCAATTTCCTATAATCAATGCACATCATCCACCCCGTAACCGTCCTAGTCGGTATTAGTTCATTGTTCTCATTAGTTACTACCGTCATTCCACCCTTCTTAGGCACTACATGAACGGGGCTAACCCACTTACTATCCGAGATACGGTAGATAATTCCCGCATCTAGCAACTTAATGATTTCCTTTTTGACCACCTCTTTCATTATAGGATTCAATCTCCTTTGATGTTCAATAGAGGGTTTGTGGTTATCTTCCATCATTATTTTATGCATGCACAAAGATGGCTTAATGTCAACCAAATCATCTATAGTATAACCAATGGCTTTCCTATGCAATCTTAGTTCATGCAGCAATTTAGCAAGTTCATCATCACTCAAGCATGCATTAACAATCACAGGATATGTAGAATTATCTCCAAGGAATGCATACTTTAAATGAGAGGGGAGGGGTTTAAGTTCAAGTGAGGGAGGACCTTTATCGGTTGAAGATGATCCAAATAGGGTTGGATGAGATGAATCCAAGGCAAATGAAGACTCCCCATGGCTCCTAGAAGCTTGATCATCATCAAGAGCTGATTCATGGAAAACCACGGTTGGAAACACGGGTTGCTCATCTTCCACGGCCGTGGTTCTTGCCAAGCTTGCTTCTCGGAGTTGTCCAGAGAGTTTGACGGCCGTGGAACCTAAATCTCGACCGTGGAACTTGCAGCTGTTCACAACCTCTTCGTGGCTCTCAAATCCAACTCTTGGCTCTTCTTCCAAGGCCTCCAAGGCCTTGATCTCTTCATTGCATTCCTCCTCAGTGTCCTCCTCCATCATACTCAAGGTAAGAACCTTCTCCAAGGGGTCCTTGATCAAGATCGAGCTTACAACTTCTCTAGATTCTTCTTGCTCGACTATGTTGAAGATATCTTCATCAAGGGTTGGCCCTTTCATCATTGTGGACAGCTTGAACTTGATGTTCTCTTCTCCAATGTTGAAGGAGAGAGTCCCGTTCTTGCAATCCACTAAACATCCGGAAGTGGCTAGGAAAGGTCTTCCCAGGATGATAGGAACCGGATAATCTGCCGGAATGTCCAACACTACAAAATCGATAGGCACGTAGAATCCTCCTACCTGCACCGGGATGTCCTCTAGAATCCCAACCGGATGAGTGATAGAGCGGTCCGCCATATAGAGGGTCATCTTGACCGGCTTTGGCTCTCCTAGCCCGACCTTGTTGCTAAGTGCAAGCGGTATGATGCTTACACTTGCCCCAAGATCACAAAGGGCCTCGTACTTCACATCTCCTACTCCAATTGGAATGCAAAAAGAGCCCGGATCTCTTAGCTTGGGAGGCATTTCCTCCTTCATCGTTTGGATCAACTCCGAGGATCTTTTGGTCATCCTTATCTCCCCATACTCTTCCAACTTCCTCTTGTTGGAGAGTATTTCTTTCAAAAACTTGCCATATGCCGGCATTCCTAAGATGGCATCCATGAACGGAATGTTAATATGTAACTTGGACATTAGTTCAAGGAACTTACCAAAGTGATTGTCCAAACGAGCTCTCGCTCTTGATTGTGGGAATGGTAGTGGTGGCTTGTATGGAGGCGGTGCCACATAAGTTGGCTCTACATCCTTGCTCTTGCCTCCATCATCTTGCTTTCTTCCCTCTTCTACCACTACTTGCTTTCCCTTAGCTTGGTCCTTGGGCAAAGGATCCTTCATACTCAACCCACTCCTTGTTGTGATAGCCAACACTTGGCCTCTTGGGTTGTCTTCGGTTCTTCCGGGAAGCTTTCCCGGATCCCTATGTGCTTCACCCGCCTTTTGAAAGACTTGTGCTTCCAAGACCTTTTGAGCCTTAGAGATTGAAGTCACGGTGCTCTCAAGTCCACTCAATCTTCCTAGCAATTGTTCAAACATGACTTCGGTCCTATCCTTTGAAGGTTGAGTAAAACCGGGTGGAGGTTCTTGTGAAGCTCTTTGTGGTGGAGTTGTACTTGTGGAGGCGGGAGGGTTCAAGGCTCCATCCGGATTAGAGTAAGAGAATCCGGGATGGTTGTGGTTTGGCCGGTAGTTGTTGAATTGCCGGTTGTTGTTGAAATTTCTTGGGCCTTGGTAATTGTTGAAGTTGCCCCTTCCCATATAATTCACATCTTCCTCCTTGGAAGACAAGTTAGCTTGTGGAGGTGCTTGAGGAGTTGCTTGGCTCTTCAAGGTAGTGGTACATAACTCTCTCAAGGACTTCAATTCATTGTTGATGGCGTCAAGCTTGAAATTGCTCATGGTGACTTCACTCACCTCATATGCTCCCGCCTTTCTTCCTTCACTCTTCCTATGAGAGTACTTTTCAATCACTAGAGCTTGCTTCTCCACAAACTCCCAAGCATCATCTACATGTTTCTCCATAAACGTCCCACCGGAAAGAGATTGAAGCTTGAATTGACTATCTTCATCAAGCCCTTTGAAATAGATCTCTAATAGCTCAATCTTCGGTATGCCATGGTGCGGACAATCTAGGAGAAGGTCTTTGAATCTCTCCCAAGACTTGAACAAACTTTCTCTATCCCTCATCACAAAGGCATTGATCTTCCCTCTTAATTCGGTGGTCTTGGAAGGTGGGAAGAACTTGGTCAAGAACTCGGTTGTCATCTCTTCCCAAGTACCAACTCGCCCTTGTGGAATAGATTGATACCAAGCCAAGGCTTTGTCCTTAAGAGAGAAGGAAAAAGCCCTTAGCTTGTGGTTGTTGCTCTCCAATCTTGGTGGCTTAAGAGTCTCCATCAAAATCTCATAGTTCATCAAATGTTGGTGAGGAGACTCTCCTTCCATCCCTCCAAATTGATTATTCCGGATCATTTGAAGAACTTGAGGGCGGAGCTCATAATTGTGGGTTGCGGGATCTCCTAGATTCACACCCGGTCGGTGTGCTCTTTGTGCCGGATCCATACGTCTCCCTAGGGTTTGTGGCTCCTCGATAGCAATGGGAACAACCCTAACATTGGCCGCCGGCTGCGGTTGCGGTGGAGGTGGTGGAGGTTGTCGGCGATTAAGCTCTCCTTGAACAAGGGCTTGCCTAATCTCCTCAATCTCCCTCCTTGTTTCCTTTTGCCTCTCATTGGCAAGTCTCCTTTCTTCCTCCAAGAGTTCATCTCTTAGCCTTATTTACTCTAAGGCTTCATCCAATTCAGCTTGGAGGTTTCTACCGGCCATCTCTTTCTCCTTTCGGATATTCTTGGATCTAGATCAAAGGGTTTTCTCCGGTTCGGGATCGAATGGAGCTAAATCCTTGCCACGGGATCTTCGCATACACCTAAAGAGAAATAGATGTCCTGAAAAGCAAAGACACAAACAAAGAGAGATCAAAAGCAACAAGAAAGATCTACACTAGAAAGAATCACAAAATAGACTCAATCTAGACCTAGTCCCCGGCAACGGCGCCAAAAACTTGTTACGCTAAAAGGTGTGCACGCAATAAGCCTTAAATTTATACTCGTTGTAATTATCCTAACTTCTAGCGCACCCGCAGTATACGGGACGTTTGTAGTATGGATAGTACTCCGAGGTCGAACACAAAGACTAAGGTGAAATCGATTCAAGTTGTGATTGAGTTTAGCAAAGATCTAAGCCTAAGGAAAAGAAAGGAATAAAGAAAGGAAAAATCTCAATTGTTTTTGGGTTGGTTTTTGGGTGATCAATCGAAGATCACAATTCACGCGAAGTAAACAATCAAACTAACCAAAATGAACACAAATGGACAATCCAATCAAGATAATGATCAAGGAAAAGAAAAGACGGATTCTAGGGGTTTGAAGTTCCGGTTATGGCATAAAACTCAAGTTATCTATTCATTCTTTGGATTGATTATGATATGTTGGGGTTAAGTGTTTCTAAATTGGGATCAATTACCGGGTAAGTCTCATGATCCAACTAGTCCACACCTAAGGTCTCATTACCGGTTAGGTCTCTAAGAACCTAAGGTAGGGAATTCTACACAAACCGGAATTGTTAATTAGGGATCTAACCTATCTTTACCGGGTAAGTCTTGGAACGGGAAGTCCTAATCAACATTCCTAGCACATCTAATCCAATGGCGACTTGTTAGGTTCACCACTACCTAAGGTTTTGCTATTTTAGATTCTAAGGGAAAGGATTACCGGGTAAGTCTCTCCTAATACTTAGTCACTACACTAAGACACCCTAGGGTAGGTTAAACTCAGCAAAAACTTAGGGTTTCAACAATTTTATACATCTAAGGCAAGATCCTTCGAACCAGGAAGAATCACGGTTTGTTCTACAAAAACCACGACCGTGGTTCTACAAGAACTACCCGTGATTTCTAACAGCAGCTACGTTCATATACAACAATCATCCAAAGGTAAATCTAAGTCCGTCCTATCATAGATCTAGCCATAACCGTCCTTTCCTTACCCTAGAATCACATCAATTTAGCCTACAACATTCATAATGGAAATCAAAGCAAACAAACATAAGATCATAACATCCATTGCAAGAAAATGAAAGAAAAGAGATGAACAAATGAACTTCAAAATCAAACCAATCTGAAATGGAATTAGAACAACTTACAACCCTTCCAAAAGAAGGTTCAAGGATTCACAAATCTCTAGAAATAAAATCCGAAATATAAGAAGTTGTGGTGTGTGTCTTCTCTCTTCTTCAATGGAAACCTTCTTCTTCTCTTGAGCACTTTCCTTCCTAGAAAAATCTCCTTTTCTTGAGAATATATTTGTTAGAGAAATGATTAGTGTATGAGCTGCTCCCAAACTACCCCAGCTGCCTCAAACAACCCATCAAGGACCACTTTTATAACAAATTCTTCATGAGCTGGCCATGAGAGTCGTGGCACAGCTGTCACGAGAATCTGGCAAAATCCACGGTCATTTCCACGGCCGTGGTTCTTCAGGAAACCGTGATTCTATGCAGAAACTTCGCCTTGGATCATTGAGCTGTGGTTTGGTGCATGGCTAGTGTTGGCAAGGTTCCATGAGTCCTCCTTAGCCTTTTGATGTGTCCTAATGAGTCCGAGGACGTGTCTTCTAAATGAATGATCCTTTAACGCATCGTTTTAGCTCTAAACTTCCCGAAATACCTACAAAACGCACACAAGTCCGTGTAGACGTCTATCTCGACAAAATACATGTTTTGAGTGCGAAACGTATTGGACTAGTGCTAGATCATGCATGATTGAGCGAGAATCCTATCTAAATGTACACCTAAAACTATGCTATAAATCGTGTTATCACTAGTGCTTCTACACAAACAACTCCTCCACCCTCTTCTTCTTCTCCTTCTATTCTTTCTAAAGCTAGACAAATTTTATCTAAAAGAACTAAAACACCTAGACATTCATCCGCAAGTGCGGAATTTGAAGATTTTCTAACTACTCCTTTTAGTTTTGATGGTGATATTGATAGTTTTGAAGTTTTACAATATTGGAAGAAGATGGCCCCAAAGTATCCAACATTAGCCAAGATTGTGCAACAAATTATGGCCGTTCCCGCATCAACGGTGGCCGTGGAGCAAGCTTTTAGTCAAAGAGGAAACATGCTAAGCTACAAGAGGAGTCAATTGAAGCCCGATAAATTGGAGGCTCAAGTATATGTTCAAGATTGGATAAGGGCGGAGAGGAGGCAACAACGGAATGCACCCGCTTATGATAGATCATCGGATTCCAACTCCGATGATCCGGCCACTACTTCCGAGTCCGAGGCGCAAAGGTAAGGGGGTTACGAAAACAACTCGGAAGTCCGAAAAAAGGTAAGTAAAGGTAAGAGAACTACGTAGGCTTTGATTCCTCTTAAACCCCAAGAGGATACGTAGGCAACCGGGAAACCGGTTCAAGCCCTTTCCTTTTTTTTTTTTTTTTTTCATTTAGTTCTATTCAAAATTTTAAATACTAATGTAAATATATAATAAAAAAATTGAATGTATAAAAAATTTAGCTTGCTTTATTTTATTGTAGACTTGTAGTTAGTAATTTTTTTTACTATGTAATTATTTTATTCAATGTATAAAAAAATTGGTTTGCTTTGTTGTATGTTAGTTAGTAATTTTATTTTAGTTGCTTCTTTCTTTTATTGTAGTTAGTAATTTCTTTTACTATGTAATTATTTTATTCAAAAGCTAATGTAATTGAAAAAAATTCAATGTATAAAAAATTTGAGTTTGATTTGTTGTTTTTTTGTTAGTTATTTTATTTTAGTTGCTTTCTTTTATTTACTTACTAATTCTATTTAAATGCTATTGTAAAAAGAAAAAAATTCTATGTATAAAATATAAATTATAAAAAAAATTCTATGTATAAAATATAAAATAACAAAGGAATAAGTTTTTAATTAATATATATTATACTTTTATATATATATATATATATATATATATATATATATATATATATATATATATATATATATATATATATATATATATATATATATTTTAAATTCATGTGCCAAACCGCCAAACCGGCGGTTTGGCGGTTTGGCAAACCGCCGGTTTAGGTTAAACCTAAACCGGCGGTTCAAGATTTGCCGGTTTAGGTTTAGGTTTGGCCAAAGGCCAAACCTAAACCGGCGGTTTAGGTTTGCGACCCACCTCTAGTTTGAGTTTTGGATTCCTCTCTTCATTCTCTTCATTTTGATACCGAGTTTCTGCGTTTCCAAGCAACTGAAGGCCTGGTCGAGCATTTATTTCACTAGGCCGGTTCCGCTACTCCGATTCCTGTGAATTTGATGCTATCCGAACGTAGCCTGCATCATTGTGATTCCGAATCTTCTTTCAGATCGTCAATCGGGTTAGTAACGAATAAGTTATGAATTTATTCATTTTCCGTATTGCGATTTGGCCTAAATTGACCTTAGGCATGTCAAAATGGATAATTGGAAATTCCATTATGCTCGTTATATTATTCTGGGGATTATGGGTTGTTTGTTTGATGAAATCTTTCAGAAATTACATGCGGGCAAAATGTTATTCTACTGAAAGTTAATTTAATTAATTAAAGGTTAATTTATTAAATTAGGATTAGAATTGAGATTGAGGAATGTTGATTAGATGATATCTTGAGAGGTTTGAGGAATTGTGAGATGTTGAGCTTATGGTTTGATAGTTATGATCTTTAAGGATATTGATTTTGTGGATTGTGTTATGGTTATGATCTTGCGAGATCTTGAACACTAGGAGGTGAAATCTCCTAGCATGTGGATAATGATTGATACTTGTGTGTGCCTTGCTGATGCAGGCACTGATCGTTTCCTCGAGGGGAAACTATGACTTGGATACAAGTTTACGTTGGGACAAGTAAGTCCATGAGACTTACTTAGTTAGCGATTATGGATGTGAATGATTGTAATAGTGGTGCTTGTGCATATGAATGCTACATTTATAACCTAAACTGGATTAGGACGACCATATGTGTATATTTAAATGGCCCAAGTGTATTATAACGGGTCGTGACCACTTGTCTAGTTCTACAAGTGACGGGGGGGGGGG
>BSUD01000002.1:102186237-102345994 GCA_033239045.1 Fagopyrum esculentum | reverse complement strand
GGGGGGGTGCTCTTGCGACCCAGGCCCACAAGTAAGGGATAATATTGATATATTCCCGTCGGAAGACGGAAGCGGAGGCGAGTTTCGGGAGATTCTCGTGTGACAAAATAAGTTGAATTAGTAATGGTATAACGTAATGAAGATAATAAACGGTTTTGATGTGAGCATTGCATATTGTGATGTGTTGATGTGATGGTATGTGCTATTATTGTTGTTATTCTTTTTCATGATCTGTTAGCTAACGGTTTTATACCGTGTTGTAGTTATTTTGCAGGATATGAAGACTTCTTAATGAGTTAGATGGGTGATCAGTCGAGGGCTTCCATACACTAGGTCGTGCGTGGGTTCTGGGGATGTTTTGTACACCTATGTATTGATATTTCCGTTTTGTACTCGGCTGTGTTTTGTATACCTTTTGGATGTGTATATTTATATACTTTTATGTATTTGGTTTTATATCTATCTGTACCTTGTTGTAAGATTTAGTGAACTTGTTGTCAGGCTAGGGTCAAGATCCATTGTGAGATCCTAGCCTAGTAGCGCCTTGAGTCCTGTGGATTCGGGGTGTTACAAAGTTGGTATCAGAGCCTTAGGTTGACAACTATGACACTTGCAATCTGCGATAAAGGTTGAATAGATATATAAATAGAACCTGAAAGGGGTCTGACTTTTCAAAGGATTTTGGTTTTAAAATGTGTACAACTGTTTTGGGATAGAGTGTACGGGAAACCATCACCCCTTCTGAGGATCTTGGAAGTATATATATATATATATATATATATATATATATATATATATATATATATATATATATATATATATATATATATATACATATGGCATTCTATAGCCTTTTATGTAGCTATGATATTATCGCTGATGACTCAGACTAGAGCAACATCTATTATAAGACGGGGAAGTGTTAGCATGAAATATTGTGATATTTTAGGTACGTTTTCTAAGTGTATTTCATCCAATTTGATAGTCATTGATTAAGCATTGATTCAATTGTGAGCTAGTTTGCCTATATTGTCGATATGGAGATCTACACAAGCTTTATGTTGATTATAGGTAATTAAGAGCTATTTCCGAACGGAATTGAGCAAGGATGGAGTTGATTGAGCATGTCCATGGATTGAAGACATTCCTAGGAGCTAAAGATGTGCTAGCTTGAGGAATATGCACGAGGAAAGGGAGAATCACGTTCTTACCCTAAACCACGCTCTAAAATACGGCCGTACTACATTCCACGTTCAAGTCCACGGCCGTAGAACCATGGCAAGGGAAGCGTGGTTCATTCCAGTAACTTCTACGGCCGTGGAGGAGTTGTGTCAAACCGTGTTGATTTCCACGCTCTAAATTACGGCCGTGGAACCCTTCCACGACCGTGATCTTGGCGATCTTTTTCGCCACACTTTAAGCCACGATCTTCTACGAGATTGGGCCGGGCCGATATTTTATCTTACACTATAAAAGGACGGACAAGGAGAGATTCCGTCACCTTCGCTTACGCATAGACGCATCTTACGCTTGCGCTTGGAATTGCCCTAATTTCGCATTTGGCGGAAGTTGTGTTTGAGAGATTTTTGCGCATTGCTATTGTGATTTCCGGATTGACGGAAGATCGAAGATTCGGGAGATTGTTCGTAAGAAGATTTCGCTTCTTACTTAGGTTTGATTTAGAAGAAGGATTGACATCCCGTTCTTCCTTCTTATCTAAGATTGTGATTGTTTGTGTTATTCCGAATCTAGTGACGATTATTGTTCTTGATTGTGATTTTGAGATTGATTTGAAAGTTATTGAAGGTTTTCGGAAGTTTTCATCTTTCCTTCTTTTAAACCTTAAATTTGATATCAATATGACTATTGTTGGCTAAAACCCTTTAGCAATTTTAAGGTGAAGGGTTGAAAGTTGTGGCTTAGATGATGATAGATCGATTGTAAACAGATTGGACCTTGAGAGTTAGAGAGAATCGCCGATAACCCTAATCCACGGTCTGTTCTTGAGCTTCCACGGCCGTGGAACTCAAGAACTACCCGTAATTTTTTGTTAAGTTACGAACTTGCTTTTACTTTAATCCAAAGTTAAAGATTTGCTTTAACTTAGTCTTGGCTTGCCTCTTCTAGGTGGTAGTGAAGCCTCAACAACCTATACCTCGATTGTGAGTGTCACAACCTTAATCGGTTAAGTTAGTCTTGATCCTTGGATTATAAGTTTGGGTATTTGACGTTAATTCTTACCTTTAGAACCTTTCTATATTGAAGCCTCAACAACCTTTATAGAGAGTGTCTTGTAGGTGAGTCATATAGGGTTTTTGGAACTTCAGCGTACGATTACCTTACTTTCGTATACCTTTGCATATCTTAACTCTGTCCTTATATCATTAGTATATCTTGAATCGATTGCCACAACTGGATTTCTGGATCTTTAGGATTGTTGTTTTCTCAATATTTGAAAAGCTTCTTACATTTACTCGCTTGATAATCTACAATTGAATTTGTTCCCCCCAAATCCCTGTGTTCGATACTCTGGAATTCTTGCTTAACTATATCGATCCGTACACTGCGGGTTCGCTTGCTTGATTCGAGTTTTATAAATTTAAAGCTTATTTGCACGCACGCTAAGTGGCGAACAAGTTTTTGGCGCCGTTGCCGGGGATTTGGTCTAGGCCGAATTCGGTTGCCGGTTGTCAAGCTTGGGAGCTTGCTCTCGTTATTTGATATCTCTTTGAGTGCATGCGCATGTCTAGGAACACCGAGGACCTCTTACCTCTTGATCAAGAGCTTGAGAGGACTTTAAGGAAAAAGCGTAAGGAAAAGAAAATGGCTGAAGAACGTGAGCTTCAATCGGAGCTAGCGGAGAAAGAAGCTCAACTCCAATGGAGTGAGAAGACACGTAGAGAAGAAACGGATCGTAATCAAATGAAAGTTGACGATCTAACGGATATGATGTTCCAAATGAGGATTGAGATAAACAACCTCAAGGAGAAAAAGAAAAGGAGGAGACCGGGAAGATCGGTTAGAGCTAACTCATCCAATGAGGATAGCGACTCCTCCATGCCACCGCTAGAGGAAATTGATCCCACGATCAATGTGAATCCATTCCATCCACGGGCAGCTGCTAATCGCCGTGTTCCACCTAGGAATGCAAGGATCGAACGTGTGGATGAGGAGCCAAGAACTCTTGGCCAAAGGATGGATCCAACGCAATAACCACGCCGTCTAGGTGTGAACTTTGATGCTGACGATGTACAAGGGTTTAGCTTCAACCCTCAAGTTATTACTCTTGTTCGCCAAAACCAATTTGGCGGGACAAGCGCTGAATCTCCACACCAACACTTGCAAAACTTTGAGTGTATAATGGAGACAATGAGGCCGAAGAACGCGACTACCAACAACTATAAGCTCAAGCCTTTCTTCTTCTCTTTGAAGGGGAAAGCATTGTCTTGGTACCAAGCTCTTCCTAGTGGGAAACTAGATACGTGGGAAGACCTTTCTGCGGAGTTCCTCACTAAGTTCTTTCCGCCATCCAAAACGGCGGAACTTAGAGGTAAGATTAATGCATTTTCCATGAGATCTAACGAAAGTTAGTTTCAATCTTGGGAAAGGTTTCAGGATTTGCTATTGGATTGCCCTCATCATGGCATATCCAAGCTTGCATTGTTGGAGATATACTATAAGGGGCTGGATGTGGAGACACAATTCAAGCTCCAATCCCTCTCATGTGGCACATTCATGGACATGAGAGAAGATGACGCTTGGGACTTCATTGAGAAGCAAGCAAGAGTCATAGAGAAGTATTCTCACCGGAAGGTTGAAGGAAATCGTGTAGAGCAAGGAGCAAAGCTCACACATGAAGCTCAAACTCAAATCTTTTCTCTCAACAATGAGATTAAAGAGTTGAAGGAGGCCATCAAGACCAACTTTCCAAAGCAACAAGGAAAGGATGTTGGCTACTTAGGCAACAACAACAATGGTGGAGAGAATACAAACCGCAATAACAACAATAACCGGAACAACAACCGGAATAATTGGAATGTCAACAACAACAACCGGAACAATAATTGGAACAACAATAGGGGTTCAAACAACAACAATTGGCGCTCCAATCAACAAAACTCCGGTAACTCTTATCCTTCCAATTCAAATTCACTAACTCCACCTTCCTCTTCCTCTACTCCTTTGAAAAGCCAGGGGCAAACATCTAATGGAGGAAACACTTCGGGGAAGAAGAAGCCCGATCCCATGTTGGAAACGATCTTGGGAAAGCTTCAAGGGTTGGAGAACCGCATCATTAAGGTTGATGATCAAATTTCTAAGGTTGATAAAGCCCAAAAGGTTTTAGAAAACCAAATGTTCAGCCAAGCGGAGGAAGTTCCTAGGAATCAAGGGAAACTTCCAGGAAAGACGGAGGACAACCCTAAGGGTAGGGTGATGGCAACCACAACTAGGAGCGGAGTGACTACCACCGATCCGCAACCTAAGTTTGTTGAAGTCCCCGTTGAGAAAGACAAAGAGAAGGGGAAGGAGAAGGAAGATGTCTACGTTCCTCCTCCGGCTTACAAACCTCCCCTACCATTCCCTCAATCTAGAGCGAGAGCGCGTCTAGATAAACAATTTGGTAAGTTTATAGAACTCATGAGCAAGCTGCATATTAATATACCCATCATTGATGCGATTGTAGGTATGCCGGCTTATGGCAAGTTCTTAAAGGAGATCCTCTCTAACAAGAGAAAGTTAGAGGACTTTGGAGAGGTTAAGATGAGTTCGGATTCTTCGAATCTCATCAAGACCATGAAGGAGAAAATGCCCCCAAAGCTAAAGGATCCGGGGTCGTTTTGCATTCCCATAGGAGTGGGAGATGTCACATACAATGCTTTATGTGACTTGGGAGCAAGTGTGAGCATCATACCACTTGCATTGTGTAGGAAGATCGGTTTAGGCGACCCTAAACCGGTGAAGATGACGTTATACATGGCGGATCGATCCATCACTCGTCCCGTCGGTATTGTAGAAGACGTCCCGGTCAAGCTAGGTAAATTCTTTATTCCCATTGATTTTGTTGTGCTTGACATTCCTGCAGATAGTCCGGTCCCGATCATACTCGGAAGACCGTTTCTTGCAACTTCCGGATGCATAGTCGATTGCAAGAATGCTATACTCGCCTTTGACATAGGAGAGGAGAAGGTAGAGTTCGTTCTTTCCACTCTAGTGAAGGAGCCAATCTTTGATGAGGATATATTCAATATCCAAGATGAAGAGGGGTTGTCTAGAGAGGAGGTAAGTGCTATTCTCTTCAAAGATCCTTTACAAAAGGTTATTACCATGAGTCCAATGAATGTAGGGGAAGAAGAGGAGTGCAATGAGGCAATTGAAGCCTTAGAAGCACAAGAAGAAGTGGGTGAAGTGGAATTTGAGATGCTCCACGACGAGGCAGAAAACGTGAGAATCCACGGCCATACACTATATTCCACGGTCGTGGATTTCACCAACCAAAGCGTGGCTCACTCCAGAGAGTTACACGGTCGTGGAGGAAGCAGAGCAACCGTATTTCCTTTCCACTCCCTAAACCACGGCCGTGGAGGATGCAGGGAAACCGTGATTCTGATCGTGGAAGAGGGTGATCGTGCCTCTTCTTCAACTTCTCTTGATTCGTCTCCTACACCTTCTACTTCCTTAGATACTTCTAAGGAAGCATCGGAAGCTCCATAAGAGCCATTGGAAGCTCCGAAAGCAATGGAACTAAAGCCACTTCCTACTCATCTAAGGTACGCTTTTCTAGGACCTAATTCTACCTTTTTGGTTATTGTTAGTTCCGATCTAAGCATAGATGAACATAATGAGCTCATGGTTGTCCTTAGGAAACATAGAAAAGCTTTAGGATATACTATTGAGGACTTAGTAGGAATCAAACCTTCCCTATGCATGCATAAAATATTAATGGAAGAGGACTTTAGGACTTCAAGACAACCTCAAAGGCGGTTAAATCCGACCATGACAGAGGTTGTCAAGAAGGAAATTCTTAAACTTCTTGATGCAGGTATCATCTACCCTATCTCCGATAGCAAGTGGGTGAGTCCGGTTCAAGTAGTTCCGAAGAAGGGAGGAATGACGGTCATCACCAACAAGAACAACGAACTCATTCCTACCCGAACCGTAACAGGATGGCGGATGTGCATAGACTACCGCAAGCTTAACAATGCAACGAGGAAGGATCACTTCCCATTGCCATTCATTGATCAAATGCTTGAAAGGTTAGCACAACATTCACATTTTTGCTACCTTGACGGTTATAGTGGTTTGTTTCAGATTCCGATACACCCGGATGATCAGGAGAAGACCACATTCACGTGCCCGTGGGGTACGTTCGCTTATAGGAGAATGCCGTTCGGGCTTTGCAACGCCCCAGCCACCTTTCAAAGGTGCATGATGGCCATCTTCTCCGAATACATTGAGGAAATCATGGAGGTCTTCATGGATGACTTCTCCGTATGCGGTTCCTCTTTTCACAATTGTCTTTCTAACCTTGCTCTTGTATTACAAAGGTGTGAAGGCACTAACCTAGTTCTTAATTGGGAGAAGTGTCAATTCATGGTTAAGGAAGGAATTGTTTTAGGACACTTAATCTCTAGTAGAGGGATTGAGGTGGATAAGGCGAAAATAGAGACTATAGAAAAGCTTCCTCCCCCAACTTCGGTGAAAGGGATAAGAAGTTTCTTAGGACATGCGGGATTCTATAGGCGCTTCATAAAGGATTTCTCTAAAATATCAAAACCTCTTACTAATCTATTGATGAAGGATGCGGTTTTTGAGTTTTCGCAGGAATGTTTAGATGCGTTCAATATGATCCGGGAAGCTCTAATTTCAGCACCTATTATCCAACCTCCGGATTGGAACCTTCCCTTTGAGGTTATGTGCGATGCTAGTGACGTAGCTATAGGAGCTGTTCATGGACAAAGGAAAGAAGGGCGAACCCATGCCATATACTATGCTAGCAAGACGCTAGATGAAGCACAGCTCAACTACGCCACTATGGAAAAGGAATTTTTAGCCATTGTTTATGCTATTGACAAATTTCGCTCTTATCTTGTAGGTGCAAAGGTGATTGTCTACACGGATCATGCTGCGATCCGGTACCTCCTTGCAAAGAAGGATGCGAAGCCAAGGCTAATTAGATGGATTCTTCTCCTACAAGAATTCGATCTAGAGATCCGCGACAAGAAAGGTTCCGAAAATTCTGTTGTGGATCATTTGAGTCGCCTAACACATCTAGAGGACGACCATTTACCTATAGATGACTCCTTCCCGGACGAACACCTACATATCATTGAGGAGTGCATCGATGTGATCTCCAAAGGTAACGAACCATGGTTTGCTGATTTTGTTAACTATTTGGTTTGTCAGGAGATACCGCCCGGATTATCCTACGCACAAAGAAAGAAGTTCTTTAAGGATGTCCGGGAATACTTTTGGAATGAACCTCTCCTCTTTAAGAGAGGTCCGGATGGCATCATTCGGCGATGTGTGCCGGAAGATGAGATGCAAAGTGTCATCCGCCATTGTCATTCACTACCATGTGGAGGACACGCTAGTTCGAACAAGACTAGCGCAAAGGTATTACAATCTGGATTCTTTTGGCCTACTTTATTTAGAGATGTGCAATCCTTTGTTTCTTGCTGCGATGCTTGTCAAAGAACAGGTAATATCTCTAGGAGGAATGAGATGCCTCTCAATAACATCCAAGAGGTGGAGATTTTCGACGTTTGGGGAGTAGATTTTATGGGACCGTTCCCATCATCTTGTGGAAACCAATACATACTCTTGGCGGTGGATTACGTTTCTAGATGGGTGGAAGCGATTGCCTCTCCCACCAATGATGCCATGGTGGTGGTTAAGTTCTTTAACAAGACCATCTTCCCACGATTTGGGACACCAAGGACTATCATTAGTGATGGAGGTTCTCACTTCATTGCCCGGCGCTTTGAAGCTCTTCTAGCTAAGTATGGGGTTACTCACAAGATCGCCACCCCTTATCATCCACAAACTAGTGGACAAGTTGAGATCTCAAACCGGGAGATCAAAGGAATTCTAGAGAAGACGGTTTCAAGGACTAGGAAGAATTGGTCCTTGAAGCTTGAAGATGCATTGTGGGCGTACCGGACAGCATACAAGACTCCCATAGGAACCACACCATACAACCTTGTGTATGGGAAGTCTTGTCACTTACCTGTGGAGTTGGAGCACAAAGCGTTTTGGGCCATCAAGTGGTTGAATTTTGGCATGAAGGAAGCGGGAGAGAAACGTCTCTTGGACCTTAATGAGTTGGAAGAACTCCGCTTGAATGCTTATGAAAACGCTAAGATTTACAAGGAGAGAGCAAAGCGTTGGCATGATAAGCACATCATCTCAAAGGACTTCAAAGAAGGAGATCAAGTTCTCCTCTTCAATTCAAGGCTTCGTCTCTTTCCAGGTAAGCTTAAATCTCGTTGGACCGGACCTTTTCTAATTAAGCGTATTTTCCCCCATGGTGTAGTTGAAGTATGGGGTGAAGCGGGCGGAAGCTTTAAGGTGAACGGTCAACGACTCAAGAAGTATACGCCGGAACTCGAAGCTGAGGAGTTCGCGCCCACCGCACTCGAAGCGCTTCTTGGGAGGCAACCCAAGGTATTGTATTTACATTTTTGTTTTCGATTCATAGTTTAGCTTAGTTTAGACGTTTTTGCTTTGTTTTGCCTTCGATTCCTTCCGGTATGTTTGTGTTTTTGGATGTAGGAACAGTGGAAAAGGAAAGGGGAGGAATAATTTTGGAGAAAAGTGACGAAACTTGGACTTTGGAGCATTACAGAGAGTTCCACGGCCTAAACCACGGTCGTGACAGCTACAGTGACCGTAATTTCCAAAAGCCTTTGAAAAATCACCAAAACCACGGTTCCGTACATTTCCACGGCCGTGGAAACCCCCGATAGACCGTGGTTTTCAAAAATTTTGCCGGCCACTATATAAACCACATTCTTCACAAAAACACAACACAAAACACATTTTCCACGCCCTCTTCGCCGATTCCACACCCCTCACCTAAATTCTCCGTTTGTTAATCATTTTCAACGAATCTTCGACCCAAACTGAAGCAAATTCAATCACCAACGAGATCCAAGCGACAAATCGAGCGGCAAATCACCAAGGAACGCAGAATTCGGATTTTAAAATCCGAAACCTAGGTTTTTTCGCTCTTCTCTATCTTTGTCAATTCGGGTTCGTTTTTGCTAGAAATTATAGGAGAACTGATTGAAATTGGAAGGAATTAGACTAGGGCTGCCTGATTGCTGAGTTTGGGTGTTGTTTGCTGAATTTTGAGAAAAAGCGAGACGAACCACGGTCTTTGTCAATTCCACGGCCGTGGAACACCAAGAACAGACCGTGGTTTTGAACAATAATGGATTTCGTGAGAAGAGTTTCTGGGAGGATTAAGGAGAAGAAGAATGAGAAGGATAAGAACAAGAAGAGGAAGGGTAACCCCTCTTCCTCTTCATCCTCTAGAGCACCACCACCTTCCTCCCCTTCACCTCCATCATCACCTTCATCACCCACACCTCCTAGCCCTAGAGTACCGACCATTCACGAGGATCATCTCGATGCACTTGAGAGGATCCATAAGAGGACTGTGATAGGACCTAGGTACCTATTGTTGGAGGATTTAGCTCCCCTCCACATCATAGATGACCTTACTTGGCTCTTGGATAGAGCCGGATTAGTTGTCTTCTCGGCTATCCGAGAAGACGCCTACTAGGAGATCACGAGAGAGGTTGTGACGTCTTTTGAGCACAACCACGTGGATAGGACCGTTTCTTTCCGTCTTATGGAAATAAACTATGATTTGACCATCCGAGAGTTTGGAGCCTTCTTTGGGTTCCAAGAGACCTTCAATGGTCGTTTTCCTAGTGGCGTTTACGCCAAAGATTTTTGGGAGGAGGTTGCTATGATTTACGCCAGCGAGGACCGCTGGCAACCAGCTGATACCAAGGCTAAGTTGATGTATCACTTAGCCTTGAAGATTGCTCACCGTGTTCTTTCTGAGTGTCTCTTCCCTAGGACGGAGACACCTCAGAAGATCAAGACGGATGAGCTCTTTCTGTTGTACTCTATGATGTATGGGCGCCCTGCTGACTGCGCCACCCTCTTAGCTGCTACCATGAGCAAGCTAAAGAACAAGAGGGCGGGCAACATCGGATATGGTGGGATAGTCACCCACCTTGCTAGGATGTTAGGGGTTGATTTTTCTGCATGTACACGCATCCCTGCCGTACCCCTAGGACTCCAGGCCTTCATGACTAGAGGCCTTATCTTCCCTACCCATAGAGGCCCACCTTATGCAGCTATGCCTTGGGAGAGCAGGACGGGGAGGGGCATTGAGTGGCTCCCAGAGTACTCCATTATGGCTGGACGCCATAATTGGAAGGAGACGTTCGCTGCTATGCATGTGAACAGGATTGCAGCCCCTCCATATGTCCCACCACCGCCCGTAGTTGAGGAGGAGGAGATGAGAGATCCTTATGAGGGAGGAGGAGGAGCGGAGCAGGAGTTTGGCACGTTTCCGGATCAGCCGGATGCGGCCCTTGACATGCCCAGACGTTCTCCACGTCCAGCCAGAGCTTCAGGATCATCTTCTCGCCGCGCCAGCGTGAGCGAGAGACCCACTTGGATGGAGATGCCTCCTGCATGGTACGGAGCTCCACCACCATGGTCCGCACAGCAGCCACCGCCACCAGTACCAGCACCGTCAGATGCACCAGGGTGGTACAGTCAGGCTCCGGGATGGTATGAGCAGATGCCAGAGTGGGCTACTAGCCTTTCTGATAGAGTGGGAGCATTGGAGATCCGAGCTGACGCTAGGGATGGACGTATGGACGACCTCGACCATATGATGAGAGACGTCTACCGCCAGCAGTTCGGGCGGCACTACGACCCCAGCTTCCATCCATTCCCGCCTCCACCGCAGTGACGATGATGATGACCGATAGCTTTAGTCGCTCCACCGCCATTTTGTGAGTCTTTTTCTTTCTTTCTTTTCTTCTCTTTCTTTTATTTGAACATTAGGGACAATGTTTGTTCCAAGTATGGGGTGGGGTGTGACTAAAAGTTTGTAATAACTCTTACTCACTTTGATTGCTTCTATTGAGACTATCTTGCATGTTCATTATATTGTTGCACGTTTCATTATTGCATTGCATGAAAAAAAAAGAGTTTGAAAAACCCATAAAAATTGAAAAATTTTGAAAATTTTGTGTTTCTAATAATCGCTACTTGTGAATTGAGTTTGATGACAATTGCATGCTTACACGAATAGTGAATTGAAAAGAAATTGAATGAATTGATTATACCTCTTTTGCAAGTTTCATAATGTGATGAATGTTACCTAAATCATGTTGAGAAATTGAAGTTGAAATCACACTATAAGTTCTTATGCTTCTTGTTGAGATGATTAAGGCAATTCGATTTTCTTTCTTCTTTCTTTGATCATTTAGCCCCTCATTGAAATTATGGCCTCCTTTACCTATCCGGGAATTTGGAGGAGTTGATTGATATTGGCATGTTTGATGTGGGAGGGCCTTGAAAGCAATTATTTGCAATCAAAAGAATAGAAAGAAATTGTAGGTTTGGGGAAGTCAATCATGACGATGAGTAACTCGGCACCATTCACATAGCCGGGTGTTTGTGTCTTGCCAAAGTCGGATTGAGCGATATTCCTAGCGGATTATGGTATGTGCGCTAAGGGTTTGAGGCATCTCATAAAAATTGAGAAACGCCAATCTCCTAGGCTTCGGTTTTTGTGCACCTCTATCCATAACTCCAAAAGTAAAGTCGAAAAATGAAAGGAAGAGAGCGAAGCTCAAAGTTGAAAGTGTTGCGGAAACCGCAAAAGAAGAAGAAAAGAGTAATTATCCACTTTCCTGGATTCTTGCACCACATTCCTTAAAGTTTTCCTTCCCTTTCCACATTCTAGACCTTTTTGAAAGTCCTTAAGATCAAAAGAATGTTATATGACTTAGTGATCTAAATTGAAGTTTCTTATGATTGATTTTGATAATGTTTGAAGGTTATGACGTTTGTATGGAAGTTTGATTGATTCATGAGCTTTCTTTACTCTTTACTCTTTGATTAAGTGTATGAAAGTCTTATAAACGAATGAAGCAAGATTTGAGAATGATCTATTGATTAGAAGGCACATTCATCCAAAAGAAGTATTGCTTTGAGAAGGTACACATATTTCATCCTAACTCTTGTTTTAAAAGTTTTTTGAAAGACCTTGCTTAGGGACAAGCAAGTGGAAAGTATGGGGTTATTTGTTAGCATGAAATATTGTGATATTTTAGGCACGTTTTCTAAGTGTATTTCATCCAATTTGATAGTCATTGATTAAGCATTGATTCAATTGTGAGCTAGTTTGCCTCTATTGTCGATGTGGAAATCTACACAAGCTTTATGTTGATTATAGGTAATTAAGAGCTATTTCCGAACGGAATTGAGCAAGGATGGAGTTGATTGAGCATGTCCATGGATTGAGGACATTCCTAGGAGCTAAAGATGTGCTAGCTTGAGGAATATGCACGAGAAAAGGGAGAATCACGTTCTTACCCTAAACCACGCTCTAAAATACGGCCGTACTACATTCCACGTTCAAGTCCACGGCCGTGGAACCATGGCAAGGGAAGCGTGGTTCATTCCAGTAACTTCTACGGCCGTGGAGGAGTTGTGTCAAACCGTGTTGATTTCCACGCTCTAAATTACGGCCGTGGAACCCTTCCACGACCGTGATCTTGGCGATCTTTTTCGCCACACTTTAAGCCACGATCTTCTACGAGATTGGGCCGGGCCGATATTTTATCTTACACTATAAAAGGACGGACAAGGAGAGATTCCGTCACCTTCGCTTACGCATAGACGCATCTTACGCTTGCGCTTGGAATTGCCCTAATTTCGCATTTGGCGGAAGTTGTGTTTGAGAGATTTTTGCGCATTGCTATTGTGATTTCCGGATTGACGGAAGATCAAAGATTCGGGAGATTGTTCGTAAGAAGATTTCGCTTCTTACTTAGGTTTGATTTAGAAGACGGATTGACATCCCGTTCTTCCTTCTTATCTAAGATTGTGATTGTTTGTGTTATTCCGAATCTAGTGACAATTATTGTTCTTGATTGTGATTTTGAGATTGATTTGAAAGTTATTGAAGGTTTTCGGAAGTTTTCATCTTTCCTTCTTTTAAACCTTAAATTTGATATCAATATGACTATTGTTGGCTAAAACCCTTTAGCAATTCTAAGGTGAAGGGTTGATAGTTGTGGCTTAGATGATGATAGATCGATCGTAAACAGATTGGACCCTGAGAGTTAGAGAGAATCACCGATAACCCTAATCCACGGTCTGTTCTTGAGCTTCCACGGCCGTGGAACTCAAGAACTACCCGTAATTTTGTGTTAAGTTACGAACTTGCTTTTACTTTAATCCAAAGTTAAAGATTTGCTTTAACTTAGTCTTGGCTTGCCTCTTCTAGGTGGTAGTGAAGCCTCAACAACCTCTACCTCGATTGTGAGTGTCACAACCTTAATCGGTTAAGTTAGTCTTGATCCTTGGATTATAAGTTTGGGTATTTGACGTTAATTCTTACCTTTAGAACCTTTCTATATTGAAGCCTCAACAACCTTTATAGAGAGTGTCTTGTAGGTGAGTCATATAGGGTTTTTGGAACTTCACCGTACGATTACCTTACTTTCGTATACCTTTGCATATCTTAACTCTGTCCTTATATCATTAGTATATCTTGAATCGATTGC
The DNA here is from genome assembly GCA_033239045.1 of Fagopyrum esculentum. Classification (NCBI taxonomy): domain Eukaryota; kingdom Viridiplantae; phylum Streptophyta; class Magnoliopsida; order Caryophyllales; family Polygonaceae; genus Fagopyrum; species Fagopyrum esculentum. Next base: position 102,332,165 of record BSUD01000002.1, on the reverse strand, counting down.
CATAGCTGGATTCCTGGATCTTTAGGATTGTTGTTTTCCCAATATTTGATAAGCTTCTTACATTTACTCGCTTGATAATCTACAATTGAATTTGTTCCCCCCAAATCCCTGTGTTCGATACTCTGGAATTCTTGCTTAACTATATCGATCCGTACACTGCGGGTTCGCTTGCTTGATTCTAGTTTTATAAATTTAAAGCTTATTTGCACGCACGCTAAGTGGCGAACAGGAAGAGGCAGACCACCTTTATCTCCGGTAATCGTAAGTCGTGAACGAGTTGGTGGACCTCGAGTCGCAAGAGGTCGAGTTTAAGTCCCCATTGCTGATTCGCCAAAGGCGGAAGACCAAGTTATGGAAGATGTTGAGAATGTATTTTCCAAGGTTGTCGGCGACTTGTGGATCATAGTAAGGAGCGAGATAGTTACCCTAATTAGATTGTAGAGAACCCAAGTGGAAGATTCAAGTTGCACATCGATGAAGTAACAAGCTTGAGAAGACATCTAGTTTGTAACAGAAGTGCGAAGAAGGAAAGATGATTTCCATATCCTTCGACGTTACAAGATCCGCTAAGATGTTGTAAAAGGTGATTTCGGTGTTAGTTACACCAAAGAGGATGACTAAGGTTGTTAAGGCTCAAGAGAAGCCAGGAACACCGACGCTAGAGGTATGATTGAAGATTTACAATTACTAGAGAGTATTGGTACAAAAATGTAAAGACATCATTGGAGTCGATTCGTCATCCAAGGGATCGACGGTTCGAGGTGAGGTGAGGCTGATTGGACGATACTGTGACACCTTCGGGGACAACGTTAGAGGACATTTTTTTGCATGCGAGTTAGTGGAGGCGTTTGATAAGCCATCTAGTCTATTTCCACTGAAGAGCGTGGACTTTGGCATAGAGTTGGAGACGTGGACGAGACCGATCTCAATAGCCCCATACCGTATGACACCTGTCAAGTTGTTAGAGTTGAAGAAGCAACTCGAGGAGTTGGTTAATAAGGGCTTCACTCGCCCTAGCGTTTCCTCGTAGGGTGCACCTGTCCTCTTCGTCCGGAAGAGGGACGGATCGTTGAGACTGTGCATCGACTACAAAGAGTTGAATAAGGTGACCATCAAGAACAAGTATCCTTTGCCCCGCATTAATGCCTTGTTGGATCAGCTTCAGGGAGCGACTGTGTTCTCTAGGATAGACTTGTGCTTGGGATATCACCAGTTGAGGTTAAGAGAGCACGATGTGCATAAGACGGCATTTCGGACTCGGTATGGCCATTACGAGTATGTAGTGATGCCATTCGGGCTCACGAATGCGCCCTCCATCTTTCTAGAGTTGATGAATGGCATATTCATCGACTTCCTAGATTAGTTTGTGGTGGTCTTCATAGACGATATCCTGGTGTACTCTCGTAGCAGAGAGGAACACGCAAGATATTGAGGACGAGTTTACGAGTTTTACAAGGTAGAGAGCGGTATGCCAAGCTCTCTAAGTGCGAGTTTTGGATGTTTGAGGTAACCTTTTGAAGTCATGTGATTTTCGATGAAGAGATCAAATTTCATCTGGAGAAGAGCGAGTCTTTAACAACATAGATGACACCGACGAATATCGAGAAATTTTTTAGTTCTTTGGACTAGCCGGACATTACCGCCGGATTTGTTGAAGAAAATTATGCGATTGCTTGATCACTTATTAGCCGGATGAAGAAGACTACCCGGTTGGTATAGTCCGAGCCGTGTAATCAGCGTTTTGAGGAACTGATGAGAAGATTGACTTCTGCTCCTATCTTAGCACAACTGGAGGGCACTGATGATTTTGTAGTGTATAGTGATGCATTCAAGCAAGACTTGGAATGTGTATTGATGTAGCGAGGTAGGATAATCGCCTATGCGTCTCTATTACACCCCGAATCCGCGGGACTCGGAGTGTTACATTGGGCTAGGATCTCACAATGGATCCTGACCCTAGCATGACAACAAGTTCACTGGATCTTACAACAAGGCACAGATAGATTAAAACCAAATACATAAAACTGTATAATATACATCAAAAGGGTTTTACAACCACAATGCCGAGTACAAAACAACGTTCACAACATCCAGATACAAAATCCCATATCCCACGAGCAACCTAATGTATAAAAGTCCTCGGCTGGTCACCTTGTCTGGCTCACTCTGCAGTCTTCCTAACTTGCAGCTCATTTACAACACGGTATACACTGTTAGCTACAACAATGAATAAGAATGAAGTAACAACACATACACACACCAACATATAGCACATGCAATGCCACACACACATTCATTTATTATATTCAGTTACGTTATTCCATTACTAATTCAACTTCTTTTGTAACACAAGGAGCCTAAAGAAACTCGTCCCTTCCCCCGTTAACACAAGGGTTTTGCATGGGGGTGATCATCACTCGTCCTCCCTGTGTTACTGACTTCCGGGCACCTCTTCCTACCCGTAGGCGGCGGCAAGTGGTCACGACCCGTTATAATGCACTTGGGCCATTTAACGTATTAAATGGTCATCCTAGTCCGGTTTAAGTTATAAATGCACAACCATATGAACACACACAACCATTACAATCACACAAATCCACAACTGAACGCTAATTAAGTCCTATGGACTTACCTGTAACACTCGTAACCTATACCACGTCACAGCTTCCCCTTGGGGAAGTAATCAACGCCTGACATAGCAAGGCACACATCATCACATACTACAAAGGTTAGGAGACTCGTCTCCATAACCACAACCAATCTATGACTCGGATCTAAACCCCGAGATCACATCATACTCACAAATGCCTAAGGCATAACCTCAACATAAACACAAGTGCCGAAGGCAGATATCCATCATATAACTCATCAAACTCAACCTAACCATACTAGCCTAGCCATCAACTAAAGCCAAGGACAAAGGAAAGGGAAGAAGGAATCATACCAACTAGGTATGTCCTGGACGCACCAGCGGAAACAAGAGGCGCAAGGCTCAACAGCACTGAAGCACAGGGGCGGCTCACTCTAGACGCAGGGGCGGCTCACAGACAGGCGCAGGGGCGGCCTAGCTTAGTAGCAGGGGCGGCTCAACAACAGTGAGCTGATCCCGGCTTCTTTTCAATCCTTCTCTCGACTCTCTTCACTTCTCCACCACACAACAACATACCACATACATATACACACATATATGAACATCAAAACGTCTAGGAAAGATCTAACACAAGCCTAGCTTGTGATTCTAAGCTAAGGAAGAAGGAAAGAAGCAAAGAAGGAAGAAAGAACGAAGATAGAGGTGAAGATCTTACCACAAAAACTAAAGGAAGGGAAGAACGTCCACACCACTACACAACCACATCAACAACCTCAAAGCTCATCATTCTCGGCGTAAAACTGTGGATATTCCTATGGATAGTATTCTCAGTCTCCCATGCAGCCTCATCAGGTCCTCATCTAGACAACTGTATCCTAAGTATGGGAATGTCCTTCGAATGCAGGCGTCTCACACCTCGCTCTAGGACAGCAATAGGGTGCTTTGCAAAAGTGTGGTCCGGTTCAACCACCAAATCATCATAACTCACAATGTGCCTCCAATCTTGTATATACTCCCTCTACTGAGACACATGAAATATAGGGTGAACACCCTCTAACCTCGGAGGCAATGATAATCTGTATGCTGCCCTATCAACTCTATCTAGTATCTCAAAAGGACCGACATATCGGGGGCTCAACTTCCCCTTTATGCCAAAATGTCTGACGCCTCGCGTCGGAGATACTCTCAACCAGACATGAGCTCCTAACCTGAACTCAAGAGGTCAATGCCTCTTGTCTGCATATGACTTCTAGCGACTTTGTGCAGCTAGCATCCTCTCTCTGATCAGTGCTACTCGAGCCATATGATCTTGAATCTGCTCTAGCGCTATACCACTGATATTGCTTGGCTCATCCTAACATAAAAGGTGTACGGCACCTACGTCCATACAATGCCTCATAAGGATCCATCCCAATGGATGCATGCCAGCTGTTGTTGTATGAGAACTCAACTAGTGGGAGGTAATCTGACCATCCTTGTCCCCAATCCAATACACAAGCTCGCAACATATCCTCAAGGGTTTGGATGGTCATCTTTGACTGACCATCTGTCTGGGGGTGAAACGTAGTCGTGAACTGTAGACTCGTCCCCACAGTAGTATGAATCTGCTGCCAAAACCTCGAGGTAAACCGTCCATCTCGATCAGAGACGATCGTCCTCGGTACACCATGGAGTATCACTATCTGTCTAGTGTACTCCTCAGCCAATCTGCTCACTGGCCACATCTCTCTAAAAGGGATGAAACGTGCCATCTTCGTCAGTTTGTCAACAACAACCCAGATAGCATCAAAACTCCTACTAGGTCTCAATCCGGCCACAAAGTCCATGGAGAGGTCCTCCCACTTCCACTGCGGCATTGGCAGTGGATGGAGCTCACATCCAGGTCTGAAATGCTCTATTTTGACTTGTTGGCAGGTCGCACACTGGGCCACAAATCTGGCTACATCGGGCTTCAACCCTCCCCACCAATATGATCGTCTCACATCATGGTATATCTTACTCGCACCTAGGTGCACTGAGTAAGGTGTATAGTGAGCCTCCTGTAAAATCCTCTATCTCAGCTCTGCATCAGCAGGCACACAGATGCGGTCATGGCATCTCATCACTCCATCTGCTCCCATGGAGAACTATGGTGCCTCACCACAAGACATCCTCTCTCTAATCCTCGTCAAGGTCGGGCAGGTCCCCTACTTCTGTTGGATCTCATCCAACAGACTAGGTAGAACCTCTAAAGCAAAAAACTAGGCATCCTCATCAGGAAATTGGATGTCCATCTCTAGCCAAGATATATCCCTTTGAAGCTGAGGATGAACTGTCAATTTGGCAATCACCTTCTCTCGAGGCGTCTTCCTGCTCAGGGCGTCGGCGACTACATTCGCCTTCCCTGGATGATACAAAATCTCAAGGTCAAAGTCCTTGATCAACTCGATCCATCAACGCTGGCGGTTATTAAACTCCCGCTGCGTGAGAATATACTTTAGACTCTTATGGTCTGTGAAGATCTGACATGTAGCACCATACAGGTAATGTCTCCAGATCTTCAATGCATGAACTACCGCTACCAACTCCAAATCATGAGTCAGGTAGTTCTCCTCATACGTCTTCAATTGTCGAGACGCATATGCAATAACCCTGCCTCTCTACATCAATACACATCTCAAGCCTAGCTTGGATGCATCACTGTAAACCACGAAATCCTCAGAGCCCTCTGGCTGTGCTAAAACAGGAACAGAATTCAAACGCCTCTTCAACTCCTCAAAGCTCTAGGCACACTGATTAGACCACACAAATATGGTAGTCTTCCTTAGTGGACTCGTCAGTGGACGGGCATTCACTGAAAATCCCTCCACAAAGCGTCGGTAATAGCCGGCTAAGCCAAGAAAACTACACACTTCCTTGACGTTCGTCGGTGTCGTCCATGCAGCAACAGACTCAATCTTCGTTGGATCAACCATGATCCCTCTGGCGGAGACAATATGGCCTAAAAAGTCTACCTCTGACATCCAAAACTCGCACTTAGGGAGCTTGACATACAACTCTCTATCCCTCAAAATCTGCAAAACCGTCCTTAGATGACCGGCATGCTCCTCTCTGCTACGAGAGTATACCAGAATGTCATCAATAAAGACCACCACAAACCTATCGAGGAAGTTGATGAAGATACTGCTCATCAACTTCATGAAGACAACCGGGGCATTCGTCTGCCTAAATGGAATCACTACAAACTCGTAGTGTCCATAACAGGTACGACATGTCGTCTTGTGCACGTCCTGCTCTCTCATCCTCAACTTGTGATATCTTGAACGTAAGTTAATCCCGGAGAACACTGTCGCTCCCTGAAGCTGATCAAGTAGATAATTAATTTGAGGCAATGGATACTTGTTCTTGATGGTCACCTTGTTCAGCTCTTTGTAGTCAATACACAATCTCAACGATCTGTCCTTCTTCCGCACGAAGAGGATAGGTGCTCCCCACAGGGATACGCTAGGGCGGATGAAGCCCTTCTCAGCCAACTCCTCGAGTTGCTTCTTCAACTCTAACATCTCGACAGGCACCATACGATATGGGGCCTTTGAGATCGGTCTCGTACCAGGCTCCAACTCGATGCTGAAGTCTACACTCCTCTGAGGCGGCAAACTAGACGGCTCTACAAACACGTCTGTAAACTCGCAGACCACTGTGATAGGTGATGGAGTCACTATCATTTAGGTTAGTTTTTAGAGTCTTTTTAGCACAATAGTGTCGTTTTATGCTACTAACTCCTTGGTCCAGAAGAAGAAGACTAGAAAGAAGATAAAAGAGGAGTTATAAGCACTTGGGAGTTGAAGACCATTTACGAAGCAAAGCTTTTGTTGCCTCACCGCCCCCGCGGAGCAGTGTCACCGCCCCTGCGGGTGACACCACATTTCGGAGCGCAACCTGCGCCTTTGCCAACGCCAAGAACGAAGACTGTCACCGCCCCTGCGCTACTCCTTGGCGCCCCTGCGGTGACTTGCCCTGAAGAAGAGAAGCCAGCGCCCCTGCGCCTCAGCCTGTTTCTCACCCTGTGGAGCTGTGGAGCCAAAGAGTCAGTGTCACCGCCCCTGCGCTGACACTGAGCCGCCCCTGTGACTCTGCATATGAAGCAACAGAAAGATGAAGAGTCAGGCGTTTCTGCCTAAACCGCCCCTGCGGTCATGAAGAACTTCAAGCGTTTCTGCCTAAACCGCCCCTGCGGTCATGAAGGCCGCCCCTGCGGTTCAACGACAAAGACTTTACTCCGGCTGTTTGCACCACCTTTATGGCATTAAAGGTGGCTGTTTTGGCCGGCCATTTACTCCCATTTAGTGCCATTTGTAGTATAAATAGACCCATGGAAGATTGCTAGAATCATCCATCAATTTCCCATTTTATTCTCTCTCGCTTACTTTGTAATGAGCTTCTAGTTTCCTTGCTATTTCAATCACGTTTGAAACTCTTTGCAGGTAAGCTGCGTTCAAGATGGACGGGGCCGTTCGTGATAGCCGAAGTATACCCTCACGGCGCTGTGGATCTCTATGACCCCCAAACGCACAAGGTGTTCAAGATAAACGGACAAAGCTTAAAGCCCTACCTTGAAGGAGTAAAAAACGATCCGATTGACGAGATGGTGTTGGAGGAGGCTCAATTAGAGAGGTAGAGTCCTTACGTCGAGCCAACGACGTAAAACAAAGGCGCTGCTCGGGAGGCAACCCGAAGGAATAAAAAGAGGAGCCTCAGTCAAGCCAACCGCCCCTGCGGCTAAGCGTCTCCGCCGCTGCGGTGACACACTTGCCCAGCACCGCCCCCGGCGCTGGGCCTGCGTCTGCAAAGCCCTTGCCACCGCCCCCGCGGTGACATCCATGCGCCCCTACGGCGGCCACCCTTGACACGCATTCTCAGTGCCGCCCCCGGCGCTGAGCCTACGCCTTCCTCTTCCTTGTCATCGCCCCCGCGGTGACAAGTCCCCGCCCCTGCGGTTTTACCCAGAACAAAAATGGAAACTCCAAACATACCCTACACCTACCTCACTAACCCTTCTCCTCCCTCACTTCTCTCCCGACCTTTCATTCTCAAAAGCACCACGCCCCTGCGCCCTCACCGGAACTCCCACAACATCCTCCCTCACACCCCTGCGCCACCAAGTCAGCACCACCACCACCAGCCCAGACGCCCCTGCGCCACTCTCCTCCGCTGCTTACCAACACCAACCTAAATCTATCACAACCCAAATCCTACAACACTTTCCCCCTCACACTCTCTTCCCTCCACTACTCATCACCTCCGGCGACGTCTCCACCAAAAAGAAGCCATCAAAACGCTCCTCAACTCCACCACCTCCGTCGCTGTCAAAAATCGCTCTCAAGAGTTCTCCCGCCCCTGCGCCTGCAACAGCCACCCCTGCGGAAATAGCAACAGAGGGTTCGTCTCTTTCTCCAATTTCTGAAATTTCTAATTTCTTTACTTGGTCAATTGCAAGAAATGGAACCGCAGAGGAAATACAAGTTGTTAGAGGCTGAGAAGGCGCGGTACAATATTGTGCAGGATCGGGTTGTGTATGCAACTCGGTTTTTGCACGTTCCTACTATGGAAAAATTGAGCATGTTGGAGAGCATGTAGGCATTTCTCACCAACGCTGGGCTCGCTGAATTTCTGGACATGAATGCTCCAACGTACCTCGAGCTCAGCCGCCAATTCATCGCCACCTTCACCATGGAGAAGGACCATGTTTGTGTTGGACTTTCATTCAAGTGCAACAAGAGAAAGTATACACTGGACTACACCCAACTGCATGAGGCGTTTGGGGTGACTATTTGTGCCTCCGAGAACTGGTGGGAACCCGTTCCGACACCCGACTTGTGCGAGTTTTGGCAGGCCGCCACTGGATCCGAGTTTCATGCCGGGGGTGAGTATTCCAACAAACTCACTCACCCCGGCTTGAGGCTCATCTCCAAGATCTTCATGAGTGTCTTCCGTGGACACAAGGAGGAGAACAAGGTCGCTCTCAAGGACCTTCCACTATTGTATGCCTGCCTTCCCATGAACGACAAGGTGCCGGATTGGCCATACCTCTTCCTTACCGCTATGAAGCGGATTAGGAAGAACGAGCCACATGACATTGTGGGCGGTGGAGTGATCTCCTTGATCGCTTCACAGGTGATGGACCTTTCCAACTTAGAGGATGGGTTGGAGGCCCCTCTATACACGGAGGGGATGCTGAGGAGGTGCAAGCTCCTCAAAAGAGATGGGGAGAACTTCTTTTGGCTCTCATTGGCAGATGGGAGCCACATCACATACCTCCCCCGGCCGCTTCCACTTGGAGACGAGCTCTCCGAGCTATACATACCGGCTGACCCTTTCGTGCCGAGACGGCCTCAGGTGACCATTGTTGAGAGATACGATGCGAGCTCCAGCCGGGCTCCTGTTGATGACCACATGCCCATACCGGATGATGAGGAGATGCCTACTGCAGCACCGGATGATGGTCCAGCCATGGAGAGCCTCCAGGCTTAGATGGCTACCTTGACTACTCAACATCAGGCATGGCAGACCGAGTACCAGCGGACCATGCTTGAGAAGCAGCAGGCGTGGCAGTCCAGGTTCGCCTCCTCTATGACCACCTATTTTGACCGCTGGCAGGATGCTTGGCAGGCGGCTCAACAGCAACAACTCGAGGCTCAGCAGTTGGCTTGGCAAGCCGGCTTTGAATCCTCATTTGGGCAGAGGATGGATGCTCAACAGGCCCGCATCGACACACTCTACCGCCGGCAGGAGCACTTCTTCAGCCACTTCCCATACCCACCGAAGGAGGGTCCGGATGGTCCAACTGGACCATCCCACTAGTGGTATCATCATTTCTTCCTTTCCCACATTTATTTTTGCTTCATTTTCCACTTTGAGGGCAAAGTGTGCTTCAAGTATGAGGGAGGGAATTAATATTGCTTGTATAGTTGCTTAAGTTGTTTATGAGTGTGTTTGTTTTTAGTTCTTATGAGTTAAAATTCAGTTTGATATTCATAAAAAAAAAGAAAAGAAAAAGCCATAGAAAATGGAAAAAGGCATGAAAATCCTTGGATAAACCGAAAACCCGAAAGGGCGGTTTAGGCAAAAAGAAGGTAGTCCGACCAACCTTAGGTTGGTGCGAAATTGGACTTGAGAGATGTGAGTTCCAAGTGAGATCATCAAAGAAAAGAAGAAGAGTGGCAAGGTGAAAACCCGAAAGGGCACCTTGGCAAAATGAGCGGCACCGAGTGTAGGTTCCCTTTCCGACGTTTGAAGGCATAAGAAGGGGAGGCATAAGGAGGTTGTCCGGGTAGGTCACTCTTGGAGCAATAAGGATGGTAGATTTCTCACCTTTTTCTCACATTTTCTCTATTTTTCCTTCTTTCTTTCTTGGTTTTTCTTTTCCATTGTCTATGCCTCTTACCCATGCTTCCCGAGGCCTTTGAGTCTAAAAATTGTTGTCATGTGTTTTACTCGGGACGAGTAAAAGTTCTAAGTATAAGGGAGTTTGATAGGTGATGGAATCACTATCATTTAGGTTAGTTTTTAGAGTCTTTTTAGCACAATAGTGTCGTTTTATGCTACTAACTCCTTGGTCCAGAAGAAGAAGACTAAAATAAGATAAAAGAGGAGTTATAAGCACTTGGGAGTTGAAGACCATTCACGAAGCAAAGCTTCTGTTGCCTCACTGCCCCCGCGGAGCAGTGTCACCGCCCTTGCGGGTGACACCACATTCCGGAGCGCAGCCTGCGCCTTCGCCAGCACCAAGAACGAAGACTGTCGTCGCCCCTGCGCCACTCCTTGGCGCCCCTGTGGTGACTTTCCCTGAAGAAGCGAAGCCAACGCCCCTGCGCCTCAGCCTGTGCTTCACCCTGTGGAGCTGTGGAGCCAAAGAGTCAGTGTCACCGCCCCTGCGCTGACACTGAGCCACCCCTGCGGCTCGGCATCTGAAGGGACAAAAAGATGAAGAGTCAGGCGTTTGAAGAACATTAAAGATCTGTCCCTGCGGAATTACCAAGCCGCCCCTGCGGCCAAGAAGAACTTCAAGCGTTTCCACCTAAACCGCCCCTGCGGTTCAATGACAGAGACTTTACTCCGGCTGTTTGCACCACCTTTATGGCATTAAAGGTGGCTGTTTTGGCCGGCCATTTACTCCCATTTAGTGCCATTTGTAGTGTAAATTGACCCATGGCTGATTGCTAGAATCATCCATCAATTTCCCATTTTATTCTCTCTCGCTTCCTTTGTAATGAGCTTCTAGTTTCTTTGCTATATTGGGTTGATTTGAAGCTGCTTTATTACTTTGGTTGTAAGTACTTTTCTAATATAAGTTTTATTCAGTAATGCTTTGTGTTTCTTGATCTTTATTTGTCTAAATTGCATGTTTTGTTATCACTTAAGATTGATCACCTTAGGTTCTAAAGTACATGTAAAGAACTAGGATTAAAAGACTCCGGGTTCGGGTCTTTAATCTAGTAGTAACCTTCAAGTAATAACGGGTTGTAATTGCTTAAAGGAAAAGAAACGCAAATATAAAGATTAGTTTAATGGTTTTAATCTTCTCTTTATATCCCTTAGTCTTTGTTTGAAAGCTAACTTGTGACTTGTTCTTGTAGGTTTACGGAACACTAAGCTGTTAAGTTGTGTTGATGCCGGTTGGCTCAACACATACATATGATCAAGACGGGAACATTACTTGAAAACTTGTAAAAAGGAACGCATCAAAGTAGTAATAGCATGCTAAGAATCAACCTAGTGTAGATTCACTCATCATCATCATATTCATTTTATTACTTGTTTTCTAGTTTTGTGTGCATCAATTTTTCCAAAACCCCCCTTTGTTACTTTATTCGATAATCAATAATTGAATTGAATAAAAATATCACCAAAATCTCTTGGGTTCGACCCGTACTTAATCGCTATACTTGTTCTAGTGTTAAGTCGGGATTTATTTTGATTAGATATAAACGACCTTAGAAAGTATCCTTGTCACACTGGAATCTCCTCCAATGCTGGACTATGTCCCTCCTTCATGGCATAACACCAGAAGACATCATATCCCTGTGCTATTAGCCTCACTGCTCGTATAGCACTGATGACAGAACCCGTCTTCCCAAGTTCCCAACCTCGGAAGACCTCTATCTAACCTATATTGGTAGAGACTGTAACAGTTCTCTTACCTACATCTAATACCCCAAGGTGTCTACGTATCCAATCCATTACTAATATGACCTCTTCATGCATCAATAGCATGACTAAGAAGTCCACCAACAACACGCGAGTCCCTAAATGAAGGGGACAACTACGTATCTCACGGGTACATCGGACCCTACTGCCATCGGGTAACCCTATGGTAGAGGGTGTCCCCTCTAGAGTGGCTAAACTCAGACGCTCAACACATACATAAAAAATAAAGTAATGCATAGCACTAGTATCAACTAAAACTCTAACATGTAAGCCATGAAGCAAAATGGTACCTGTAGCAACTGGTGCTGGCGGCTCCTCAGCACTCCTCAGCTTAAAAACTCTGCCTCGAGCTCCTCAGGCATCACTCTTACTAGCGTCTCTACCTCTTCCTCTACTCGATCTTGGAGCAGAACCCTGAGTAGCAGGTGTGTCTGGGACTCTCTACTGTCCCTATGTCTGGTGCTGAGGCGGTCTCTGTCCACCTCCTACTGCACCTGCAGGGGAAGAACCCTACTGTGATGACGCCTTGCCCTGACGGAAAAATGTAGCCCTATGTCTTGGCTTCCCGCACGAGAAAGATGTCAATGGTGCTCTCGGGCACTCAGTCCTCAAGTATCCATACGCCCCGCAGTTGTAACACTGCTGGCCTCTCTCAGTCATCTGTGTAGACACTGGACCACTTGAGCGGCCTTGAGACTGGCCTCGCCCGTATCCAGATGCTCCTACACCGGTCTGTCATGTACGTTGTCTCTTTTCAAACCGTCCCGTCTAATAAGTGTTCCTCTCACTGGCTCTCTCTCTCGCTCATAGGAAGAGGCCCGATCCTTGTAATATGCCAAGGACTCACAATGGAATCTCGCCATGTACGAACGTGTGCTCTCCCTCAGTCGATGGGAGAACAAGTACACATGCTGGTCCTCAGAAGGTGCAGTTAGACCCAACAAAGCTAATTCGGTCTGGAAGCGGCTGATGGCATCTACAATTGGCACGTCCTCGAAGCTTGCCTCCACAAAATCCTGTAGCTTCTCCCTCCTCAGTGAGGCAGGGCAGAACTGCTCTCTAATCAAAGTCCTCATCCGTTCGTATATAGTAACTCGGGCTTGTACAGTCCTCCGCCACTAGTGAGCAAGGTCACATAATAGAGACTGAACTAGCTCTCTCCGTTTGTCCTCAGGACATCTGATAGACTCTAAAGCCGAGTCCACATGTCCTATCCAGACCTTCGTCTCTAAACCAACCTTCCCAGAGAAGGGTGGTACTCCCTGCTGATGGAACGCCTTCAACCAGGTATCTGGTCGAGGCCCCTTGTACTCCTATGGAGCTCTAATAGTCTCAGCAACATGTGCCGGCATAGCTGGCACCTGAGTGGCTCCTTGGGATCTCTTAGATGATCCCTCATGCACTGGTAGATCTGGGGCTCGTCTGCCTGCTTTGGCGGCTTCCTCTTTGCGTCGGATGTAGTCATGAAACTCTGCTCCATCCATAGAGACACGATCCGAGTCATCTAACAAGACTCGGCGTGACTGCTGTCTCCTAGATCCACCACTCCTCGTCTTTAGGACGACACTCTCAGCAATCTCCTCATGAACCTCCTCCACCACCGGTGGATCAGCAGCAGGAGCTGGTACTTGTCCTATCACTCCTGGAGGAAGAGGTAGTCTACCCCTTCCTCGTCCCATGGCAGAAGTTGCTCTAGTCCGATCCATCTGCGGTGTATGCACACCTAACTTATAAGGCTCTATATAGACCATATGTATAGGTATATATATAATACTTAATATCACATGCATACACATCAACACATAGTAGGTATATATATATATACTGTCAAGATCCTCAGAAGGGTGACGACTTCCGTACATACTATCCCAAAACATTTGTACTCGCTTTAAACCCAAAACCTTGTCAAAAGTCAGACGTCTTTCGGTTTTTGTTTAATTATCTACTCCACCTTTATTGCAAATAACAAGTGCCATTGTTTTCAACCTAAGGCTCTGATACCAACTTTGTAACACTCCGAATCCGCGGGACTCGGAGTGTCACATTGGGCTAGGATCTCACAATGGATCCTGACCCTAGCCTGACAACAAGTTATTGGATCTTACAACAAGGCACAGATAGATTAAAACCAAATACATAAAACTGTATAATATACATCAAAAGGGTTTTACTACCACAAATCCGAGTACAAAACAACGTTCACAACATCCAAATACAAAATCCCATATCCCACGAGCAACCTAATGTACAGAATTCCTCGGCTGGTCACCCTGTCTAGCTCACTCTACAGTCTTCCTAACCCGTGGATCATCTATAACACGGTATACACCGTTAGCTACAACAATAAATAAGAATGAAGTAACAACACATACACACACCAACATATTACACATGCAATGCCACACACACATTCATTTATTATCTTCAGTTATGTTATTCCATTACTAATTCAACTTCTTTTGTAACATGAGGAGCCTACAGAACCTCGTCCCTTCCCCCGTTAACACAAGGGTTTTGCATGGGGGTGATCATCACTCATCCCCCCCTGTGTTATTGGCTTCCGGGCACCTCCTCCTACCCGCAGGCGACGACAAGTGGTCACGACCCGTTATAATGAAATTGGGCCATTTAAGGTAATAAATGGTCATCCTAGCCCGATTTAGGTTATAAATGCACAACCATATGAACACACACTACCATTACAATTACGCAAATCCACAACTGAACGCTAAGTAAGTCCTATGGACTTACCTGTAACACTCGTAACTTGTACCACGTCACAACTTACCCTTGGGGAAGTAATCAACGCCTGCAATAGCAAGGTACACATCATCACATACTGCAAAGGTTAGGAGACTCGTCTCCATAACCACAACCAATCTATGACTTAGATCTAAACCCCGAGATCACATCATACTCACAAATGCCTAAGGCATAACCTCAACATAAACACAAGTGCCTAAGGCACATATCCATCATATAACTCATCAAACTCAACCTAACCATACTAGCCTAGCTATCAACTAAAGCCAAGGCCAAAGGAAAGGGAAGAAGGAATCATACCAACTAGGTATGCCCTGGACGCACCAGCGGAAACAAGTGGCACAAGGCTTAACAACATTGAGGAGTAGGGGCGGCTCACTTTGGACACAGGGGCGGCTCACAGACAGGTGCAGGGGCGGCCTAGCTCAGGCACAGGGGCGGCTGAACAGAAGTGAGCTGATCCCGACTTCTTTTCAATCCTTTTCTCGACTCTCTTCACTTCTCCACCACGCAGATGAAGTGATGAGATGCCGTGAGCACGTTTTGTACCCGCTGATGTAGAGCTGAGACAGAGGATTTT
Organism: Fagopyrum esculentum; assembly: GCA_033239045.1. Taxonomy (NCBI): domain Eukaryota; kingdom Viridiplantae; phylum Streptophyta; class Magnoliopsida; order Caryophyllales; family Polygonaceae; genus Fagopyrum; species Fagopyrum esculentum. Next base: position 102,317,046 of record BSUD01000002.1, on the reverse strand, counting down.
GCATGAGGCTCACTCCACACCTTAGTCAGTGCACCCAGGTGGAGTAAGATGTACAAGGATTTGAGAAGTTCATATTGGTGAGGAGGGCTAAAGCCCGATGTAGCCAGATTTGTGGCACAGTGTGCGACCTGTCTACAGGCCAAGATAGAGTATTTTTGGCCTGGAGGAGAGCTCCATCCGCTGTCAGTGCCGTAGTGGAAGTGGGAGGACATCTTCATGGACTTGGTGACGGGATTAAGGCCGAGCAGGAGTTTTGATGCCATATGGGTTGTTGTTGACAAATTGACGAAGACTACACGTTTTATTCCTATTTAGGAGACGTGGACAGTGAGCCGGTTGGCCGAGGAGTTCACTAGGCAGATAGTGAGACTCCATGGTGTACCGAGGACGATCGTCTCATATCGAGACGGATGATTCACCTCGAGGTTTTGGCAGCAGATACGAACTGCCCTGGGTCGAGTTTGCACTTAAGATTGCGTTTCATCCTCAGACGGATGGTTAGTTAGAGAGGACCATTCAAAATCTTGAGGATATGCTGTGAGCCTATGTATTGGACTAGGGACAACTGTGGTCAGATCACCTTCCTTTGGTTGAGTTTTTGTACAACAACAACTAACATGCATCGATTGGGAAGGCCCCGTATGAGGCACTGTACGGGTGGAGTTGTTGTACACTATTATGTTGGGATGAGCATAGCAGTGTGAGTGGTATAGAACCTGAGCATCTTCAGGATGATATGGCTTGAGTGTCATTAATGAGAGTGAGGATGCTGGTTGCACAGAGTCGCCAGAAGTCAAATGCAGACAAGAGGCGTCGGCGTCTAGAGTACAGGGTTGGAGCTTATGTTTGACTGAGATTTTCACCGACGCGTGGCGTCAGATGTTTTAGTATAAAGAGAAAGCTGAGTCCCCGATATGTCGGTCCTTTTGTGATTCTAGACAAAGTTAGGAAAGCAACGTACACACTTTTTTTACCACTGATTTTAGAGGGTGTTCACCCTATGTTTCATGTGTCTTAAGTGAGAGAGTACATATCATACCCGAGATACATCGTCAGCTATCATGACTTAGTGGTTGAGCCGGACCACACTTTTGTTGAGCACCCGATTGGAGTCCTAGAACGAGGTGTGAGATGCCTACTGATAGCATGAATTATTGTCCATATTTCGGATATGGTTTTGGCGTTTTCTCATCATTATTCAGCATGCATGAGTGTTTATTACAACATTGTCGTCCCTTGTCTGCACTCAGTGCAGACAAGGGGTAACTCTGACGTCTCTGGTCTCGTCTAGAACCAGATGCTCCTCCAACTCCACTAGTCTGCCCAGTGCGCTGCCTCTTCTCAGACCGTACAGTCTGAGAAGCTCTCCTCTGACTGGCTCGCTCCCTCTCAAAAGTAGAAGCCCGGTACTGATGATCAACTAGGGACTCACATTGGAATCCCGCCATGTATGAACGCGTGCTGTCCCTCAGACGACGAGAGAACATATACACATGCTGGTCCTCAGATGGTGCAGCTGGACCCAACAAAGCCAACTCAGTCTGGAAGCGGCGGATGGCATCTGCAATAGGTACATCCTCAAAACCAGCCTCCACAAAGTCCTGCAGCTTGTGCCTCCTCAATGAGGCAGGGAAGAACTACTCTTTAATCATGCTCCTCATATGATCGTAACTGGTGGCTCTGGTCCGTATAGTCCTCCACCATTGATGTGCAAGGTCACGGAATAGAGACTGGACGTGCTCTATCCGTTTGTCCTCAGGTAATCTGATAGACTCTAAGGCTGAGTCTACATGTCCTATCCATAACTCAGTTTGTAACCCAATCTCTCCTGAGAAGGGTGGTACTCCTTGCTGATGAAATGCCTTCAACTAGGCATCTGGTCGAGGCCCTCTGGTCTCCTCTACAGCTCGAGCAGTCTCAGCAGCACGTGCCGGCATCACTAGCACCTGTGTGGCTCCCTGAGACATCTCAGAAGATCCCTGATGCCCTAGTAGATCTGGGCTCGTCTACCAGCTCTGACAACCTCCTCAAAATGTTTGAGGTACTCTCTAAACTCCGGTCCTCCCATGGAGACACGGTCTGCGTCATCAGACTAGGCTCGATGTGAATGGGGTCTCCTAGATCCACCACTCCCCGTCTCTAGAACGACACTCTCAGCGACCTCCTCATGTATCTCCTCTACCACTGGTTGATCAACAACAGGAATTGGTGATGCGCCGATCCTGAATTGTGGAAAATCCAACCCTTTATATAGGAAAACTATCTTCCAAAGATAAAATATCTTGAAAAGATATTATCTTAATAAAATATTTCTTAATCTCTAAAATAGATCTCCAAAATATATAATCTTCCTTCCAGAAATCCAGCCCAAAAATATAAGATCTCTCATTCCAAAAATAAAAGATCTCAGCCAAGAATAAACGATCTCGCTGCGTCAGAGTATTCGCCTCGGTCGAGACGCTCCTCTAGATCACCTCGGTCGAGATGACACTGTGGTCAACCGAGGTGACTCTCAACTGAATGTGAAATCTCTTAAATCTGGTCCAAAGTAAATCTTTAATCCATTTCCATGCTTCTTGGATTCTTCCTTAAGCTCCTGAATGTAGCTCTAATGACTCCTTAGCTCCTTTAGCTCCATTTTGATGCAAAACGTGCTATTTCACCTACGATTACAACGAAACTTGGTGTAGACCTCGATTTCCGCAAAGGTAGATGAAACGACGATATAATCACATAATATACATTCAAACATGCAGATTATTGAAGATAAAACGTCTAAACAGGTCCCAAAATATAGACTATAATTCATGCTATCAAAATACCCCATACTTGTCCCTTGCTTGTCCCCAAGCAAGTTCCAAATCTTAAGTACAAGATAGAATGGATTATAGGTCGTAAAGATCTATGAAAAGTATTTCAAAACATTTTTGGTGGTGTGCTCCACTCATAGATCACTCTAAGAGAATGCTTCATGGAATTTAAAATCAAAACATGCTCAAAACATTTAATAAATATAAGAAAGTTGTTCATGTTTGCATAAAATCATAAAATGCATAATAAATCATAATTATCGAAATTAATCATGTATAATCCAGTTTAAACCACCAAGTCAATCAACAAGCTCGAGGTCTCAAGGTCTTTTCAAGAGAAGGTCAAGAAACGTGTGAGGGTGAGATGTATATAGGGAATGTGGTGCTAGAATCCGGGAAAAGGATCTTTACTTCACTACCTTTGAACTTCAACATCTTCCACCAATAAGCTTTGCTTATTTTTTTTATTTTACTTTTTGGGATGCATGGACAGAGGTGCACAATAACCGAAGCCTAGGAGATCAGCAATCATCAATTTCTCGAGATGCCTCAAACCCTTGATGCACATACCATGACCCGTTAGGAATATCGCTCAATCCGACTTTGGCAAGACACAAACACCCGGCTATGTGAATGGTGCCGAGTTACTCATCATCATGATTGACTTCCCCAAACCTATTTGTTTCTTTCTAACTTCCAGCCAACAATCTCAACTTTTCTTTCACTTGCTTTTCACTTGCTTGCTTCCAAATTTCCGGATAGGTAAAGGGAGGCAAATATGTATATGAGGGGCTAAAGCATGATCAAGAAGAAGAAGAGAAGAGAATGAATTGCCTTAATCATCCCAGGAAGAAAGTGATAGAACTCATCATGTGGTGTCAACCTTCAAATTCAACATAATTTTGATAGAAACAAAGTATTAAACATGCCAAAATTTCAAACAAAGCATTTTTCTACTTAAATATATCATAAAACCTTTCAAACATATAAAGATTTCAAAACCAGTCAGCAAACAAAATCATCACTGAGGTCATATCTAGATAAGAAGCACAAAAATCGTTTCGAAAACTTTCTCAGTTAAACCGTCCCGGTCGAGATGTTCTAAGTCAACCGAGGTACTGCACCTCGATTGGTCAGAGTCACTTCGGTCGAGGTCATAAAAGTTTTTTTTCTTAACCAGTTTTTGATGTTTTTCTCAATCAAATAACCTGTATGCATGCATGTAGTCTCAGATAAACACATAGAGCATAAAGAAAATCATAAATATCCGAACCGAGTCATACAAGCATACACATAAGTCATATAAATACATCCAAATACCCCTTACTTGAGACACATTGTCCCAATGGGTGAAAAAAAATTTGTCTAAAGAAACAAAGTACTCACCGGACAACGCTGAGCTGCATAATAAATAAATAAAGAAATCCTGCAAGCCCTAATCCCAATCCGGTGGCAGTGCTGCCATGGGGTATTTTGATAGCATGGATTATAGTCTATATTTTGGGACCTGTTTAGATGTTTTATCTTCAATAATCTGCATGTTTGAATGTATATTATGTGATTATATCGTCGTTTCATCTACCTTTGCGGGAAACGAGGTCTACACCAAGTTTCGTTGTAATCGTAGGTGAAATAGCACGTTTTGCATCAAAATGGAGCTAAAGGAGCTAAGGAGTCATTAGAGCTACATTCAGGAGCTTAAGGAAGAATCCAGGAAGCATGGAAATGCATTAAAGATTTACTTTGGACCAGATTTAAGAGATTTCACATTCAGTTGAGAGTCACCTCGGTTGACCACAATGTCATCTCGACCGAGGTGATCTAGAGGAGCGTCTCGACCAAGGCGAATACTCTGATGCGGCGAGATCTTTTATTCTTCGCTGAGATCTTTTATTTTTGGAAGGAGAGATCTTATATTTTTGGGCTGGATTTCTGGAAGGAAGATTATATATTTTGGAGATCTATTTTAGAGATTAAGATATATTTTATTAGGATAATATCTTTTCAAGATATTTTATCTTTGGAAGATAGTTTTCCTATATAAAGGGTTGGATTTTCCACAATTCAGGATCGGCGCATCACCGAAAAACCCACTACCATCATAATAGCTGGGGATTGAAGAAGCTACAGCTACGAAGGATTTTAGGAAGGTTGAAGGAAGGAAGTTAATAGCTTTTATAGCCTTTGTGAAGGGTTTTGTAAGACTTTCTTAGATTCCCTTCTTGTTTATTTGTCTTGTTAGATTTGTGATCCAAGGAACGCTTATTTGTGATATTTGATTCAGTTATTGAAGCCTTGTTCTTAAGGTTTTTGTGTTCAAATATTCATTCTCTTCCCTTATAATTGATTATTGCTTTCATGATGATGAGTGGCTAATTTCTTTGTGTGATTCTAGGGTGATTGGCTGAAGGTTGTGGGAAAAACAATGATAGAATAATCTTAAATTCCAGTAGGACTCTGAAAGCTCGAGTCTTTATCCTTAACCCTGGAACATCTCGTTCAGTCGATGAACATCTCGGCCGGGGTGGAATTCGTCTGACCGAGGTGACCTTTCCGATCCAAAACTGACAGTTAAGTGTTAGAGTTTGCCAAATCCTATTCTTATTACACCTTTCCTGGTTCAATGCAAGCCTAGGATGAGACATACCCGGTAATTCCTTTGCTTGTTTACCCAAGATCATAAGTGTAGGTAATAATCATAGATCACTCTAAAAGAATACTTCATGGAATTTAAAATCAAAATATGATCAAAACATTTTATAAATATAAGAAAGTTGTTCATCTTTGCATAAAATCATAGAATGCATAATAAATCATAATTATCGAAGTTAATCATGCATAATCCAGTTTAAACCACTAAGTCTATCAACAAGCTCGAGGTCTCAAGGGCTTCCCAAAACAAAGGTCAAGAAACGTGTAGGGTAGGGATGTATGTAAGGTAATGTGGTGCTAGAATCCGGGAAAAGGATATACTTCACTTTCACTTTGACTTTCAACATCTTCCACCAATAAGCTTTGCTTATTTCACACTTTTTCTTTTTTACTTTACTTTTTGGGATGCATGGACAGAGGTGCATAATAACCGAAGCCTAGGAAATCAGCAATCATCAATTTCTTGAGATGCATCAAACCCTTGATGCACATACCATGACCCGTTAGGAATATCGCTCAATCTGACTTTGGCAAGACACAAACACCCGGCTTTGTGAATGGTGCCGAGTTACTCATCATCATGATTGACTTCCCCAAACCTATTTATTGCTTTCTAACACTTTCACTTCCAGCCAATTTCTCAACTTTTACTTCACTTGCTTTTACCACTTCGCTTGCTTCCAAATTCCCGGATAGGTAAAGGGAGGCAAAAAATGTATATGAGGGGCTAAGCATGATCAAGAAGAAGAAGAGAGAATAATGAATTGCCTTGGTCTTTTCAGGAAGAAAGTGAGAGAACTCATAACGTGGTGTCAACCTTCAAATTCAACATAATTTGGATAAAAACAAAGTATTAAACATGCCAAAAATTTCAAACAAAGCATTTAACAACTTAAATATATCATAAAACCTTTCAAACATATAAAGATTTCAAAACCAGTCAGCAAACCAAATCTTAACTGAGATCATATCCAGATAAGAAGCACAAAAATCGTTGCGAAAACTCTCAGTTAAACCACCTCGGTCGAGGTGTTCTTAGGTCAACCGAGGTGAGGTACCTCGTTCGGCCAGAACTGCCCCGGTCGAGGTCAAATTTTTTTTTCCTGTCCAGTTTTGACGTTTTTCTCAATCAAATAACCTGTATGTATGCATGTAATCTCTAATAAAACCATGGAAGCAAACTGAAGCATAAATATCCGATAATATAGAGTCATACATCACATAAGTCAATCAAATACATAAACACCTCATACTTGGGACACACTGTCCCAGTGGGCAAAATAAGTCTAAAGAAATAAAGTACTCACCAGACATAAAGCTGAGCTGCATAATAAATAAGAAAGAAAATCCTGCAAGCTCTCAATAATCCTGATCCGGTGGTGGTGGTGGTGGCATGTACGGATACTGGGATGGGTCAAATGGATAACCCATAGTCTGCTGAAACTGGATCTCCATCATCCGACGCTGATAATGCTGGCTCTCTAGCATCTGATGAGTCCAGCGGTCGATCTGTCGGTGTTGGGCGGCAAATCTCTCATCGATGTCCACAGTAAGGGCAGCATAAGAGTCTATCATCTGATCCGTCAGATTATCGATCCGACGGTGAGCCTATGGATCTCTCTGTCGGCGTACCCTATGCCTAGCAGGTCGGACTGGTGATGCAGCCGGCGTGGTCTCAACATCGTCATCGTCTAAGTCAATGACCGGCGCACTTGTCCCAGCAGTATCAGTCCTTGTATCCATAGGAACTTCACCATCCCTGTCATCATCAGCAGTCTCCTCCTCTACCTCATCCTCCTCAACTGGTGCAGCTGCTGCCTCTCTAGCATCCTCCATCAATGGGATCCAAGCAGTCTTCCAATAGTGAGGATCATAAACTGAAAACTGGGGTGACCATCTGATCCCCTGTGGTGTAGTCGGCTCCCATGGCATGGCTACATACGGTGTAGTGAGTCCTCGGGGAACCAGTATCCGCCGAGTGATCATTTCCTGAAGTCCTAGAGGCTTGGCAGCCGCCACCATGGTACATGCGCTGAGATCCATATCCTGGTAGGTCGCAATGTGAGTCACGATGCCTCCGCAGCAGATATCCCCCTTCGCCTTGGCCTTGATCTTGTGCCGGTCCTCTGCCAACATCAAGCCAAAGTCTGGGATTCCTCCAGTCACCATTGAGTAAAGGCTGAAAAGTTCCCCCTGTCGGACCTTCTGGGGCGTCTCAGTACGCGCCAGAAGCGTCTCACTGAAAATCCGGTGAGCTAACCTAAAAGCTAGGTGAAATATGATACGCTCCCTAGAGTCTCCAGGGCGCCATCTGTCTGCGTGCTCAACTACATGAGCAATCTGACCCCAGAACTCCCTAGCTACAGCTCGGGAGGGAAAATCTACAGCAGTCGGAGCCGGGAAACCAAATATGTCTCTCCAGTACTCTAAGGGAACTAAGAAGTTCCGGTTCATCAACCGGTACTTCACAGAACGCTCTGTGGGGAGGTAGGTGAAGGAGCTAATGAACTCCAAAGTAGGCTCTAAGTAGGCAGGTGCGCGGATCTCAGTAAACTGATCTAGCCCTACCATCGAGATCATCCGTCTCAAATCTCCATCCACATGGAGACAATCAAAAGCTGAAATGTCCAAGAAGCGCGGTGCAATCACTGGACGAGCTGCAATACGGTCATAGTCGACCTGGTGTCTCTCGTGGATCACTGGTCTATAAGGTCTAGGGGAACTCAAGAACACCTCGGCCGAGGCACAGGCCGACTGGACCGAGGCGAATAACTGCGCGAACGAATCCCTCAAAAATCCAGTTCTTTTCCCCCAAAATCACTACAACTAGTTCCTTTGGGGTACTTAATCTGTTTCTCAGCAAATGCAAGGGCAACCAAAGCCCAATTCGAAGCAAAACAGTGAAGAGAACGAGATTAGGTTTTTTTTTTTTTTTTTTTTTACCTCTAATCGGTCGATTCGGTTCGTTTTTCTCGCAGATTGACGCTTGCATCCTTTCTTTGCAATTTGGAAGCAAGAATCGTCGAAAACGATCGAAGAATGGCGAAGCGAGGCGAGGAGCCTGCCGCGGTCGAGGAGAGGGTAAAGGAGGAAAGAGAAATTCAGCCCCCTTTTATACCTTTTTCTGGAACTGCTGTCACCTCGGTCGACGTGGTCTCGACTGGACCGAGGTGTTACGGACCGAGGTGGTTCTTCAGAAACCCTAGTCGCCTCGGTTGCTCAAGAATCATCTCGGTCGAGGTGCTTTGACAGCAACCGAGATGTGCCTCAGTCAAACTCCGTCTTTTTGAATTCTCGAACTTCTGTCCTTCCAGTTGTGCTCCTGGTTTGTACTCCTTCCTTAGATGTTACCTGTTATCTGTCTAGGACGCCAAAAACAAAACAAAGCAAAATGCAAACTATCTAAGCTAGACTAGAAAAAGGGAAAAGAAAGCAATATCTTGGGTTGCCTCCCAAGAAGCGCTTGATTTAAGGTCGCTAGTTGGACCATACGACGTCTCTCAAACGAGGTATAGCGGTGCAACCTCCTCAACCGGAACTTCCGGTTTGTATTTCTTAAGCCTATGACCGTTGACCTTGAAGCTTCCACTCGTCTCGCCCCATATCTCAACTGCACCATGAGGAAAAACATGTTTCACAACATAAGGTCCGGTCCATCTGGATTTCAACTTACTTGGAAAGAGGCGGAGGCGGGAGTTGAAGAGTAGAACTAAGTCTCCTTCTGTAAGCTCCTTAGGGATGATACGCTTGTCATGCCATTTCTTCGTCCTTCCCTTATAGATTTTGGCATCTCATAAGCGTTCAAACGCAGCTCCTCCAGCTCATTGATATCCAATAGCCGCTTCTCGACGGCTTCCTTAATGTCGAAGTTCAACCATTTGATCGCCCAATATGCTTTATGTTCTAACTCAACGGGCAAATGACAAGATTTCCCATATACCAAATTATAAGGGGTGGTACCAATGGGAGTCTTAAATGCGGTCCTGTAGGCCCAAAGAGCGTCGTCCAATTTCATGGACCAATCCTTCCTCGTCCTAGAGACGGTCTTCTCCAAAATTGCTTTGATTTCTCTATTCGAGATCTCGACCTGTCCACTAGTTTGAGGGTGATAAGGGGTTACTACCTTGTGGGTAACCCCATACTTCGATAGAAGTGCCTTAAACTTCCGGTTGATGAAATGTGTTCCTCCATCGCTGATGATGATACGTGGAGTTCCAAAACGTGGAAAGATAGTCCTATTTAAGAACTTCACAACCACCTTGGCGTCATTAGTGGGAGAAGCAATGACTTCAACCCATCTAGAGACATAATCAACTGCTAGAAGAATATAGAGGTTTCCTCCGGAGGATGGGAAAGGTCCCATGAAGTCTATCCCCCATACATCAAAGATTTCCACCTCTTGGATGTTATTAAGTGGCATTTCGTTCCTCCTAGATAAATTCCCTGTTCTTTGGCATGCATCACAAGAGACAACAAACGATTGCACATCTTTAAATAATGTAGGCCAAAAGAAACCGGAACGTAATACCTAAGCGCATGTCTTATCGTTGCTAACATGTTCTCCACAAGGAAGTGAATGACAATACCGTATGACGCTATCAACTTCATCTTCCGGAATGCATCTTCGAAGCATCCCATCCGGCCCGCGCTTGAATAGCAGCGGTTCATCCCAGTAGTAATGGCGTACGTCCTTGAAAAATTTCTTCTTTTGAGAGTACGTCAATCCAAGCGGTATTTCCTGGCAAACAAGATAATTCACAATATCAGCATACCAAGGTCCTTTATTATCAGAAAGTTAGTGAATAGAATGTTCCACCAACTGAGGATGAATGTCAGAGAAAGGAGTAAGAAGTTTATTTTCAGCAGTCTCAGTTGACATCATCTCGCCTTCAACCTCGGTCGAGGCGCAGAGGCGTTGACCGAGATGTTCTTCAGTCGCCTCGCTCGGTCCAGAAAGTGCCTCGGTCGAGGTACTGTAGCTGGAACTGAAACTGGAGATCTTCGTCTCCTAGATTAGTCTCTCAGTTTTAGCTCCTGGATCTTCTTCCAGTGCCTTTAAGCTCCGTATATCTGCATCACAAGAAGCATCTATACCTTCCTCCATTAAACTGAAACTAATAACTCTTTCGAGTGGATCGTTAATAAGGATAGAGCTCACCAATTCTCTTGATTCTTCTTCATCATAGATGTTGAAGATATCATCTCCTAGCTGCTCTCTCTTCATGGCCGCAAGTAATGCGAACTCCACTTCATCTCCACCAATGTTGAATTTCAACTTGGCGTTCTTACAATCCACGTTGCAACCCGAAGTTGCTAGAAATGGCCTCCCGAGAATAATAGGAACAGGATAATATGCGGGAATATCAAGTACAACAAAGTCTATAGGTAAATAGAAGTTACCTAACTTGACCGGAACGTCTTCCAAAATTCCAACGGGATGGGTAATGGAGCGGTCCGCCATGTATAATCGAATCTTGACCGGCTTGGGCACTCCAAGTCCGATCTTCACACATAGCTCCAGCGGAATGATGCTCACGCTGGCTCCTAGATCACATAGGGCTTCACAAGTGACATCCCCAACTTGAATGGGAATGCAAAATGAGCCGGGATCTCTCAACTTAGGTGGCATCTTCTCCATCATGATTTGAATAAGCTCCGAGGATTTAGATGTCATCCTTACTTCACCAAAGTCTTCCAGTTTCCTCTTCCTTGATAGGATCTCTTTCAAGAACTTCCCATAGGCGGGCATCCCTAGAATAGCATCAAGGAAAGGAATGTTAATGTGTAGTTTATTCATCAAGTCAAGGAACTTACCAAAGTGCTTGTCTAGATTTGCTCTGGCCCTTGACTGGGGGAATGGAAGTGGTGGTTTATATGCAGGAGGTGGAACATAAACATCAGTTTTCTCCTCCGCTTTCTGTGGCTCCACCTCGGTTGGCATCTAGGCCGAAGTGTTCTTCGACTGCACCTGGACCGAGGTGGTCTTCGTCGGTACTAGCACCGACCGAGGCACTGGATCTGCTGTTTTCAGTCCACTCCTCGTCGTTATGGCCATGATCTGGCCCTTAGGGTTGCTTTCCGTCCTTGCTGAAAGCTTCCCTAGATCTCTTGGCGCTTCATTCGCCCTACTAGCAAGTTGTTATTCAAAGGCTTTTTGGGCCTTCGAAAATGAAGTCATAGAAGTCTCCATAGCGCTAAGCTTGATCAAGATAGCCTCGAGCACCGCGTCTTTCTTTTCCGGCTGGGACGAACTTGATCCTTTCCCCTGGCTCTTTAATGGAGTAGAAGAAGAAGAAGGGGAAGAGAGGAAAGGATTAGAGGAATCGTTAGAATTGGAGTTAGAATGATTGTTACTAGAATTTTGGTTGTTCGCCCTCCAATTATTGCTGTTGGATCCTCTATTGTTGTTGTAGTTGTTGTTCCGGGAACCGTTGTTGTTGTTACGGTATCCATTGTTGTTTTTCCTTGATCCTTGATCTTCCTTCTTGGTTTGAGCAACCAAGAGTTCCTTCAATTGCTTCACGTCATTCTTCAAAGACGTGAGTTGATTGTTGTTTGGCGGAGCTTCTTGGAAGTTAACTCTTTTAACTCCACCTTCAGCTCCTTGGTGGGTATATTTCTCCATATGCAAAGCTTGCTTCTCAATAAAGTCCCAAGCTTCGTCAATCGCCATGTCCATAAAGGTACCGGCGGATAGTAGTTGGAGGTTGAACTGGGTGCTTCCGTCCACTCCCTTGAAGAATATCTCCAACAACTCTATCTTTGGAATCCCATGATGTGGACAATCCAAAAGAATGTCTTTAAACCTCTCCCATGACTTGGACAAGCTCTCCTTGTCCTTCATAATGAATGCATTAATCTTCCCTCTCATTTCAGCGGTCTTAGAGGGGGGAAGAATTTAGTCAAGAATTCCGTAGTCATCTCCTCCCAAGTGCTGATTTTTCCTGGAGGAAGAGATTGATACCAAGTAAGAGCTCTATCTTTTAACGAAAAGTAAAAAGGTCTTAGCTTGTAGTTGTTGTTTTCAATTCTTGAGGGTCTCAAGGTCTCCATCAAGATCTCATAGTTTTGCAGATGTTGATGCGGAGATTCCTTCTCTAGCCCACCGAACTAGCATTGGCGAATCATGGAATGAACTTGCGGTCGAAGTTCGTAGTCATGGTCCGCCGGATCTCCTAGGTTAACTCCTGGATGCCTCAGTTGTTGATTGGGGTCCATCCTTTGACCTAGGGTTTGCGGGATTCCTGCAAAAAGAGCGCCTCGGACTGGCATCCGATGTGGAAGTACCTCGGCCGGGGCATCAGGTACTGGGACCTGCCTCGGTCGAGGATCTGCGACTGGGACCTGCATCGGTCCAGCATCGGGAACTGGATCTTCCCTCGGTCGAATTAGATACTGGTCTCGTAAGGCTGCCATATCTGCTTCGATCGCTTCAGTCATAGTGCGAGTTTCTTCTTTCTCTTGCCTCAGTTCTTCCCTGCTAAGGCGTACCTGTTCTAACGCCTCTTTCAACTCGGCCTCAAGATCGCGATTGTCTTGGTTGGACATCATCGCTTCTCTTAACCGTCGTTTGTATGTCTTTTCTGGTTCGGGATCGTAAGGAACGATTTCCTTCCCAGTACGGGTTCTTTGCATAAACCTAAGAAAGAACCTGCGAAAGTCACTCAAGTAGAGTGGTTAGTAGACACGGGGGCAAGTGCCCCAAAAGCAAACCGCAACCGGCTCGGTCTAGACCAAGTCCCCGGCAACGGCGCCAAAAACTTGTTCGCTCCAAACGGTGTGTGCAAGCTTTAAATTTATAACCCTAGATGTAAGCTTAAAACAGGATGCGAACCCGCAGTGTACGGGTCAATCGTAGTAAAAAGCAAGGAATTCCAGGGGTCGATCACAGGGACTTAGTGAAACAAAGTCGGAATAGGTAAGCTTTTGCAATTACTAACCACAAAAGCAATTAAAACAATCAAAGATGATAAAAGTCAATAAAGGAAATATGCAATTCTAGGGATTAAAGCATCTAGTTGTGGTTCCAACTCAAGATCTAAAGATAAGCGGACAAAGTTGAGATTTTTTCATAGGGAAGGTGTTACTAAAGTGGAATAGATCACTGGGTAAGTCTCACTACTCACTAATCCCAAACCGTAACTCCTATTACCGGGTAAGTCTGAAGGAATTAAGATAAAGAAATATAACCTCAAACTAACACACCACCTAAGGGAATAGAATCAACCTTTACCGGGTAAGTCTCAGGCTAACTCACAAAGATGGGATGAAAGCATACTCAAACCCCAATAAAGGATAAACCTTTATTACCTACACTTATGATCTTAGGTAAACAAACAAAGGAATTACCGGGTAAGTCTCATCCTATGCTTGCATTGAACCAGGAAAGGTGTAATAAGAATAGGATTTGGCAAACTCTAACACTTAACTCTCAGTTTCGGATCAGATAAGTCACCTCGGTCAGCCAAATTCCACCCCGGCCGAGATGTTCATCGACTGAGCGAGATGCTTAAGGTTAAGGTAAAGACTCGAACTTTCAGGGTCCTACTGTGATTAAGATTATTCTATCATTTTTTTTCCCACAACCTTCAGCCAATCACCCTAAAATCACACAAAGAGATTAGCCACTCATCATCATGAAAGTATTAATCAAGTATATGGGAAGAAAGAGAATAATTGAACAAGAAAACCTTAAGAGAAAGGCTTCAATAACTGAATCAATTATCAAAACAACAAGCGTTCCTTGGATAGAAATCCAACAAGACAACAAACAAAGAAGGGAATCTAAGATGATCTTACAAAAACCCTTCAAAAGCTATAAAAGCTATAGACTTTCTTCCTTCAACCTTCAAAAAGGTTCTTCAAATCTCCCAACCGGAGTATGGCTGCAGCGGTGTATAAAACACAATCGGTGGTATAGCATGTGATAGCGGATGTCGGATTTGTGGGAAATCCGACCCTTTTTATAGGAAAATTACTCTCCAAAGATAAGATATCTTAGAAAGATCTATTCCCATAAAAATAGGTAAAATATATGATCTATCATATCTTCTTCCTTCCAAGAGCCAAGCCCAAAAATATAAGATCCTCTTTCCAAAGATAAAAGATCTCAGCCAAGAATAAAATATTCTCGCCGCGTCCCAGGTGTTCGCCTCGGTCGAGTCGACTTCTCTGGATCACCTCGGTCGAGGTGACTCTGTAGTCAACCGAGGTGAGTCACAACTGAATGTGAAATCTCTCAAATCTGGTCCAAAGTGAATCTTTAATCCATGGCTATGCTTCCTGGATGTTTCCTTATGTTCCCGAATGTAGCTCCAATGACTCCATAGCTCATTTTTTATGCAAAACGTGCCATTTTACCTACGATTACAACAAAACTAGGTGTAGACCTCGATTCCCGCAAAGGTAGATGAAACGGTAATATAATCACATAATATACATACAAACGTGCAGATTATTGAAGATAAAACGTCTAAACAAACCCCAAAATAGACAATAATTCATGCTATCACCTAGGATGAGACTTACCCGGTAATTCCTTTGCTTGTTTACCCAAGATCATAAGTGTAGGTAATAAAGGTTTATCCTTATATTGGGGTTTGAGTGTGCCTTCATTCCATCTTTGTGAGTTAGCCTGAGACTTACCCGGTAAAGGTTGATTCTATTCCCTTAGTTGGAGTGTTGGTTTGAGATTATAGTTCCTTTCCTTAGTACCTTGAGACTTACCCGGTAATAGGTTCTTTAGGTTTGGGATTGTGAGTAGTGAGACTTAGCCGGTGATCTATTCCACTTTAGTAACACCTTCCCTTTGCAAAATCTCAGCTTTGTCCGCTTATCTTGAGATCTTGAGTTGGAACCACAACTAGATGCTTAAATCCCTAGAATTGCATATTCCTTTAATTGACTTTTTATCATCTTTGATTGCTTTAATTTCTTTTGTGGTTAGTTGCAATATTGACTACCTATATTGGTTTTGTTTCACCTAAGTCCCTGAGATCGACACCCCGGAATTCTTGCTTTTACTACGATTGACGCGTACACTGCGGGTTCGCATCCTTGTTTTAGGCATACATCTAGGGTTATAAATTTAAAGCTTGCACACACCGTTTGGATCGAACAAGTTTTGGCGTCGTTTCCGGGGACTGTTCTTGCTTTTTCCACTAATCATTCTACTTGAGTGTTCTTGCAGACTTGTGTTCTTAGGTACACGCGAAGTTCTTGTTCCGGCAATGAAACAGAGTTTTGCCAAAGAACAAGTTTTTGGCGCCGTTGCCGGGGCACTTGCCCCTGTTTCTACTAACCACTCTAGTTGAGTGATTTTCGCAGGTTGTTTTTTGTAGGTTTATGCGAAGAACCCGCGCTGGGAAGGAAGTCGTTCCTTATGATCCCGAACCAGAAAAGACATACAAAAGACGCTTGAAAGAAGCTAAGATGGCCAATCAAGAGAATTGCGATCTTGAGGCTGAATTGAAGGAGGCATTGGAACAACTACGCCTCAGCAAAGAAGAATTGCAATAGGAAAAGGAGGAAACTCGCGCAAGGATGGAAGCGATCGAAGCAGATATGGCAACTTTACGGGACCAATATCTACCTCCATCAGCTCTAGCTCCTCGACCGAGGCAGGACCCAGTCCCAGCTGCACCGGCAGAGATACTTCCACCTCGGATGCCAGTCCGAGATGCTCTTTTTGCAGGTATTCCACAGACCCTAGGGCAGAGGATGGACCCCAACCAACAACTGAGGCGTCCAAGAGTCAACCTAGGTGATCCAGCGGATCATGATTATGTGCTTCGACCGCAAGTTCTTTCCATGATTCGCCAATGCCAGTTTGGAGGACTAGAGAGGGAGTCTCCGCATCAACATCTACAAAACTATGAGATCTTGATGGAGACCTTGAGACCTTCAAGGCTGGAAAACAACAATTACAAGCTAAGGCCTTTCTACTTCTCTTTGAAAGATAGGGCGCTTACTTGGTATCAATCTCTTCCTCCAGGAAAAATCAACACTTGGGAAGAGATGACGGCGGAGTTCCTGACTAAATTCTTTCCCCCCTCAAAGACCGCTGAAATGAGAGGGAAGATCAATGCATTCATCATGAAAGACAAGGAGAGTTTGTCCAAGTCATGGGAGAGATTTAAAGACATCCTTTTGGATATCCCACATCATGGGATTCCAAAGATAGAGTTGTTGGAGATATACTTCAAGGGACTGGACGGAAACACCCAGTTTAACCTCCAACTACTATCCGCCGGCACGTTCATGGACATGCCGATTGACGAAGCTTGGGAGTTCATAGAGAAACAAGCTTTGCACATGGAGAAATACTCCCACCAACGAGCTGAAGGTGGAGTTAAAAGAGTTAACTTTCAAGAAGCTCCACCAAACATTGATCAACTCACCTCTTTGAAGAATGATGTGAAACAATTGAAGGAACTTTTGGTTGCTCAAACCAAGAAAGAAGATGAAGGATATCAAGGCTCAAGGAACAACAATGGTTACCGGAACAACAACAACGGTACCCGGAACAACAACTACAACAACAATAGAGGATCCAACAACAACAATTGGAGGACAAACAACCAAAATTCGGGTAACCCTTACTCTAACTCCAATTCGAATAACTCCTCTAATCCTTTCCTCTCTTCTTCTTCTTCTTCTACTCCATTGAAGAGCCAGGAGCCTGGATCAAGTTCGTCCCAACCGGAAAAGAAAGATGCGGTGCTAGAGGCCATCTTGATCAAGCTCAACTCTATGGAGACATCCGTGACTTCATTTTCGAAGGCACAAAAAGCCTTAGAACAAAAATTCTTTAACAAGGCGAATGAAGCGCCAAGAGATCCAGGGAAGCTTCCAGCAAGGACGGAAAGAAACCCCAAGGGACAGATCATGGCAATAAAGACGAGAAGTGGACTGAAAACTGCAGATCCAGTGCCTCGGTTGATGCTAGTACAAGCGAAGAACACCTCGGTCCAGGCACAGTCGAAGAACACTTCGGCCGAGATGCCAAGCGAGGTCGAACCTCAGAGAGCGTCGGACAAAACTAAAGTTTATGTTCCACCTCCTGCATATAAACCACCACTTTCATTCCCCCAGTCAAGGGCCAGAGCACATCTAGACAAGCATTTTGGTAAGTTCTTTGACTTGATGAATAAATTACATATTAGTATCCCTTTCCTTGATGCTATTCTAGGGATGCCCGCATATGGGAAGTTCTTAAAAGAGATTCTATCAAGGAAGAGGAAGTTGGAAGATTTTGGTGAAGTAAGGATGACATCTAAATCCTCGGAGCTTATTCAAATCATGAAGGAGAAGATGCCGCCTAAATTAAGAGATCCCGGCTCATTCTGCATTCCCATTCAAGTCGGGGATGTCACTTGTGAGGCATTATGTGATCTAGGAGCCAACGTGAGCATCATCCCGCTGGAGCTATGTGTTAGGATCGGACTTGGAGAGCCCAAGCCGGTGAAGATACGGTTGTACATGGCGGACCGCTCCATTACCCATCCCATGGGCATTTTGGAAGACGTTCCGGTTAAGTTAGGTAACTTCTATTTACCTATAGACTTTGTGTGCTTATTATTCCCGCAGATTACCCCGTTCCTATCATTCTCGGGAGACCATTTCTAGCAACTTCGGGTTGAAATGTGGAATGTAAGAACGCCAAGTTGCAATTCAACATTGGCGGTGATCAAGTTAAGTTTGCATTGCTTGCGGCAATGAAGGGAGAGCAGTTAGGAGATGATATCTTCAACATCTATGATGAAGAAGAATCAAGAGAATTGGTGAGCTCTATCCTTATTAATGATCCACTTGAGAGAGTTATTAGCTTTAGCTTAATGGAGGAAGGTATAGATGTTTCTTGTGATGCAGATATACGGAGCTTAAAGGCGCTGGAAGAAGATCAAGGAGCTAAAGTCGAAAAACTAATCCAGGAGAAGAAGATCTCCAGTTTCGGTCCCAGTTTCAGTACCTCGACCGAGGCACCTTCTGGACCAAGCGAGGTGTTCTTGACTGAAGAACATCTCGGTCACCCTCTCTGGACCTCGACCAAGGTCGAAAGCGAGATGATGTCAACTAAGATTTCTGAAAGTCCAGTTCTTCGATCTACTCCACTGAAAGGAGGAAGCAAAGATCCACCTCAGAAAGCACCCCCAGTTGTGGAGCTTAAACAACTCCCAAGTCACTTGAGGTATGCTTTTCTTGGACCGGATTCTACTTATCCCGTCATTGTTAGTGCTTCCCTCTCCGAATCTAAATTATCTAAACTAATGCATGTCCTGAGGAAGCATCAAAAGGCTTTG
Organism: Fagopyrum esculentum; assembly: GCA_033239045.1. NCBI lineage: Eukaryota > Viridiplantae > Streptophyta > Magnoliopsida > Caryophyllales > Polygonaceae > Fagopyrum > Fagopyrum esculentum. The sequence goes on along the minus strand of BSUD01000002.1, from coordinate 102,298,283 downwards.
GGTTACTATTGATGATCTTATTGACATTAAGCCTTCTTTCTGCATGCATAGAATACTAATGGAGGATGATCATAAGATTTCACGGGAACCTCAAAGACGGTTAACAAGGCGAATATGAAAGAGGTTGTGAAGAAAGAAATTCTTAAGTTGTTGGATGCAGGTATCATATTTCCTATCTCGGACAGCAAGTGGGTGAGTCCGGTGCATGTGGTTCCGAAGAAAGGAGGGATGACCGTTGTGACGAATAAGAACAACGAGTTAATCCCAACTAGGACGTCACGGGCTGGAGGGTGTGCATCGATTATAGGAAGCTGAACGTGGCCACTCGGAAGGACCATTTTCCACTTCCCTTCATCGATTAAATGCTCGAATGGTTGGCCCAGCATTCACATTTTTGCTATTTAGATGGCTATAGTGGCTTCTTTCAGATTCCTATCCATCCGGATGATCAAGAGAAGACCACTTTCACTTGTCCATGGGGGACATTCGCTTATAGGAGGATGCCATTTGGATTATGTAATGCACCCGCTACCTTTCAGCGATGCATGATGGTTATCTTTTCCAAGTATATAGAGGAAATCATGGAGGTATTTATGGATGATTTTTCAGTATATGGTTCTTCTTTTAATGATTGCCTATCTAACCTTTCTCTAGTGCTACAAAGATGTTAAGACACTAATCTCGTCTTAAATTGGGAGAAGTGTCACTTTATGGTTAATGAAGGCATCGTGCTAGGACACCTCGTTTCTAATCGAGGTATTGAAGTCGATCGAGCTAAGATTGAGACTATTGAGAAACTTCCTCCCCCTTGTTCTGTTAAGGGAGTGCGGAGTTTTCTCGGACATGCAGGGTTCTATAGGAAATTCATCAAGGACTTCTTGAAGATCTCTAAACCACTAACTAACCTCCTGAATAAAGATGTTGTTTTTGAGTTTTCGTAGGAGTGTCTCGATGCATTCTACAGGATTAAGGAAGCGTTGATCTCCGCTCCCATTATCCAACCTCCGGATTGGACCTTGCCCTTTGAGATCATGTGCGATGCGAGTGATGTGGCAGTAGGAGCGGTGCTTGGACAAAAAAAGGATGGCAGGACCACCGCCATTTACTATGCTAGCAAGACGCTAGATGAAGTCCAGCGAAACTACGCCACCACCGAAAAGGAGCTATTGGCGGTTGTATATGCTTTTGAGAAATTTCGTTCCTACTTAGTAGGGGCAAAGGTTATTGTTTACACTGACCATGCAGTTACTTGCTTGCTAAGAAGGACGCCAAGCCACGTCTTATTCGATGGATTCTCTTACTTCAAGAGTTTGACCTAGAGATTCACGATAAGAAGGGATCCGAAAATTCTGTTGCGGATCACCTCAATCGGCTACCTCCATCTACACTCGAGAAGGACGAACCACCCATAGACGATTCATTCCCCGATGAGCACTTGCACTTGTTGGAACGGTTGATGGACTTCCTTATCTCACCCCATGATGGAGGTGAAGTATGGGGTGAAGATACCTCCCAACATGTTTAAGGAAACCGTACGGTCCAGATAGCGACCTTAAATCAAGCGCTTCTTGGGAGGCAACCCAAGGTATTGCTTTATTTTCCCTTTTTCTAGTCTAGTTTTAGATAGTTTGCTTTTGCTTTGCTTTGCTTTGTTTTTGGCGTCCTGGACAGACAACAGGTGACATCTAAGGAAGGAATACAACCCAGGCGCAACACTAGAAGGACAGAAGTTCGAGAATTTGAGAAGACGGAGTTTGACTGAGACACATCTCAGTTGCTGTCACAGCACCTCGACCGATATGAGTCTTGAGCAACTGAGGCAACTAGGGTTACTGAAGATCCACCTCGGTCAGTACCACCTTCGTCCAGTCGAGACCATCTCGACCGAGGTGACAGCAGTTCCAAAAAAGGGTATAAAAGGGGGCTGAGATTTCTCTCTCTTCCCTCTCTCACCTTCTCGACCGCGGCACCCCAAATCACCTCGTTCTCCAATCTTCGATCGTTTTCAACGATTCTTGCTTCCAAACTGCAAGGAAAGGGTAGAGGATCAGTTTGCAAGCGACAATCTGCAACAAAAACGCTCCAAATCGGCCAAATCTGGGGTAATTCGAAAAAAACCCTAACTCCCTCTTCTTCCACTGTTTACGATCAATTTGGGCTTTGGTTGCCCTTGCATTGTGCTGGAAAAGGATTAAGTACCCCATAGGAACCATTGGTAGTGATATCGGGGGAAAAGAACTGGATTTCTGAGAGTTTCGATCGAACAACACATCGCCTCGGTCCAGTCGACCTGTGCCTTGGCCGAGGTGTTCTTGAGAGTTGTCAGGGCAACCGAGGTGGTCTGACAGAGAGAGAGGAAGATGAGTTCTGACAAACAGCTGGTTCTGAGAGATAGATCCTCTCCCTCTCATTCTTCTTCTTCTCGTCGATCCATACCGGTGATCCACGAGCGTCACCAGGTCGATTATGACCGTATTACTGCACGTCCAGTGGTGTACCACGATTTTTAGATATTTCTACTTTTGACTGCCTCTACGTGGATGATGATCTGAGGCGGATGATAGCTATGGTGGGGTTGGAGCAGTTTACTGAGATTAGAGGTCCAGCCTACCTCGAGCCCACCTTGGAGTTTGTGAGCTCTGTGACCTACCTGCCTACAAAGCGGGCCATCAAGTACCGGTTGATGAACATGAACTACTTAGTTCCGCTGGACCATTGAAGAGATATCTTCGGCTTCCCGGCCCCCACAGTTGCTGATTTTCCTTCTCGAGCCGTGGCTCGAGAGTTTTGGGGACAAATAGCTCACGTGGTTGAGCATGCTAATAGGTGGAGACCTGAAGATTCCAAGGAGCGGATTATCTTCCACCTAGCCTTTAGACTAGCCCACCGGATCTTTAGCGAGACACTTCTGGCACGTACTGAGACGCCCCAGAAGATTAGACAAGGGGAGTTGCTGAGTCTATACTGTATGGTTACCGGAGGAGTTCTTGACTTCGGAGTGATGCTGGCAGAGGATTTACACAAGATAAAGGCGAAGGCGAAGGGAGATATTTGCTGCGGCGGTCTAGTGACTCACATCGCGAGTTACATGGACTTAGATTTGAGTGCTTGTACTATGGTGGCGGCTGCCAAGCCGCTTGGGCTGCAGGAGATGATTACGAGGAGGATCTTGGTTCCTCGCGGACTTACTATGCCGTATGTGGCGATGCCCTGGGAGCAGACTGCCCCTCAGGTTATTAGATGGTCATCTCAGTTCTCAGTACTTGACCCGCAGTACTGGTACACCGTGTGGATTCCTCTCATAGAGGACGCTAGAGACGCAGCAGCAGCAGCCCAGGAGTAGGACGAGGAGGAGGTTGAGGAGGAGGCAGATGAGGATGACGGTGGCGGTGCTGCCATGGACACATGTACAGATACAACTGGTACCAGCATACCAGTCGTCGATCTAGACGACGAGGAGACAGATACACCGGACAACGCGAAGTTCTTGTTCCGGCAACGAAACAGAGTTTCGCCAAAGAACAAGTTTTTGGCGCCGTTGCAGGGGACTTGGTCTAAACCGAGCCAGTTGCGGTAGTCTTTCGGGGCACTTGCCCCTATTTCTACTTACCACTCTACTTGAGTGACTTTCGCAGGTTGTTTCTTGGAGGTTATTGCGAAGAACCCGCGCTGAGAAGGAAATCGTTCCTTACGATCCCGAACCAGAAAAGACATACAAAAGACGCTTGAAAGAAGCTAAGATGGCCGATCAAGAGAATCGCGATCTTGAGGCCGAATTGAAAGAGGCATTGGAACAACTACGCCTCAGCAAAGAAGAATTGTGATAGGAAAAGGAGGAAACTCGCGGAAGGACGGAAGCGATCGAAGCAGATATGGCGACTTTACGGGACCAATATCTACCTCGACCAGTTCTAGCTCCTCGACCGAGGCAGGACCCAGTCCCAGCTGCCCCGGCCGAGATACTTCCACCTCGGATGCCAGTCCGAGATGCTCTTTTATGCAGGTATTCCACAGACCGTAGGGCAGAGGATGGACCCCAACCAGCAACTGAGGCGTCCAAGAGTCAACCTAGGTGATCCAACGGATCATGATTATGAGCTTCGACCGTAAGTTCTTTCCATGATTCGCCAATGCCAGTTTGGAGGGCTAGAGAGGGAGTCTCCGCATCAACATCTACAAAACTATGAGATCTTGATAGAGACCTTGAGACCTTCAAGGCTGGAAAACAACAATTACAAGCTAAGGCCTTTCTACTTCTCTTTGAAAGATAGGGCGCTTACTTGGTATCAATCTCTCCCTCTAGGAAAAATCAACACTTGGGAAGAGATGACGGCGGAGTTCCTGACTAAATTCTTTCCCCCCTCAAAGACCGCTGAAATGAGAGGGAAGATCAATGCATTCATCATGAAAGACAAGGAGAGTTTGTCCATGTCATGGGAGAGATTTAAAGACATCCTTTTGGATTGCCCACATCATGGGATTCTAAAGATAGAGTTGTTGGAGATATACTTCAAGGGACTGGATGGAAACACCCAGTTCAACCTCCAACTACTATCCACCGGCACGTTCATGGACATGCCGATTGACAAAGCTTGGGAGTTCATAGAGAAACAAGCTTTGCACATGGAGAAATACTCCCACCAAGGAGCTGAAGGTGGAGTTAAAAGAGTTAACTTTCAAGAAGCTCCACCAAACAATGATCAACTCACCTCTTTGAAGAATGATGTGAAACAATTGAAGGAACTTTTGGTTGCTCAAACCAAGAAAGAAGATGAAGGATATCAAGGCTCAAGGAACAACAATGGTTACCGGAACAACAACAACGGTTCCCGGAACAACAACTACAACAACAATAGAGGATCCAACAGCAACAATTGGAGGACAAACAACCAAAATTCGGGTAGCCCTTACTCTAACTCCAATTCGAATAACTCCTCCAATACTTTCCTCTCTTCTTCTTCTTTTTCTTCTTCTACTCCATTGAAGAGCCAGGATCCTGGATCAAGTTCGTCCCAACCGGAAATGAAAGATGCGGTGCTAGAGGCCATCTTGATCAAGCTCAACTCTATGGAGACATCCATGACTTCATTTTCGAAGGCACAAAAAGCCTTAGAACAACAATTCTTTAACAAGGCGAATGAAGCGCCAAGAGATCCAGAGAAGCTTCCAGCAAGGACGGAAAGCAACCCCAAGGGACAGATCATGGCAATAACGACGAGAAGTGGACTGAAAACTGCAGATCTAGTGCCTCGGTCGATGCCAGTACAAGCGAAGAACACCTCGGTCCAGGCACAGTCGAAGAACACTTCGGCCGAGATGCCAAGCGAGGTCGAACCTCAGAGAGCGTCGGACAAAACTGAAGTTTATGTTCCACCTCCTACATATAAACCACCACTTCCATTCCCCCAGTCAAGGGCCAGAGCACATCTAGACAAGCATTTTGGTAAGTTCCTTGACTTGATGAATAAATTACATATTAATATCCCTTTCCTTGATGCTATTCTAAGGATGCCCGCATATGGGAAGTTCTTAAAAGAGATTCTATCAAGGAAGAGGAAGTTGGAAGATTTTGGTGAAGTAAGGATGACATCTAAATCCTCGGAGCTTATTCAAATCATGAAGGAGAAGATGCCGCCCAAATTAAGAGATCCCTGCTCATTCTGCATTCCCATTCAAGTCGGGGATGTCACTTGTGAGGCATTGTGTGATCTACGAGCCAGCGTGAGCATCATCCCGCTGGAGCTATGTGTTAGGATCGGACTTGGAGAGCCCAGCCGGTGAAGATACGGTTGTACATGGCGGACCGCTCCATTACCCATCCCTTGGGCATTTTGGAAGACGTTCCGGTTAAGTTAGGTAACTTCTATTTACCTATAGACTTTGTTGTGCTTGATATTCCCGCAGATTACCCCGTTCCCATAATTCTCGGGAGACCATTTCTAGCAACTTCGGGTTGAAATGTGGATTGTAAGAACGCCAAGTTGCAATTCAACATTGGCAGTGATCAAGTTAAGTTTGCATTGCTTGCGGCAATGAAGGGAGAGCAGTTAGGGGATGATATCTTCAACATCTATGATGAAGAAGAATCAAGAGAATTGGTGAGCTCTATCCTTATTAATGATCCACTTGAGAGAGTTATTAGCTTTAGCTTAATGGAGGAAGCTATAGATGTTTGTTGTGATGCAATACGGAGCTTAAAGGCGCTGGAAGAAGATCCAGGAGCTAAAGTCGAAAAACTAATCCAGGAGAAGAAGATCTCCAGTTTCGGTCCCAGTTGCAGTACCTCGACAGAGGCACCTTCTGGACCAAGCGAGGTTTTCTCGACTGAAGAACATCTCGGTCACCCTCTCTGGACCTCGACCGAGGTCGAAAGCGAGCTGATGTCAACTGAGAATAACAAACTTCTTACCCCCTTTTTTGACAATCATTTGGTGGAACACTTTCTCCACCACACTTCTGATAATAAAGGGCCTTGGTATGCTGACATTGTTAATTATCTTGTTTGCCAGGAAAAACTTGCCCGGATTGACGTACGCTCAAAGGAAGAAATTCTTTAAAGATGTACGCCATTACTATTGGGATGAACCTCTACTATTTAAGAGAGGTCCGGATGGGATGTTTCGAAGATGCATTCCGGAAGATGATGTTACTAGTGTCATACGGCATTGTCACTCGCTTCCTTGTGGAGGGCATGCTAGCGCTCACAAAATGTGCGCCAAGGTATTACGTTCCGGTTTCTTTTGGCCTACATTATTTAAGGATGTGCAAACATTTGTTGTCTCTTGTGATGCATGCCAAAGAACAGGGAACCTATCTAGAAGGAACGAGATGCCACTCAATAACATACAAGAGGTTGAGATCTTTGATGTATGGGGAGTTGATTTAATGGGACCTTTCCCATCATCCGGAGGAAACCTCTACATCCTTCTAGCTGTTGACTACGTCTCTAGATGGGTTAAAGCAATTGCCTCTCCCACAAACGACGCCATGGTGGTCGTGAAGTTCTTTAATAGGACTATCCTCCCACGTTTTGGGATGCCACGCATCATCATCAGCGATGGAGGGACACATTTCATCAACCGGAAGTTCAAAGCACTTCTATCGAAGTATGGGGTAACCCACAAGGTAGCAACCCCTTATCACCCTCAAACTAGTGGACAGGTCGAGATCTCAAATAGAGAAATTAAAGTAATCTTGGAGAAGACCGTCTCTAGGAAGAGGAAAGATTGGTCCATGAAGTTGGATGACGCTCTTTGGGCTTACAGGACCGCATTCAGGACTCCCATTGGTACCACCCTTATAATTTGGTATATGGGAAGTCTTGTCATTTACCCGTTGAGTTGGAACATAAAGCATATTGGGCGATCAAATGGTTGAACTTCGACATCAAAGACGCCGGTGAAAAGCGACTATTAGACATCAACGAGCTGGAGGAGCTGCGTTTGTATGCTTATGAGAATGCGAAGATCTACAAAGAAAGGACGAAGAAATGGCATGACAAGCGTATCATTCCTAAGGAGCTTAAAGAAGGAGACTTAGTTCTACTCTTCAACTCCCGCCTCTGCCTCTTTCCAGGTAAGTTGAAATCTAGATGGACCGGATCTTATGTTGTGAAACATGTTTTCCCTTATGGTGCAGTTGAGATTTAGGGAGAAACAAGTGGAAGCTTCAAGGTCAATGGTCATAGATTTAAGAAATACAAACCGGAAGTCCCGGTTAAGGAAGTTGCACCACTGTACCTTGTTTGAAGACACCGTACGGTCCAGCTAGCGACCTTAAATCAAGCGCTTCTTGGGATGCAACCAAAGGTATTGCTTTCTTTTCCCTTTTTCTAGTCTAGCTTTAGATAGTTTGCTTTTTCTTTGCTTTGTTTTTGGCGTCCTGGACAAACAACAGGTGACATCTAAGGAAGGAATTCAACCTAGGCGCAACACTTGAAGGACAAAAGTTCGAGAATTTGAGAAGACGGAGTTTGACTGAGACACATCTCGGTTGTTGTACAACACCTCGACCGAGATGATTCTTGAGCAACCGAGGTGACTAGGGTCACTGAAGATCCTCCTCGGTCAGTACCACCTCGGTCCAGTCGAGACCATCTCGACCGAGGTGACAGCAGTTCCAGAAAAGGGTATAAAAGGGGGCTGAGATTTCTCTCTCTTCCCTCTCTCACCTTCTCGACCGCGGCACCCCTAATCACCTCATTCTCCAATTTTCGATCGTTTTCAACGATTCTTGCTTCCAAACTGCAAGGAAAGGGTAGAGGATCGGTTTGCAAGCGACAATCTGCAACAAAAACGCTCCAAATTGGCCAAATCTGGGGTAATTCGAAAAAAAACCCTAACTCCCTCTTCTTCCACTGTTTACGATCAATTTGGGCTTTGGTTGCCCTTGCATTGTGCTGGAAAAGGATTAAGTACCCCATAGGAACCATTGGTAGTGATATCGGGGGAAAAGAACTGGATTTCTGAGAGTTTCGATCGAACAACACATCGCCTCGGTCCAGCCGACCGGTGCCTCGGCCGAGGTGTTCTTGAGAGTTGTCAGGGCAACCGAGGTGGTCTGACAGAGAGAGAGAAAGATGAGTTCTGACAGAAGCTGGTTCTGAGAGATAGATCCTCTCCCTCTCCTTCTTCTCGTCGATCCATACCGGTGATCCACGAGCGTCACCAGGTCAATTATGACCGTATTGCTGCTCGTCCAGTGGTTGCACCACGGTTTTTAGATATTTCTGCATTCGACTGCCTCTACGTGAATGATGATCTGAGGCGGATGATAGCTATGGTGGGGTTGGAGCAATTTACTGAGATTAGAGCTCTAGCCTACCTCGAGCCCACCTTGGAGTTTGTGAGCTCCGTGACCTACCTGCCTATAGAGCGGGCCATCAAGTAACGGTTGATGAACCGGAACTACTTAGTTCCGATGGACCATTGGAGAGATATCTTCGGCTTCCCGGCCCCCACAGTTGCTGATTTTCCTTCTCGAGCCGTGGCTCGAGAGTTTTGGGGACATATAGCTCACGTGGTTGAGCATACTGATAGGTGGAGACCTGGAGATTCCAGGGAGCGGATTATCTTCCACCTAGCCTTTAGACTAGCCCACTGGATCTTTAGCGAGACACTTCTGGCGCGTACTGAGACGCCCCAGAAGATTAGACAAGGGGAGTTGCTGAGTCTATACTGTATGGTTACCGGAGGAGTTCCTGACTTCGGAGTGATGCTGGCAGAGGATTTACACAAGATAAAGGCAAAGGCGAAGGGAGATATTTGCTGCGGCGGTCTAGTGACTCACATCGCGAGTTACATAGACTTAGATTTGAGTGCTTGTACTATGGTGGCGGCTGCCAAGCCGCTTGGGCTGCAGGAGATGATTACGAGGAGAATCTTGGTTCCTCGCGGACTTACTACGCCGTATGTGGCGATGCCCTGGGAGCAGACTGCCCCTCAGGATATTAGATGGTCATCTCAATTCTTAGTATTTGACCCGCAGTACTGGTACACCGCGTGGATTCCTCTCATAGAGGACGTTAGAGACGCAGCAGCAGCAGTAGCCCAGGAGCAGGACGAGGAGGAGGTTGCGGAGGAGGCAGATGAGGATGACGGTGGCGGTGCTGCCATGGACACAGGTACAGATACAGATGGTACCAACATACCAGTCGTCGATCTAGACGACGAGGAGACAGAGGAGGAGCCAACTACAGCACCAGCTCGTCCTGCCAGGCGTAGGGTATGCAGGCAGGGGGATCTAGTCGCTCACCGCCGGATTGATGATCTGATGGATCAGATGATAGACTCCTACGCCGCCTTATCCATAGAGATGAGGGAGATACGGGAGAGCCAACACTACCAGCGCAGGATGGCTGAGATTCAGTTCAGCAGGTCATGGGCTACCCGTTTGACCCATCTCAGTAGCCGTACGTGCCACCACCACCACCACCACCGGATTTGGATTCGGGCTTGCAGGATTTCTATATTTATTTATTATGCAGCTCATTGTTGTCCGGTGAGTACTCTGTTTCTTTAGACTTATTTTGACCCATTGGGATAATGTGTCTCAAGTATGGGGTATTTGGATGTATTTATATGACTTATGTGTATGCTTGTATGACTCGGTTCAGATATTTATGATTTTCTTTATGCTCTATGTTTTTATCTAAGACTACATGCATGCATACAGGTTATTTGATTGAGAAAAACGTCAAAAACTGGTTAAGAAAAAAATAATTTTATGACCTCAACCGAAGTGACTCTGACCAATCGAGGTGCAGTACCTCGGTTGACTTAGAACATCTCGACCGAGACGGTTTAACTGAGAAAGTTTTTGAAACGATTTTTGTGCTTCTTATCTAGATATGACCTCAGTGATGATTTTGTTTGCTGACTGGTTTTGAAATCTTTATATGTTTGAAAGGTTTTATGATATATTTAAGTTGCAAAATGCTTTGTTTGAAATTTTGGCATGTTTAATACTTTGTTTCTATCAAAATTATGTTGAATTTGAAGGTTGATACCACATGATGAGTTCTATCACTTTCTTCCTGGGATGATTAAGGCAATTCATTCTCTTCTCTTCTTCTTCTTGATCATGCTTAGCCCCTCATATACATATTTGCCTCCCTTTACCTATCCGAGAATTTGGAAGCAAGCAAGTGAAAAGCAAGTGAAAGAAAAGTTGAGATTGTTGGCTGGAAGTTAGAAAGAAACAAATAGGTTTGGGAAAGTCAATCATGATGATGAGTAACTCGGCACCATTCACATAGCCGGGTGTTTGTGTCTTGCCAAAGTCGGATTGAGCGATATTCCTAACGGGTCATGGTATGCGCATCAAGGGTTTGAGGCATCTCGAGAAATTGATGATTGCTGATCTCGTAGGCTTCGGTTATTGTGCACCTCTATCCATGCATCCCAAAAAGTAAAATAAAAGGTAAAAATAAGCAAAGCTTATTGGTGGAAGATGTTGATGTTCAAAGGAAGTGAAGTAAAGAACCTTTTCCCGGATTCTAGCACCACATTCCCTATATACATCCCACCCTCACACGTTTCTTGACCTTCTCTTGAAAAGACCTTGAGACCTCGAGCTTGTTCGCTCCAAATGGTGTGTGCAAGCTTTAAATTTATAACCCTAGATGTATGCCTAAAACAAGGATGCGAACCCGCAGTGTACGGGTCAATCGTAGTAAAAGCAAGAATTTCGGGGTGTCGATCTCAGGGACTTAGGTGAAACAAAACCAATATAGGTAGTTAATATTGCAACTAACCACAAAAGCAATTAAAGCAATCAAAGATGATAAAAAGTCAATTAAAGGAATATGCAATTCTAGGGATTTAAGCATCTAGTTGTGGTTCCAACTCAAGATCTCAAGATAAGCGGACAAAGCTGAGATTTTGCTAAGGGAAGGTGTTACTAAAGTGGAATAGATCACCGGGTAAGTCTCACTACTCACAATCCCAAACCTAAAGAACCTATTACCGGGTAAGTCTCAAGTTACTAAGGAAAGGAACTATAATCTCAAACCAACACTTCAACTAAGGGAATAGGATCAACCTTTACCAAGTAAGTCTCAAGCTAACTCACAAAGATGGAATGAAGGCACACTCAAACCCCAATATAAGGATAAACCTTTATTACCTACACTTATGATCTTGGGTAAACAAGCAAAGGAATTACCGGGTAAGTCTCATCCTAGGCTTGCATTGAACCAGGAAAGGTGTAATAAGAATAGGATTTGGCAAACTCTAACACTTAACTCTCAATTTCGGATCAGAAAGGTCACCTCGGTCAGACGAATTCCACTCCGGCCGAGATGTTCATCGACTGAACGAGATGTTCCAGGGTTAAGGATAAAGACTCGAGCTTTCAAGGTCCTACTGGAATTTAAGATTATTCTATCATTGTTTTTCCCACAACCTTCAGCCAATCACCCTAGAATCACAGAAAGAAATTAGCCACTCATCATCATGAAAGAAATAAAGAAATATAAGGGAAGAAAATGAATATTTGAACACAAAAACCTTAAGAATAAGGCTTCAATAACCGAATCAAATATCACAAATAAGCGTTCCTTGGATCACAAATATAACAAGACAAATCAACAAGAAGGGAATCTAAGAAAGTCTTACAAAACCCTTCACAAAAGCTATAAAAGCTATTAACTTCCTTCCTTCAACCTTCCTAAAATCCTTCCTATCAGTAGTTTCTTCAATCCCCAGCTGTTATGATGGTAGCGGGTTTTTCGGTGATGCGCCGATCTTGAATTGTGGAAAATCCAACCCTTTATATAGGAAAACTATCTTCCAAAGATAAAATATCTTGAAAAGATATTATCTTAATAAAATATATCTTAATCTCTAAAATAGATCTCCAAAATATATAATCTTCCTTCCAGAAATCCAGCCCAAAAATATAAGATCTCTCCTTCCAAAAATAAAAGATCTCAGCCAAGAATAAACGATCTCGCCGCGTCAGAGTATTCGCCTCGGTCGAGACGCTCCTCTAGATCAGCTCGGTCGAGATGACACTGTGGTCAATCGAGGTGACTCTCAACTGAATGTGAAATCTCTTAAATCTGGTCCAAAGTAAATATTTAATCCATTTCCATGCTTCCTGGATTCTTCCTTAAGCTCCTGAATGTAGCTCTAATGACTCCTTAGCTCCTTTAGCTCCATTTTATGTAAAACGTGCTATTTCACCTACGATTACAACGAAACTTGGTGTAAACCTCGATTCCCGCAAAGGTAGATGAAACAACGATATAATCACATAATATACATTCAAACATGTAGATTATTGAAGATAAAACGTCTAAACAGGTCCCAAAATATAGACTATAATTCATGTTATCAAAATACCCCATGGTAGCACCGCCACTGGATTGGGATTAGGGCTTGCAGGATTTCTTTATTTATTTATCATGCAGCTCAGTGTTGTCCGGTGAGTACTCTGTTTCTTTAGACAAAATTTTTTTACCCATTGGGACAATATGTCTCAAGTATGGTGTATTTGGATGTATTTATATGACTTATGTGTATGCTTGTATGACTCGGTTCGGATATTTATGATTTTCTTTATGCTCTATGTGTTTATCTGAGACTACATGCATGCATACAGGTTATTTGATTGAGAAAAACGTCAAAAACTGGTTAAGAAAAAAAAATATTTATGACCTCGACTGAAGTGACTCTGACCAATCGAGGTGCAGCACCTCGGTTGACTTAGAACATTTCGACCGAGACGGTTTAACTGAGAAAGTTTTCGAAACGATTTTTGTGCTTCTTATATAGATACGACCTCAGTGATGATTTTGTTTGCTGACTGGTTTTGAAATCTTTATATGTTTGAAAGGTTTTATGATATATTTAAGTAGCGAATGCTTTGTTTGAAATTTTGGCATGTTTAATACTTTGTTTCTATCAAAATTATGTTGAATTTGAAGGTTGACACCACATGATGAGTTCTATCACTTTCTTTCTGGGATGATTAAGGCAATTCATTCTCTTCTCTTCTTCTTCTTGATCATGCTTTAGCCCCTCATATACATATTTGCCTCCCTTTACCTATCCGGAAATTTGGAAGCAAGCAAGTGAAAGAAAAGTTGAGATTGTTGGCTGGAAGTTAGAAAGAAACAAATAGGTTTGGGAAAGTCAATCATGATGATGAGTAACTCGGCACCATTCACATAGCCGGATGTTTGTATCTTGCCAAAGTCGGATTGAGCGATATTCCTAACGGGTCATGGTATGTGCATCAAGGGTTTGAGGCATCTCGAGAAATTGATGATTGCTGATCTCCTAGGCTTCGGTTAGTGTGCACCTCTGTCCATGCATCCCAAAAAGTAAAATGAAAAAAAAGCAAAGCTTATTGGTGGAAGATGTTGAAGTTCAAAGGTAGTGAAGTAAAGATCCTTTTCCCGGATTCTAGCACCACATTCCCTATATACATCCCACCCTCACATGTATCTTGACCTTCTCTTGAAAAGACCTTGAGACCTCGAGCTTGTTGATTGACTTGGTTGTTTAAACTGGATTATACATGATTAATTTCGATAGTTATGATTTATTATGCATTCTATGATTTTATGCAAAGATGAACAACTTTCTTATATTTATAAAATGTTTTGAACATGTTTTGATTTTAAATTCCATGAAGCATTCTCTTAGAGTGATCTATGAGTGGAGCACACCACCAAAAATGTTTTGAAATACTTTTCATTGATCTTTACGACCTATAATCCATTCTATCTTGTACTTAAGATTTGGAACTTGCTTGGGGACAAGCAAGGGACAAGTATGGGGTATTTTGATAGCATGAATTATAGTCTATATTTTGGGACCTGTTTAGACGTTTTATCTTCAATAATCTGCATGTTTGAATGTATATTATGAGAGTATATCGTCGTTTCATCTACCTTTGGGGGAATCGAGGTCTACACCAAGTTTCGTTGTAATCGTAGGTGAAATAGAGCACGTTTTGCATCAAAATGGAGCTAAAGGAGCTAAGGAGTCATTAGATCTACATTCAGGAGCTTAAGGAAGAATCCAGGAAGCATGGAATTGGATTAGAGATTCATTTTGGACCAGATTTATGAGATTTCACATTCAGTTGAGAGTCACCTCGGTTGACCACAGTGTCATCTCGACCGAGGTGATCTAGAGGAGCGTCTCGACCGAGGCGAATACTCTGACGCGGCGAGATCGTTTATACTTGGCTGAGATCTTTTATTTTTTGAAGGAGAGATCTCATATTTTTGGGTTGGATTTCTTGAAGGAAGATTATATATTTTGGAGATCTAATTTAGAGATTAAGATATATTTTATTAGGATAATATCTTTTCATGATATTTTATCTTTGGAAGATAGTTTTCCTATATACAGGGTTGGATTTTCCACAATTCAGGATCGGCGCATCACCGAAAAACCCGCTACCAACATAACCGCTGGGGATTGTAGAAGTTACAGTTAGGAAGGATTTTAGGAAGGTTGAAGGAAGGAAGTTAATAGCTTTTATAGCTTTTGTGAAGGGTTTTGTAAGACTTTCTTAGATTCCCTTCTTGTTGATTTGTCTTGTTAGATTTGTGATCCAAGGAACGCTTATTTGTGATATTTGATTGAGTTATTGAAGCCTTGTTCTTAAGGTTTTTGTGTTCAAATATTCATTCTCTTCCCTTATATTTGATTATTGCTTTCATGATGATGAGTGACTAATTTCTTTGTGTGATTCTAGGGTGATTGGCTGAAGGTTGTGGGAAAAACAATGATAGAATAATCTTAAATTCCAGTAGGACCCTGAAAGCTCGAGTCTTTATCCTTAACCCTGGAACATCTCGTTCAGTCGATGAACATCTCGGCCGGGGTGGAATTCGTCTGACCGAGGTGACCTTTCTGATCTGAAACTGAGAGTTAAGTGTTAGAGTTTGCCAAATCCTATTCTTATTACACCTTTCCTGGTTCAATGCAAGCCTAGGATGAGACTTACCCGGTAATTCCTTTGCTTGTTTACCCAAGATCATAAGTGTATGTAATAAAGGTTTATCCTTATATTGGGGTTTGAGTGTGCCTTCATTCCATCTTTGTGAGTTAGCCTGAGACTTACCCGGTAAAGGTTGATTCTATTCCCTTAGTTGGAGTGTTGGTTTGAGATTATAATTCATTTCCTTAGTACCTTGAGGCTTACCCGGTAATAGGTTCTTTAGGTTTGGGATTGTGAGTAGTGAGACTTACCCGGTGATCTATTCTACTTTAGTAACACCTTCCCTTTGCAAAATCTCAGCTTTGTCCGCTTATCTTGAGATCTTGAGTTGGAACCACAACTAGATGCTTAAATCCCTAGAATTGCATATTCCTTTAATTGACTTTTTATCATCTTTGATTGCTTTAATTGCTTTTGTGGTTAGTTGGAATATTGACTACCTATATTGGTTTTGTTTCACCTATGTCCCTGAGATCAACACCCCGGAATTCTTGCTTTTACTACGATTGACCCGTACACTGCGGGTTCGCATCCTTGTTTTAGGCATACATCTAGGGTTATAAATTTAAAGCTTGCACACACCGTTTGGAGCGAACACCCGGGCAGGTAGACAGCCAGATGCATCAGTGCCATTCCTTGACGGTGAGTAGGGACCGGGGTGAGATCTTGCAGTGATTCTCGTGTCACAAGCGGAAGTTGAATTAGTAACGGGATATGACTTAATAAATATAAAGATAATGAACCGGACTTGTGTGTTTTGATCATGTTGTGTGTTTTGTTTTCTTATGTGTGTTTGTGTCATCACCTTGTTTCTAATACCTGGAATATTAGCTAACGGTTTTAAACCGATTGTGTAGATGCCTTGCAGGTTAGGGATGCCGCCGAGTGAGTTGGAGGAGTGGACAGCCGGGGTCTCCGTACATTATAGAACGGGGACATTTTTGGGGTTTTGTCTTTGTTAGTTTGTAGTTTATGTTGTACATTTCGGATTATCGTTTTTTGGAGTTGTGTTGTTTTGAGGAATCGGTTGAGTTTTCAAGTTGTATCTTTCTTTTCGGATTGTTTGCATTGCATTAAAAGGATTTTGATATTTGCCTTTATTTGTGTCATATTGGAAAGATCCGGTGAAATTCTTGTCAGGCTAAGGGTCGAGACCCATTGTGAGGTCCCGTTACAGCCTTGCTCATAGTTTCCCCACCAGGAAACAATCAGTGCCTACATAAGCAAGACACACAATATCAAACACTATCAAGGCTAGGATATTCCACCTCCTAGACCCCTAGATCATACTAGATCGTAACCCATTGACTAAACCTCTATATCTCGGCAAATCTCAAAGATGCCTAAGACATTCCACAACATCTCATACTATCAAACTCATCTACATATACCTTAGCATGCTCTCACATCCTAACTATAGGCAAAGGAATTAAGGGAAGGACACATACCACACTTGGTATGTCCTCGACAAAGACGCAACTACGGAAATGGAAAAGTGTAGGAGCGGTGACAAGCCACGACAGCGGTGCCTCACAACTGAAGGGGCGGTGACACAGCTCAGCCGCATGGGCGACACTAACAAGGTGCGGGGGAGGCCAACATGGGAGAGGGCGATCTCTGACTTCTCTTCGATCTCTTGGTCGATCACTTCTTTTCTTCTAGTGCCAAAGGCACTGGACATCATATACATACATATATTTACATTATCAATGTCCAGGAAGACACACATAAGATCAATTTGTGAGATTTCCATCTAAGGAAGAAGATAAGAAGGAAACGAGAAGGAAAGGAGGAGAATAACCTACTGAAATTTCCACCTTGATTATAAAGTTATACAAGTGTTAATGATGGAAGACTTAAACACAAATGAAGTAGTTTGATACACTAACAAATGAATTGATTATATATCGAGTTGTTTGGTTTATGGTGGTTTGGATTAAATAAAGTGCAGGTTTTGCAAGAGACTTCAAAGGACCTTGGAAGAGTTTGAAAGACAAGGAGTTTAGAGTGTTCAAACGACGAAGGCCTTGAAATGAATTCCAAGGGAATAAAGAAGTCAAGGCCGCACTTAAAAAGATTTCAAATCACTAAGAAGATCTTCTACGAGAGATTTGCTCAAACAAGAAGATATGATCAAGTGAAGATCTCAACCATCCATTCAAGAAGATCTTACAAAGATCTTCAACCGAAAAGCACGAAGATTTTCTCCTCTCGAATTGAATATTGTTACAACAAATATGAGAATATGAAGGAGCGAGAGATCAACGTGTTCTCAAGAGATGAAGATTCACAATGTCTATCTCATCTCAACCAAGAAGCGATCTTCATGGAGAAGAAGAGTAATCTCTAAACGGTCATCTTTCCAATGGCTATAAGACCTCTCCATAGAAGGTTATAAATGAAGATGGCGTTGGAGATAAAGGAAACAAGCTTACACGGAAACATCAAAAGTCTTCAGCGATCCAAAAACATCTTCATTCGATCAAATAGTTTTTCTTTGTCTCTTTCTCTAAAAAGATTTATCCCCTAGAGAGAGATAAAACTTGAGAGCTCCATTGGCGTATCAATAGAGTGTTATACTCGAGTGTGTGTTACTCTACGAAGTAACTAGGCTATTATAGCAAGGTGAAGAGTTGGAGCTAGATCGTAGCATTGACTACAGTGAGAGAAGAATGGGATTTCTTCTAGTCTATATCTAGGACTCTTTGAAGCTGATAATAGATAGTTAGATCCTAAGGCTATACATTGGGACGGAGAGTAGGCTTTTTAGAGCCGAACTTCGTAAACATATCCTTGTGTCGATATTTTACATTCGGCACTATATCTTGTTTTATTGTTACTAACTTTGTTTTGCAGGAGTACAAAGTCAAGTCCCTTGAAAGTTGTTTCAAAGCCCTTGAAATCAAAGTTTTACAAAGAACTCAGATCGACATCAAGGCCCTTGAAATTGGTTTCAAGGCCTTGATATTGGTTTTGCGAAAAGTTCCCATACTCTATTCAACCCCCCCTTCTAGAGTATCTTTATCCTTTATATTCACCAAACGATTCTTCAATTGGTATCAGAGCTAGACTCACGTATATTGATTTAACCATCAGTGATACTAATCATGAACCCTGTAGGTGATGGAGGATTTGCTCAAGGAAGATCCTCATCTCGACCACCACTCTTCTGTGGCAACAACTTTTCCCATTGGAGAACACTCATGCGTATGTTCATTATTGATCAGGACATGGAACTATGGAGCATTATTCAGAATGGCCCCAAAGTCCCAACTACAACAATTGAAGGTGTCCAAGTCCCAAAGAAGGAAGTTGAATTCGCACAAGCTGACTTGGACAGTGTGTCAAAGACCTACAAAGCAATGAACCTACTCTATTGCGGATTAGATGCCAACGAATTCAACCGCATCTCATCATTCAAGAGTGCAAAGGAAATATGGGTCAAACTCGTTGTCACTTACGAAGGAACAAGTCAAGTCAAGGAAACAAAGATTAGCATCTTTCTCAGACAATACGAGCTATTCAAGATGAATCCAAGTGAACCAGTCAAGGAAATGTTCACAAGATTCACTGAGATCGTGGACAACTTGGATTCATTAGGAAAGGTCTTCACAAATGAAGAAAAAGTTAGGAAGGTTCTAAGGAGCTTACCTAAAGCCAAGTGTGGACCAAAGATGACTGCCATAGAAGAAGTTCAGAATCTCTCAACTCTTCCTATTGATGACCTCCTTGGAAAACTAATCACACATGAATTGGTTCTTGGTGAAGAAGATGGAGAGCTCCCATCTAACACCAAGAATTTGGCATTAAAATCAAGAAAGGATGAATTACCATCAGACGAGGAAGATAGTGATGATGATGAAGAAGAAGATGCAGTTGCCTATGACCTCTAAGGGTCTCGCGAGAATTCTCAAGATAAAGAAACAATCTGCAAACAACAAAGAATATCCACGAACATCAAAACCCTAAGGTAAGTTTTCTAACTCTAACAAGAAAACTAGAGTGCTGACTTGTTTTGAATGTGGTGAAACAGATAATCTTGTGAAGGATTGTCCATAAAAGAAGAGGACCAACTTCAAGAAAAATGATCGAAAGAAGAAAGCTATGGTAGCTTCATGGAGTGATTCAGAATCCTCAAATGAATCAGAAGACGAAAAAGAACAAGCAAACTTGTGTCTCATGGCTGATCATGAAGAAGATTCAAATCTATATGTTGACAATGTGGTAAATAAAATTATGTCTCAACCCAAATCTGACCTAAAACAATTCCTTAAATATATTATCATATGTGACAAGGAACTTTGAATAAGGGTAAATTCGTTACAAGAAAAGCTACTTGAACAAGAAAACCAACTAAGTGAGATGTCTTTGGAAATGGAAAATCTTAACACAGAAAAAGTGGACCTTGATGACAATGTCAAGGCCTTGGAATCAGAAAATGCGATTCTCAAGGACAACCTCTCCTCTCTTCATCAAAACTATATCGATCTAGAGAAAGAGAAAGTTGATCTAACTTTGACGTGCCAAGACCAGAAGGCTGCACTTGTTAAGTTTACTCATTCAAAAGATAATCTTGAAAGAATGATGGGTGAACAACAGTCCTCTCTTAACAAAAACGGTATAGGTTATCATAGGAGCTTTCCTAGAAAACCTACTACCACTTTTGTCAAAGCCAAAAGAAGTATTCATATGCCTACTTGCTTCTATTGCTGTAAAAAGGGTCATGTTAAATCTACATGTCCATATAGAAGAAATGATCCTTATATTGTTAGAAACAACTATCCTTTATGTTTAAGGAAACAGGTCAAACAAATCTGGGTTCCTAAAGGTACTAGACCACCAAACATGATCGAACCTGAATATGGACCAAAATATGCCATTTGGTCGACCCGGAAATTTTGATGTTTGTTGTTTTGCAGGATATCACCAAGGTAAAGGAGCATAAATGGATATTAGATAGTGGTTGCTCAAGACACATGAGTGGTAAAAGCTCTTTATTCTCGGATTTAAAGAAGCAATCATCTGGAACCATTACGCTTGGTGATAAAGGAAAGTGTGACATTATTGGCATTGGTAAAATATGCTATAATTCATCTAACTTCATTGATGATGTATATTTGGTTGACGGTTTGAATTATAATCTGCTTAGCATCTCTCAAATATGTGATAAAGGCAACAAAGTTTTGTTTGATTCAGATAAATGTGAAGTTCAAGACAAAAAGACGGGTGAACTTGTGCTTACTGCTCCTAGATGTAACAATGTTTATTCTATGAGTACTACCCAAGTTTCAGAAACTAAGCTAAAATGTTTAAGGCCTTGACTGATGATCCAAGGCTTTGGCATAGAAGACCTGGTCACGTAAGTATGCACACAAAGCATAAGCTACTTACAAAAGATTTGGTACGTGGTTTGCCAAACCTAAACTTCAAGGTTGATGAACTATGTAAGGCTTGTACACTAGGTAAACAAACAAGAGGTTCATTCAAACCTAAGAAAGTTGTAAGTTCTTCTCGACCCATTGAACTCTTACATATGGATCTTTGTGGAGCTATGCGTGTCAAATCTCCTAAAGGCAAGCAGTATATCCTTGTGATTATGGATGATTACTCTCGTTTCACATGGATTTCTTTCCTACGAGAAACTTTTGAAGCATTATTTTAGTTTTCAAAATTATGTAAGGGGTTACAAACTTTGAAAAACCTACCAATTGTTTCTATAAGAAGTGATCATGGTAGAGAATTTGATCAACTAAAGTTTGATTTGTTTTGTGCAAAATATAAAATTTCACATAACTTTTCAGCTCCTGGAACTCCGCAGCAGAATGGAGTTGTGGAACGTAAGAACCGCACTCTTGAGGATATGTCTAGGACGATGCTTTTAGAAAATAGTTTGCCAAAACGTTTTTGGGCTGAAGTAGTAATCACTGCAAATTATATTTTGAATAGATGTTGATAGCATGAATTATAGTCTATATTTTGAGGTTTGTTTAGACGTTTTATCTTCAATAATCTACATGTTTGTATGTATAATATGTGATTATATTACCATTTCATCTACCTTTGCGGGAATCGAGGTCTACACCTATTTTTGTTGTAATCGTAGGTAAAATGGCACGTTTTGCATCAAAAATGAGCTATGGAGTCATTGGAGCTACATTCAAGAACATAAGGAACCATCCAGGAAGCATAGCCATGGATTAGAGATTTACTTTAGACCAGATTTGAGAGATTTCACTTTCAGTTGTGACTCACCTCGGTTGACCACGGATTCACCTCGACCGAGGTGATCCAGAGAAGTCGACTCGACCGAGGCGAACACTTGGGATGCGGCGAGAATATTATATTCTTGGCTGAGATCTTTTATCTTTGGAAAGAGATCTTATATTTTTGGGCTTAGCTCCTGGAAGGAAGAAGATATGCTAGACAATATATATTTTACCTATTTTTATGGGAAGAGATCTTTCTAAGATATCTTATCTTTCGAGAGTAATTTTCCTATAAAAAGGGTCGGATTTCCCACAAATCCGACATCCGCTATCACCTTGTATACACCTACTACACCGCTACAGCCATACTCCAGTTGAGAGATTTGAAGAACCTTTTTGAAGGTTGAAGAAGGAAGTTTATAGCTTTTATAGCTTTTGAAGGGTTTTTGTAAGATCATCTTAGATTCCCTTCTTTGTCATTGTCTTGTTGGATTTCTATCCAAGGAACGCTTTGTTGTGATATTTGATTCAGTTATTGAAGTCTTTTCATTAAATTCTTCTTCTTCAAATATTCACTTTCTTCCCATATACTTGATTAATACTTTCATGATGATGAGTGGCTAATCTCTTTGTGTAATTCTAGGGTGATTGGCTGAAGGTTGTGGGAAAAACAATGATAGAATAATCTTAATCACAGTAGGATCCTGAAAGTTCGAGTCTTTAACCTTAACCCTAAGGATCTCGCTCAGTCGATGAACATCTCGGCCGGGGTGGAATTCTTCTGACCGAGGTGACTTATCTGATCCGAAACTGAGAGTTAAGTGTTAGAGTTTGTCAAATCCTATTCTTATTACACCTTTCCTGGTTCAATGAAAGCCTAGGATGAGACTTACCCGGTAATTCCTTAGTTTGTTTACCTAAGATCATAAGTATAGGTAATAAAGGTTTATCCTTTATTGGGGTTTGAGTGTGCTTTCATCCCATCTTTGTGAGTTAGCCTGAGACTTACCCGGTAAAGGTTGATTCTATTCCCTTAGATGGTGTGTTAGTTTGAGGTTATAGTTCTTTATCTTAATTCCTTGAGACTTACCCGGTAATAGGAGTTACGGTTTTGGATTTGTGAGTAGTGAGACTTACCCGGTGATCTATTCCACTTTAGCAACACCTTCCCTATGCAAAAACCTTAGCTTTGTCCGCTTATCTTTAGATCTTGAGTTGGAACCACAACTAGATGTTTTAATCCCTAGAATTGCATATTTCCTTTATTGACTTTTATCATCTTTGATTGTTTTAATTGCTTGTGGTTAGTAATTGCTAAAGCTTACCGTAATTGGACTTTGTTTCACTAAGTCCCTGTGATCGACCCCTGGAATTCCTTGCTTTTTACTACGATTGACCCGTACACTACGGGTTCGCATCCTTGTTTTAAGCTTACGTCTAGGGTTATAAATTTAAAGCTTGCACACACCATTTGGAGCGGACAAGTTTTTGGCGCCGTTGCCGGGGACTTGGTCTAGACCGAGCCGGTTACGGTTTGCTTTTGGGGCACTTGCCCCCGTGTCTACTAACCACTCTACTTGAGTGACTTTTGCAGGTTCTTTCTTAGGTTATGCGAAGAACCCGCACTGGGAAGGAAATCGTTCCTTACGATCCCGAACCAGAAAAGACATACAAACGACGCTTAAGAGAAGCGAAGATGGCCAACCAAGACAATCGCGATCTTGAGGCCGAGTTGAAAGAGACGCTAGAACAGCTACGCCTCAGCAGGGAAGAACTAAGGCAAGAGAAAGAAGAAACTCGCACCAGGACTGAAGGGATCGAAGCAGATATGGCAGCCTTACGAGACCAATATCTACCTCGACCGAGGGAAGACCCAGTTCCCGATGCCGGTCCCAGTTGCTGACCCTCGACCGAGGCAGGTGCCAGTACCTGACGCCCCGGCCGAGGTACTTCCACCTCGGATGCCAGTCCGAGGTGCTCTTTTTGCAGGAATCCCGCAAACCCTAGGTCAAAGGATGGACCCCAATCAACAACTGAGGCGTCCAGGAGTTAATCTAGGAGATCCAGCGGACCATGACTACGAACTTCGACCGCAAGTTCGGAGGGCTAGAGAAGGAATCTCCACATCAACATCTTCAAAACTATGAGATCTTGATGGAGACCTTGAGACCCTCAAGGATTGAAAATAACAATTACAAGTTAAGACCTTTTTACTTTTCTTTAAAAGATAGAGCTCTTACTTGGTATAAATCTCTTCCTCCAGGAAAAATTAGCACTTGGGAGGAGATGACTACGGAATTCTTGACCAAATTCTTTCCCCCTCTAAGACCGCTGAACTGAGAGGGAAGATCAATGCTTTCATTATGAAGGACAAGGAGAGCTTGTCCAAGTCATGGGAGAGGTTCAAGGACATTCTTTTGGATTGCCCACATCATGGGATTCCAAAGATAGAGTTGTTGGAGATATACTTCAAGGGACTGGACGGAAGCACCCAGTTCAACCTCCAACTACTCTCCGCCGGTAGCTTTATGGACATGGCGATTGACGAAGCTTGGGACTTTATCAAGAAGCAAGCTTTGCATATGGAGAAGTACACCCATCAAGGAGCTGAAGGAGGAGTTAAAAGAGTTAACTTCCAAGAAACTCAGCCAAACAACAACCAACTCACGTCTTTGAAGAACGACGTGAAGCAATTGAAGGAACTCTTAGTTGCTCAAACCAAGAAGGAAGATCAAGGACAAAGGAACAACAACAATGGATACCGTAACAACAACAACGGTTCCCGGAACAACAATTACAACAACAACAATAGAGGATCCAATAGCAACAATTGGAGGGCGAACAACCAAAATTCTGGTAACAATCATTCTAACTCCAATTCTAACGATTCCTCTAATCCTTTCCTCTCTTCCCCTTCTTCTTCTTCTACTCCATTAAAGAGCCAGGGGCAAGGATCAAGTTCGTCTCAGCCGGAAAAGAAAGACGCAGTGCTGGAGGCTATCTTGATCAAGCTTAGCGCTATGGAGACTTCTATGACTTCATTTTCGAAGGCCCAAAACGCCTTTGAACAACAACTTGCAAGTAGGGCGAATGAAGCGCCAAGAGATCTAGGGAAGCTTCCAGCAAGGACGGAAAGCAACCCTAAGGGCCAGATCATGGCCATAACTACGAGGAGTGGACTGAAAACTGCAGATCCAGTGCCTCGGTCGGTGCCAGTACTGACGAAGACCTTCTCGGTCCAGGTGAAGTCGAAGAACACTTCGACCGAGATGCCAACCGAGGTGGAGCCATAGAAAGCGGAGGGGAAAACTGAAGTTTATGTTCCACCTCCTGCATACAAACCACCACTTCCATTCCCCCAGTCAAGGGCCAGAGCACATTTAGACAAGCACTTTGGTAAGTTCCTTGACTTGATGAATAAATTGCACATTAACATTCCTTTCCTTGATGCTATTCTAGGAATGCCCGCCTATCGGAAGTTCTTGAAGGAGATCCTATCAAGGAAGAGGAAACTGGAAGATTTTGGTGAAGTAAGGATGACATCTAAATCCTCGGAACTTATTCAAATCATGAAGGAGAAGATGCCACCTAAATTAAGAGATCCCGGCTCATTTTGCATTCCCATTTAAGTTGGGGATGTCACTTGTGAAGCCCTATGTGATCTAGGAGCCAGCGTGAGCATCATTCCGTTGGAGCTATGTGTGAAGATCGGACTTGGAGAGCCCAAGCCGGTCAAGATTCGACTATACATGGCGGATCGCTCCATCACCCATCCCGTGGGAATTTTGGAGGACGTTCCGGTCAAGTTAGGTAACTTCTATTTACCAATAGATTTTGTTGTACTTGACATTCCCGCATATTATCCTGTTCCTATTATTCTCGGAAGGCCATTTCTAGCAACTTCGGGTTGCAACGTGGATTGCAAGAATGCCAAGTTGAAATTCAACATTGGTGGAGACGAAGTGGAGTTCGCACTACTTGCAGCCATGAAAGGGGAGCAGCTAAGCGATGATATCTTCAACATCTACAATGAAGAAGAATTAAGAGAATTGGTGAGCTCTATCCTTATTAATGATCCACTCGAAAGAGTTATTAGTTTCAGTTTAATGGAGGAGGGCATAGATGCTTCTTGTGATGCAGATATACGGAGCTTAAAAGCACTGGAAGAAGATCCAGGAGCTAAAATTGAGAAGCTAATCCAAGAGACGAAGATCTCTAGTTTCTGTTCCAGTTGCAGTACCTCGACCGAGGCACTTTCTGGACTGAGCGAGGCGACCGAAGAACATCTCGGTCAACGCCTCTGCGCCTCGACCGAGGTCGAAGGCGAGACGACTTCAATTGAGACTTCCGAAATTCCAGTTTCTAGATCTACTCCACTGGAAGGAGGAAGCAAGGATCCCCCTCAGAAAGCGCCCCCAATTGTGGAGCATAAACAACTCCCAAATCACTTGAGGTATGTCTTTCTTGGACCGAATTCCACTTATCCCGTTATTGTTAGTGCTTCCCTCTCCGAAACTGAATTGTCTAAACTAATGCATGTCCTGAGAAAGCATCAAAAGGCTTTGGGTTATACTATAGATGATCTTATTGGCATTAAGCCTTCTTTCTGCATGCATAGAATTCTAATGGTGGATGATCATAAGACTTCACGGGAACCTCAAAGACGGTTAAATCCGATCATGAAAGAGGTTGTGAAGAAGGAAATTCTTAAGTTGTTGGATGCAGATATCATATATCCTATCTCGGACAGCAAATGGGTTAGCCCGGTGCATGTAGTTCCGAAGAAAGGAGGGATGACCGTTGTGACGAACAAGAACAACGAGTTGATCCCGACCAGGACCGTTATGGGCTGGAGGGTTTGCATTGATTACAGGAAGCTGAACACGGCCACTCGAAAGGACCATTTTCCACTTCCCTTCATCGATCAGATGCTCGAACGGTTGGCCCAGCATTCACACTTTTGCTACTTAGACGGCTATAGTGGATTCTTCCAGATTCCTATCCATCCGGATGATCAAGAGAAGACCACTTTCACTTGTCCATGGGGGACATTTGCTTATAGGAGGATGCCATTTGGATTGTGCAATGCACCTGCTACCTTCCAGCGATGCATGATGGCCATCTTTTCCGAGTACATAGAGGAGATCATGGAGGTATTTATGGATGATTTTTCAGTATATGGTTCCTCTTTTGATGATTGCCTATCGAACCTTTCTCTAGTGCTACAAAGATGTGAAGACACTAATCTCGTTTTGAATTGGGAGAAGTGTCATTTTATGGTTAATGAAGGCATTGTGCTAGGACACCTCGTTTCTAATCGAGGCATTGAAGTCGATCGCACTAAGATCGAGACTATTGAGAAACTTCCTCCCCCTTGTTCTGTTAAAGGTGTGAGGAGTTTTCTCGGGCATGCAGGTTTCTACAGGAGATTCATCAAGGACTTCTCTAAGATTTCTAAACCTCTAACTAACCTTTTGAATAAGGATGTTGTTTTTGAGTTTTCGCAGGAGTGTCTTGATGCATTTTACAGGATTAAAGAAGCGTTGATCTCCGCTCCCATTATCCAACCTCCGGATTGGACCTTGCCCTTTGAGATCATGTGTGATGCTAGTGATGTAGCCGTAGGAGCGGTGCTTGGTCAAAAGAAGGATGGGCGGACCACCGCCATTTATTATGCTAGCAAGACGCTAGATGTAGCACAACGCAACTACGCTACCACCGAGAAGGAGTTATCTGCAGTTGTATATGCTTTCGAGAAGTTTCGTTCTTATTTAGTAGGGGCGAAAGTCATTGTCTACACCGACCATGCAGCCATCCGTTACTTGTTGGCTAAGAAAGATGCCAAGCCACGCCTTATTCGTTGGATTCTCTTGCTTCAAGAGTTTGACTTAGAGATCCGCGATAAGAAAGGATCCGAAAACTCTGTTGCGGATCACCTCAGCCGGCTACCTGCATCTTCACGCGAGAAGGACGACCCACCCATAGACGATTCATTCCCCGATGAGCACTTACACTTATTGGAGCGTTTGATAGACTTACTTACTTCACCCCATGATGGAGGTGAAGTATGGGGTGAGGGCACCTCCCATCACGTTTGAGAGACGCACTCTGGTCTAGCTAGCGACCTTAAGCCAAGCGCTTCTTGGGAGGCAACCCAAGGTATTGCTTTCTTTTCCCTTTTTCTAGTCTAGCTTAGATAGTTTTGCTTTTGCTTTGCGTTGTTTTGTTTTTGACGTCCTAGACAGATAACAGGTGACATCTAAGGAAGGAGTACAAACCAGGAGCATAACTGGAAGGACAGAAGATCGAGAATTTGAGAAGACGAAGTTTGACTGAGGCACATCTCGGTTGATGACAGAGCACCTCGACCGAGATGATTCTTGAGCAACCGACGCGACTAGGGTTTCTGAAGAACCACCTCGGTCCGTACCACCTCGGTCCAGTCGAGACCACCTCGACCGAGGTGACAACAGTTCCAGAAAGGGTATAAAAGGGGGATTAATTTTCTCTCTCTTTTGTTTTACCCTTCCTCGACCGCGGCGCCCCCTTTCACCTCGCCCTTCGATTCTTGCTCGTTTTCGAAGATTTTCGCTTCCAAACTGCGATTAAAGCGTAGAGGATCCCAGTGCAACGTCGATGTGCGAAGAAATCGAACCGAAACGGCCGAACGAGGTAAAAAGACAACGAAACCCTAACCTCGCTGTTTTTGCTTCGATTTAGGCTTGGATTGCCTTGCATTTGCTGAGAAACAAATTAAGTACCCCATAGGAACCAGTTGTAGTGATTTTGGGGGAAAAGAACTGGATTTTTGAGGAAATTAGATCACGCAGTTCTTCGCCTCGGTCCAGACGTGTTGTACCTCGGCCGAGGTGTTCTTCAGTTTGTCAGACCGACCGAGGTGACCTGACAGAAAGAGTTTTGAAAATGAGTTCTGACAAACGGCTTGCCATTAGGGATAGATCCTCCCCTTCCCCTTCCTCTTCTTCTTCCAGACCTTATCGACCGGTGATCCATGAGCGACACCGGGTCGATTACGACCGTATTACAGCCCGTCCAGTTATAGCACCTCGCTTCCTGGACATGTCATCCTTTGACTGTCTCCATGTGGATGGAGACCTTAGACGGATGATATCGACGGTAGGACTGGATCAGTTTACTAAGATCCACGCACCTGCCTATCTGGAGCCCACCCTAGAGTTTGTTAGCTCCTTCACCTAACTCCCCACAGAGCGTTCTGTGAAGTACCGGTTGATGAACCGGAACTTCATAGTTCCATTAGAGTATTGGAAAGACATTTTGGGTTTCCCAGCCCCGACCGCTGTTGACTTCCCTTCCCGGACTGTAGCTAGGGAGTTTTGGGGACAGATTGCTCACATGGTTGAGCACGCAGGCAGGTGGCCCCCTGGAGACTCCAGGGAGAAGGTTATTTTTCACCTAGCTTTTAGGTTAGCCCACCGCATTTTCAGCGAGACAATTCTGGCGCGTATTGAGACGCCCCAGAAGGTCCGACTGGGGGAGCTTTTTGGCCTATACTGCATGGTGACTGGAGGGATCCCCGACTTTGGCTTGATGTTGGCAGAGGACCTACACAAGATCAAGGCCAAGGCGAAGGGGGACATCTGCTGCGGAGGGATTGTGACCCACATCGCCAGCTATTAGGATATGGATCTCAGCGCTTGCACTATGGTGGCGGCTGCCAAGCCGCTAGGGCTGCTGGAGATGATTACTCGGCGGATTCTGGTTCCCCAAGGACTGACTACGCCATATGTGGCGATGCCATGGGAGCTGACTGCACCGCAGGGGATCAGGTGGTCAGCCCAGTTTACAGTTTATGACCCTCATTACTGGCAGACCGCTTGGGCCCCACTGATGGAGGATTATAGAGAGGCAGCAGCTGCACCAGCTGAGGAGGAGGAGGTAGATGAGGAGGAGATTGCTGATGACAGGGATGATGGAGTCCCGATGGATACAGGGACGGATACTGTTGGGACGAGTGCGCCCGTTATTGATCTTGATGATGATGATACTGAGCCTGCACCAGCCACATCTCCAGTGAGACCTGCTAGGCGTAGGACACGCCGACACAGAGATCTAGAGGCTCACCGTCGGATCTATGATCTGACGGATCAGATGATTGATTCTTATGCCGCTCTATCACTGGATATCCGCGAGATGCAGGAGCGATAACATTACCAGCATATGATGGCTCAGATTCAGTTTGAGCACATCATGGGCTACCCGTTCGACCCATCTTAGTATCCATATGTGCCACCACCACCACCACCGGATCGTGACTATTGAGAGCTGCAAGATTTTCTTTCTTATTTATTATGAAGTTCAGCTTTATGTCCGGTGGGTATTTTATTTCCTTAGACTTATTTCGACCCACTGGGACAGTGTGTCCCAAGTATGGGGTATTTATGTATTATTTGACTTATGGATGTATGATTCGACCTTATATGATATTTATGTTCTATTTATGCTTTATTTTGCTTCTATGTGTTTATCTGAGATTGCATGCATACATACAGGTTATTTGATTGAGAAAAACGTCGAAATTGAAAGGAAAACTGGTTTAAAAAAAAAAAAATTTTGACCTCGACCGGGGCAGTTCTGGCCGAACGAGGTGTTTCACCTCGGTTGACATAAGAACACCTCGACCGAGGTGGGTTAACTGAGAGTTTTCGAAAACGATTTTTGTGCTTCTTATCTGGATATGATCTCAATGAAGATCTTGCTTACTGACTTGTTTTGAAATCTTTATGTGTTTGAAAGGTTTTATAATATGTTTAAGTTGCTAAATGCTTTGTTTGAAATTTTTGGCATGTTTAATACTTTATTTTTATCCAAATTATGTTGAATTTGAAGATTGACACCACGTTATGAGTTCTCTCACTTTCTTCCTGGAAAGACCAAGGCAATTCATTCTTCTCTCTTCTTCTTCTTGATCATGCTTAGCCCCTCATATACATTTTGCCTCCCTTTACCTATCCGGAAATTTGGAAGCGAGCGAAGTGGTGAAAGCAAGTGAAGTTAAAGTTGAGAAGTTGGCTGGAAGGGAAAGTGTTAGAAAGTAATAATAGGTTTGGGGAAGTCAATCATGATGATGAGTAACTCGGCACCATCCACATAACTGGGTGTTTGTGTCTTGCCAAAGTCGGATTGAGCGATATTCCTAACGGGTCATGGTATGTCCATCAAGGGTTTGATGCATCTCAAGAAATTGATGATTGCGGATTTCTTAGGCTTCGGTTATTGTGAACCTCTGTCCATGCATACCAAAAAGTAAAGTAAAAGAAAAAGTGTGAAATAAGCAAAGCTTATTGGTGGAAGATGTTGAAAGTCAATGTAAAAGTGAAGTATATCTTTTTCCCGGATTCTAGCACCACATTACCTTACATACATCCCTACCCTACACGTTTCTTGACCTTTCTTTTGGGAAGCCCTTGAGACCTCGAGCTTGTTGATTGACTTAGTGGTTTAAACTGGATTATGCATGATTAATTTCGATAATTATGACTTATTATGCATTCTATGATTTTATGCAAAGATGAACAACTTTCTTATATTTATAAAATGTTTTGATCATATTTTGATTTTAAATTCCATGAAGTATTCTCTTAGAGTGATCTATGATTGTAGCACACCATAAAAATGTTTTGAAAGACTTTTCATTGATTTTCTTGACTTATAATCCATTCTATCTTGCCTTTTATATGCGGAAATTGCTTGGGGACAAGCAAGGGCTAAGTATGGGGTATTTTGATAGCATGAATTATAATCTATATTTTGAGGTTTGTTTAGACGTTTTATCTTCAATAATCTGCATGTTTGTATGTATAATATGTGATTATATTACCATTTCATCTACCTTTGCGGGAATCGAGGTCTACACCTAGTTTTGTTGTAATCGTAGGTAAAATGGCACGTTTTGCATCAAAAAGGAGCAAAAGGAGCTATGGAGTCATTGGAGCTACATTCATGAACATAAGGAACCATCCAAGAAGCATAGCCATGGATTAGAGATTCACTTTGGACCAGATTTGAGATATTTCACTTTCAGTTGTGACTCACCTCGGTTGACCACGGATTCACCTCGACCGAGGTGATCCAGAGAAGTCGACTCGACCGAGGCGAACACCTGGGACGCGGCGAGAATATTTTATTCTTGGCTGAGATCTTTTATCTTTGGAAAGAGATCTTATATTTTTGGGCTTGGCTCCTGGAAGGAAGAAGATATGCTAGATCATATATTTTACCTATTTTTATGGGAAGAGATCTTTCTAAGATATCTTATCTTTGGAGAGTAATTTTCCTATAAAAAGGGTCGGATTTCCCACAAATCCGACATCCGCTATCACCTTGTTTACACCTACTACACCGCTACAGCCATACTCCAGTTGGGAGATTTGAAGAACCTTTTTGAAGGTTGAAGAAGGAAGTTTATAGCTTTTATAGCTTTTGAAGGGTTTTTGTAAGATCATTTTAGATTCCCTTCTTTGTCATTGTCTTGTTGGATTTCTATCCAAGGAACGCTTTGTTGTGATATTTGATTCAGTTATTGAAGTCTTTTCATTAAATTCTTCTTATTCAAATATTCACTTTCTTCCCATATACTTGATTAATACTTTCATGATGATGAGTGGCTAATCTCTTTGTGTGATTCTAGGGTGATTGGATGAAGGTTGTGGGTAAAACAATGATAGAATAATCTTAATCACAGTAGGATCCTAAAAGTTCGAGTCTTTGACCTTAACCCTAAGCATCTCGCTCAGTCGATGAACATCTCGGCCGGGGTGGAATTCTTCTGACCGAGGTGACTTATCTGATCCGAAACTGAGAGTTAAGTGTTAGAGTTTGCCAAATCCTATTCTTATTACACCTTTCCTGGTTCAATGCAAGCCTAGGATGAGACATACCCGGTAATTCCTTAGTTTGTTTACCTAAGATCATAAGTATAGGTAATAAAGGTTTATCCTTTATTGGGGTTTGAGTGTGCTTTCATCCCATCTTTGTGAGTTAGCCTGAGACTTACCCGGTAAAGGTTGATTCTATTCCCTTAGATGGTGTGTTAGTTTGAGGTTATAGTTCTTTATCTTAATTCCTTGAGACTTACCCGGTAATAGGAGTTACGGTTTTGGATTAGTGAGTAGTGAGACTTATCCGGTGATCTATTCCACTTTAGCAACACCTTCCCTATGCAAAAACCTCAGCTTTGTCCGCTTATCTTTAGATCTTGAGTTGGAACCACAACTAGATGCTTTAATCCCTAGAATTGCATATTTCCTTTATTGACTTTTATCATCTTTGATTGTTTTAATTGCTTGTGGTTAGTAATTGCTAAAGCTTACCCTAATTGGACTTTGTTTCACTAAGTCCCTGTGATCGACCCCTGGAATTCCTTGCTTTTTACTACGATTGACCCGTACACTGCGGGTTCGCATTCTTGTTTTAAGCTTACGTCTAGGGTTATAAATTTAAAGCTTGCACACACCGTTTGGAGCGAACAGATGTTTAATTCGCCCTATTTTGAAAAAGACTCCTTATGAACTCTTTAAAGGAAGAAAACCAAATATTTCATATTTCAAACCTTTTGGATGTAGTTTCTTTGTTCATAACAATGACAAAGATAACCTTGGGAAATTTGATGCACGTAGTGATGAAGCAATATTAATTGGATATGTTTCAAATAGCAAAGCCTATCGTGTCTATAACAAACGTACCAAAATTGTTGAGGAAAGTATCCATGTTATTTTTGATGAAAGCAATGATGGTACTATTAGTGAGAGTTTTGCAGATCTAAATCTGAATCAACAGGAAGATCACAATTCGGATGAAGATGAAGATCCTAAAGATCAAGAAAAGAATATGCAAGAAAAGATTCAAGATACCGAAGAAAACCCTCAAAGCTTTGAATCACACCTTCAAGACCTTGAAACAGAAAACTGCGATGTCAGAACTCCGGTTCAAGGGCTTGCAACTCAACTTCAAGGCCTTAAGATAGGATCCAAGGGCAATATATCAATGGTACCTGAATCTAGTCAAGCATATGAGGCTCAACCTTCAGGATCTGCTCCATCTTACAAACGAAGAAAATTTCAACACTCTTCATACCATCCACAAGAGAATGTGATCTCAAATCCAAACGCTGGAGTTCAAACTCGATCTAAAGTGAATAATCTATGTGCTTTCTCCGCGTTCGTGTCTCTTATCGAGCCAAAGAATTATGTTCAAGCTCTTCAAGAACCCTATTGGATCATTGCCATGCAAAACAAACTAAATGAGTTTGAGAGAAACAAGGTTTGGACGCTTACTTCAAGACCAAAGCATCAATCTGTTATCAGCATGAAATGGGTTTTCGAAATAAGTTGGATGAAAGTGGCAAAGTCATACGAAATAAAGCACGACTTGTAGCACAAGGCTATAACCAAATAGAAGGTATTGAGTATGAAGAGACTTTTGCTCCGGTTGCCATGTTAGAAGCCATACGTATGCTACTTGCATTTGCATCTTTTATGAGCATAAACTTTTTTCAAATGGATGTAAAATGTGCTTTTCTAAACGGCTTCTTGGAAGAAGAAGTCTACGTTGCTCAACCTCCTGGTTACGAAAATGATGAATTTCCGGATCACGTTTTTAAATTGGACAAAGCTGTTTATGGTCTTAAGCCAGCTCCTCGAGCTTGGTATGAAAGATTGTCCAAATATCTTCTTGAAAACAAATTAAAAAGAGGTTTGATTGATAAAACTTTATTTATGAAAACCAGAGGCAACGATATATTAGTAGTACAAATCTATGTTGATGATATATTATTCGGTGCTACTAATGATTCCCTTTGCAAGGAATTTTCAGATATTATGTGCAGGGAATTTGAAATGAGCTTAATGGGTGAGCTAAATTTCTTTCTTGGACTTCAAGTTACACAAGCAAAGAAAGGAATTTTTCTCAATCAAAGCAAGTATACAAAGGACTTGCTTAAGAAATATAAGATGGATCAATCTAAGGTTGCAAAGACTCGTATGAGTTCAACACTTTCGCTTGATCATGACAAGGATGGAAAAAGTGTACTACAAAAGGAGTATCGAGGTAGGATCAGTTCATTGTTATGTTTAACTGCTAGTCGACCTGACATTATGTTTAGCGTGTGCATGTGTGCAATATAGAATGGATCAAAGGACAAGATTAAACTCTCAAATACCCATGCCCAAATCCAAGGGAATCAAAGATAAGCCAAAAAGGTTAAGGTTGTGACACTCGAAACCAAAGTAGAGGATGTTGAATCTCACTACTACCTAGAAAAGGTAAGCCAAGGCTAGGTTAAAGCAAATCTTTAACTTTGGATCAAAACAAAAGCAAAGCACGTACGATAGAGGAAAACAACGGTCAGATCTTGAAAAACCACGGCCGTGGAACTCAAGAACAGGTCGTGGAAAGCCTCGACGACGAGGTTTCTCGCAACTCTCAGGGTCCAATCTGTTTTGGTTCAATCTATCATCATCTATGCAACAACTATCAACCCTTTACCTTATAATCGCTTAAAGGTTTTATCCAACAATCATCATGATGGAATCAAAAATCAAATATAAAAGAGAGAAAAGGTAGAACCTTAAAATCTCAATAATAAACACAAAACCACTGTTAATGAATCACAAAAACCGTAACTTTGCGTTCAATGGATGTAGAAAAGAATAAGAATCTCTCACAAATCTCAAGGAACAAAGAAGAACGGGGTGTCAATCCGCCTTCAAGATGAAACCCTAAGATCTTTTCCGAGTATGCAATCTTCAAATGCGTACTTCTCCAAATCTTCCCTTCACGCAATAAAATCTTCTCGAAATCTCTCTAACAAGTCGTAAGTGAAGTGCTGGATGCGAATCCCTGGCCGATGATGATATTTCTCTCTTTCTTCAGCCTTCTAATAGGAGGAAAGTAGGGTTATAAAAGCCCAATAACCGCTGCTGACGTGGCAAATATGACAAGTGGCGGCCGTTAGAAGAACCACGTCCAAGAACAACATTCCACGCTCGTGGAACCACCGTTGAATGACTTCCTTGCTCTCGACATACTTTTCCACGACCATAATTAAATTAAATCCCAAAACCACGGCCGTGGTCCCATTCTGTTTGGCCGTGGAAAGTCCAAATTCTTCGTAAAAGCCTTTGTTTCGTAAAGCTCTCTAATCATGCTCCTTCCTTAGCTCCAATGCATCCTCTTGATGACTAGCATGATCACATACTCCTACATACACCATTTATGCTCCAAGTAAAGCCTTTATTCACTTAAAAACACAACAAAGCTTGTGTAGATCTCTATACCAACATAATAGGTGAATGTGCTCATAAATGCTTCAAACTCATATCCATATACACAAAAGAAGGGAAAAACAACCAAAACATGTGCCTAAAATATCGTCATATTTCATGCTATCATAAGTCTCGGGCTAACTCTCAAAGATGGGACGAAGGCACACTCAAACCCCAATAAAGGATAAACCTTTATTACCTACACTCATGATCTTAGGTATATAAACAAAGGAATCACCGGGTAAGTCTCATCCTAGGCTTGCGTTGAACTAGGAAAGGTATAACAAGGTTAGGATTTGGCAAACTTAAACCTCAACTCAGATAAGGATCAGGAAAGGTCTCGCCTCGCTAAGTTAGTTTCCCATCCCGATCGAGATGTTCTACGACTGACCGAGGTGTTTGTCGGTTAAGGTAAAGCCTCGAGCTTTCAGGGTCCACTGGGGAAAGGCTCATTTTTTCATCGTCTTTCCCACAACTTTCAGCTAATCACCCTAGAATCGCATAAAGAACTTAACCAACAATCATCATGATAACAATAATCAAATATATAAGAAAGGAATCAATATTCAAACAAGAAAACCTTAACACAAAGGTCTCAATAACTCAATAAATCAATCAAACAAACAATCAAACAACGTTCCTCAATCACGACTAGAAAGACAACAAAACCAAACTAAGAAAATCTTACAACTTCCTTCAATGCCTTCAACCTTCCTTTAAAACTAACTTCCTTCAACCTTCCTTCAACTTTCTGATCTAGAGAACTGTAGCCCCGAGATAATTAATCTCTAGAAAATCCATCTCTTTATATAGGAGAATCACCTTCCTAAGATAGAATATCTTAAAAAGCAATTTTCTTCTTTAAAATATCTTCCAATCTTCCCAATAAATCAGCCAAAAAGATATGCTTCATTCTAGAAAATCATTCTAAAATATGGAAAATTCACTTTCCAAAAATAGAAGATCTCATCCAAAAATAAAGATCTTATGGCCGTTAGATTATTCGCCTTGGTCCAGCCCGTCATGAAGATCACCTCGGTCGATGTGACATTGTAGCCAACCGACGTGAATCTTAGTTAAGCGTAAAACTCTCTAATATGGTCTAGAATCAATCTTCCATCTCATTTCCATGGCTCCTGAGCCTTTCTTGTAGCTCCTCAATGCTCCATAAAGTAGCTCCAATGACTCCTTATCATCCTTAGCTCCATTTTGTTCCAAAACGTGCCATTTTTCCTACAATTACAATGAAAGTAGGTGTAGACTTCGATTCTCGCAAAGGTTACAAAACAACATAATGATCAAAGAATATACATCTATACAATTATGAAATAAAATGTCCAAACCAATCACAAAATATAGACTATAATACAAGCTATCAAAATACCCCATACTTGTCCCTTGCTTGTCCCCAAGCAAGATCCAAATCTTAGATACAAGATAGAATGGATTATAAGTCATCACAAAGATCAATGAAAGATATTTCAAAACCTTTTTGTGGTGTTGCTTCATTCATAGATCACCATAAAAGAAAGCTTCATGGCAAATAAAATCAAGATATGATCAAAACATTTTATAAATAAAAGAAAGTTGTTCATCTTTGCATAAAATCATAGAATGCATAATAAATCATATTTATCGAAATCAATCATGTATAATCCAGTTTAAACCACCAAGTCAAACATCATACTCGAGGTCTCAAGGGCTTCCAAAAGAGGTCAAGAAACGTGTCAGGGTGGGATGTATATAGGATAATGTGGTGCTAGAATCCGGGAATAGGATCATACTTCACTTTCTTTGAATCACAACATCTTCCACCAATAAGCTTTGCTTATTTTCACTTCACTTTACTTTTTGGGAACATGGACAGAGGTGCACAATAACCGAAGCCTCGGAGATCAACAATCATCAGTTTCTCGAGATGCCTCAAACCATGATGCATATATACCATGACCCGTTAGAACTATCGATCAATCTGACTTTTGCGAGAGACAAACACCCGGCTATGTGAATGGTGCCGAGTTACTCATCATCAAGATCAACGTCCCCAAACCTAATTTGTTTCTTTCTAACACTTTCAGACAAGATCTCAACTTCACTTTACATGCTTTTCGTCAACTACATCCAGATTCCCGAATAGGTAAAGGGAGGCAAATATGTATATGAGGGGCTAAAGCATGATCAAGAAGAAGAAGAAGAAGAGAATGAAATGCCTTAATCATCCCAAGAAGAATGTGAGAGAACTCATAATGTGGTGTCAACCTTCAAATCCAACATAATTTTGATAAAAACAAAGCATTAAACATGCTAGAATTTCAAAAAAAGCATTAGCAACTTAAACATATCATAAAATCTTTCGAGCACATAAATATTTCAAAACCAATCTGCAAACAAATATCTTCATCGAGATCATATCCAGAACAGAAGAACAAAACGTTTCAAAATTTTTCAGTTAAAAACCCATCTAGGTCGAGGTGTTCCGAAGGTGTCCGAGGTGTGTAACCGAGATGTGCCTCGGTTTTGCGACCACGTTTGGTCAAGAACATCTCGGTCGAGCTAAAATTTTTTTTTTCAAACTGGTTTTTTTGACGTTTTTCTCAAACAGAAATTTGTATGTATGCAGGTAACGACAGATCAACACATAGAGCAAAATAAACGATAATATCCAATAGAGTCATAAAAGCAATAGTAGCAAATAAGTCACATAATACATCAATAAATGCCCAATACTTGGGACACATTGTCCCAATGGGTCGAATATAAATCTAAAGGAACAAAGTACTCACCGGACTAGCTGAACTGCATAATAAAGATAGAAAATAAATCTATGAAGCTCTCAGTCCTCGTCAGCTAGCGGTGGTGGTGGCGGAATGAAGGGATGCTGGGAAGGATCAAATGGATAGCCCATCATCTGTTGAAACTGTATCTCCATCATCCGACGTTGGAAATGCTGGCTCTCCTCCATCCGTTACTGCCATCCATCCATGGATCTACGCTGATCATCGAAGCCCTGGGAGATATCACTTGTCATGGTCGCGTAAGAGTCTATCATCTGCTTTGTAAGCTCATCGATCCACTGATGTGCCTCGGGATCTCTACGGAGGCGGGATCGTCGCTGAGGTGGTGGTGGCGGTGCAGGTGCCTCCCTCTCATCCTCCGTCGCCTCATCGTCAAGGTCTACGGTGGGAATACTAGGCCCGCCGGTATCAATACCGGTGTCAATAGCACCACCTCCATAGTCATCATCATCATTCTTCTCCTCTGCTGCCTCTCTAGCAACAGCATCCTGCATATATGGAAACTATGCAGCCGACAAGTACTAGCGATCAGTGGGAAGACTAAAGAATACCCTGAGGAGACTTCGTTTCCCATGGCATGGCAACATAGGGTGTGCCAAGGCCACGGGGAACGAGGATGCGCCGTTTGATCATCTCCTACAATTCGAGTGGCTTCAGAGCCGCAACTAACGTACAACCAGATAAGTCAAGTCCCATGGAAGTGGCTATGTGGATCACCATCCCACCACACCAAATGTAGCCCTTCGACTTCCCCTTGATCTTGTGTAGATCATCTGCCAGCATGGCAGGAAAATCCGGCATTCCTCTTGTGACCATAAAAAATAGACTCAAAAGCTCCCCTTGTATAACCTTGTGGGGCTTCTCATTATGCGCCAAAAATGTCTCGCTAAAAATCCTGTGAGCTAAGCGGAAGGCGATGTGAAAGATGATCCATTCCCAAGAATCGTCGGGCTGCTATCTATCACGATGATCTGTAACATGGGCTTTCTCGCCCCAAAAACTCCGAGCCACCACTGGAGAAGGAAAATCTTTAACACTAGGTGTCGGGAAGCCAAAAATCTCCCCAAACTGATCAAGAAGAACTGCGTAGTTCCTGTTCAGCAACCTATACTTGATCCCTCGATGCTCCGGCACATAGCTAACAAAACTAAGGAACTCTAAGGTCGGCTCCAGATAAGCCGGTGCTCTAATGGCCAAGAAATCCTCCAGGCCAAACATAGAAATCATCTTCTTCAAGTCCTCCACCATGTTCAGGCAGTCGAAGGCATCAACATCCAATAATCGTGAGGCAATGATGGGGCACCCACAAATCCGG
Organism: Fagopyrum esculentum; assembly: GCA_033239045.1. Lineage (NCBI taxonomy): Eukaryota > Viridiplantae > Streptophyta > Magnoliopsida > Caryophyllales > Polygonaceae > Fagopyrum > Fagopyrum esculentum. The sequence goes on along the minus strand of BSUD01000002.1, from coordinate 102,258,202 downwards.
ACATAATCCCGCTAATGTCGCTCATGAATTACCGGGATGGTGAATGTGTTGCAGAAGAAGGGGAGGAGTGGTGTGAACAGCCGGGCCTATCCCTCAAGGCCAACTGATGATCAGATCTACGTGGGCTTCTCATGACTGGAAGAACACCTCGGTGGGCCAAGAAGACCTCGGCCGAGACACAGGCGAAGTGCTATGCGAATCGAACTCCGAAATCTATAAGATTGTTCCCCCAAAAACACTACCAAAAGCCTCCTATGGGGTACTTATATCTTTTTCAGCAGCAACCTATGTCGAAATACCCCAGATTCTGCAGATTCGAAGCATTTTCTGTGTTGTTTGTTGCTTGGAAACTTATTCTCTTGCTTCCTCTACTGATTTGGAGCCAAGAATCGTGGAAAACGATCGAGAATGGAAGAGTGAGAGGAGAGAGAAACCATAATTTTCAGCCAAACATCCTAGAATCGCATAAAGAACTTAACCAACAATCATCATGATAACAATAATCAAATATATGAGAAAGGAATCAATATTCAAACAAGAAAACCTTAACACAACGGTCTCAATAACTCAATAAATCAATCAAACAAACAATCAAACAACGTTCCTGAATCACGACTAGAAAGACAACAAAACCAAACCAAACTAAGAAAATCTTACAACTTCCTTCAACGCCTTTGTTACGCTCAGGATGTATAATGTGTGTGCGCAATAAGCTTTAAATTTATACTCGTTATATTTATCCTAACTCCTAGCGAACCCGCAGTGTACGGGACGTTTGTAGTAGGGATAGTATTCCGAGGTCGAACACAAAGACTAAGGTGAAATCGAGTCAAACAATGGTCATAGATAGTGTGGATCTAATCCAAGAAAAGGTCAAGGAACAAAGAAATGAAAATCTCGATATTTTTTGTTGGTTTTTGTGGTGATCAAGCAAGGATCACAAATCAAGCAAGACAATAAAGCAAACTAACAACTCAAGCTAGCAAACAAACAAGTAACACAAAACACAAAGTATATGATCAAGAGAGAAAAGTGGATTCTAGAGGTCAAAATTTCCGGTTACGGCATTGGACTCAAGGTTCTAAGGATTCTAAGGATTCTAAGGACAAGTTGCGGTGTTGGGAAAGAGTGTTTCACTAATGGAAGCAATTACCGGGTAGGTCTCTCACTTCACTAGTCCCGCATCAAACTCCTATTACCGGGTAGGTCTCAAGGGGTTAAAGTAGGGAATTCTACACAAACCGGATACTACTTAAGGGGCAACCCTCTCCTTACCGGGTAAGTCTCGGAATAGGGAAGTCTCAAGCAATAATCCTAGCAGACTCGATCCAATAGCGGCTTATGAGGCTCACTACTACCTAGAGTTCATCATCTTAGGTATCTAAGATCGGAAATCATCGGGTAGATCTCTTCCCTCACTTAGGTTGATAGAATTAGGTGATCATAAGCTAAATTAAGCTTAATAAACCCTAGGATTTCAACAACCTAGCACCCTAACATACAGATTTATCAATTAAGGATCAACAGAGAAGAAAATCGGGTGGATCTTATATAAATCGGCCGATCTGGCATGATGAACAGTTCGATTTTTCTCTCTGGTTAAGGTTTTGTGAAATCAAATCATCCTAAACTAGCATATTAGTCCATCCTATCATCACCCAAGCCATAACCATCAATCTATCACTCCAGAATCACAATAAACTAGCCAATAATATGCATAACAAGATCCAAAATCATCACACAAGTACACATGGTTTTCATAGATGGATGATGAAAGATAAGCAAGTAAAATCAATAAATCTCAGCTGAATCTAAGTTTTCGCAAGACTTACAAACTCTCAAATAAAGATCCAAAACGTTCCTAACAATCCTTGCAATAGTTCTCCAATCCAAGACTCCAAAAATCACTCAAAATCACTCAAAACCTCACTATCACTCTTAGAATGGTGTTCTTCTTCTTCATTCCAATTGAGAGAGTTTTCCTCCTCTCCAAGTCTATCCCCAATGGATGAGCTGTGAATGAGAGAATGTGGGAGAGGAGAGATGCTCACCAGCAGCTTGCAGGCCCACTTATATTCTCCACCAAGAGCAAGGCCGGATCAAGAGATCGTGGGACACGTGGCTTAAGCTGTCAAAGGCAGAAAAATCGACCCTGGGAGATAAATCGGCCGATTTTCCTGATAGTTGGTCCGATTTTCTTCAACAGAAACATGCTATGATCGTTTAGCCATGAGTTGCTCCATTGCTTGCACCAATAGTGGTCTTGGTGTCCTTTGTTGCTCCAATTATGCTCCTTCAAAGCTTTGGATGTGTACCACCATGAGGCTTGACCCTCGAATGCATCGGTTAATGTCCAAAAGAGCCCCGAAATACCTACAACACCGACAAAAGCTCGTGTAGACGTCTTTTCTAGAATTATGCATGAAATGAGTGTAAACGCCGTGAACTAATGCCAAAACCGTGCATGAATAATGGGAAAAACTATCTAATTGTATGCCTATACTAACGTCATAAATCACTGTTCACTCCAAACGGTGTGTGCAAGCTTTAAATTTATAACCCTAGACTTAAGCTTAAAACAAGGATGCGAACCCGCAGTGTACGGGTCAATCGTAGTAAAAAGCAAGAAATTTCAGGGGTCGATCACAGGGACTCGGTGAAACAAAGTCAATAACGGTAAGCTTCGTGAATACTAACCACAAGAGCAATTAACACAATCAAAGATGAATAAGAAGTCAATAAAGCAAACATGCAATTCTAGGGATTAAAACTTCTAGTTGTGGTTCCAACTCAAGATCTAAAGATAAGCGGACAAAGCTGAGATATTTGCGTGGGGAAGGTGTTACTAAAGTGGAGTAGATCACCGGGTAAGTCTCACTACACACTAATCCTAAACCGTAACTCCTATTACCGGGTAAGTCTCAAGGAATTAAGATAAAGAACTATAACCTCAAACTAACACACCATCTAAGGGAATAGAATCAACCTTTACCGGGTAAGTCTCAGGCTAACTCACAAAGATGGGATGGAAGCACACTCAAACCTCAATAAAGGATAAACCTTTATTACCTACACTTATGATCGTTGGTACACAAACTAAGGAATTACCGGGTAAGTCTCATCCTAAGCTTGCTTTGAACCAGGAAAGGTGTAATAAGAATAGGATTTCGCAAACTCTAACACTTAACTCTCAGTTTAGGATCAGATAAGTCACCTCGATCAGCTAAATTCCACCCCGGCCGAGATGTTCATCGACTGAACGAGATGCTTAGGGTTAAGGTTAAAGACTCGAACTTTCAGGGTCATACTGGAATCTAAGATTGTTCTATCATTGTTTTTCCCACAACCTTCAGTCAATCACCCTAGAATCACACAAGGAAATTAGCCACTCATCATCATTATGAAAGTATTAAATATATGGGAAAAAGGTGAATATTTGAGCAAGAAGAATTTAATGAAAAAGACTTCAATAACTGAATCAAATTTCACAACAAAAGCGTTCCTTGGATATAAATCCAACAAGACAAGACAACGAGTGAGGGAATTAAAGACAATCTTACAAAACCCTCCAAAAAGCTATGAAAGCTATAGACTTCAATCTTCCTTCAACCTTCAAAAAGGTTCTTCGAAACTCCCCAATTGGAGTATGCTGCTGCTGCTGCGTATGCTGGATGTATAACAGGTGTATAACGCGTCTAAGCGGAATGATAGCGGATGCCGGAGTTTTGGGAAATCCGACCCTTTTTATAGGAAAATAACCCTCCAAAGATAAGATATTTTAGAAAGATCTCTTCCCATAAAAATAGGTAAAATATAAGATCTTCTTCCTTCCAGGAGCCAAGCCCAAAAATATAAGATCACTTTCCAAAGATAAAAGATCTCAGCCAAGAATAAAATATTCTCGCCGCGTCCTAGGTGTTCGCCTCGGTCGAGTCGGCGTCTCTGGATCACCTCGGTCGAGATGAATCTCTGGTCAACCGAGGTGAGTCACAACTGAATGTGAAATCTCTCAAAACTGTTCCAAAGTGAATCTTTAATCCATGGCTATGCTCCCTGGATGTAGCTCCAAATGACTCATGACTCCTTTTGCTCCTTTTTGATGCAAAACGCGCCATTTTACCTACAATTACTGCAAAACTAGGTGTAGACCTCGATTCTCGCAAAGGTAGATGAAATGGTAATATAATCACATATAATACATACAAACATGCAGATCATTGAAAATAAAACGTCCAAACAAACCCTAAAATATAGACTATAATTCATGCTATCAAAATACCCCATACTTTGCCCTTGCTTGTCCACAAGCAAGTTCTGCATATAGAAGACAAGATAGAATGGATTAATAGTCATAAAAATCAGTAAAAATCTTTCCAAAACATTTTTATGGTGTGTTGCAATCATAGATCACTCTAAGAGAATACTTCATGGAATTTAAAAACTCAATATGTTCAAAACATTTTATAAATATCGGAAAGTTGTTCATCTTTGCATAAAATGATAGAATGCATAATAAGTCATAATTATCAAAATTAATAATGTATAATCCGATTTAAACCACTAAGTCAATCAACAAGCTCAAGGTCTCAAGGACTTCCCAAAAGAAAAGGTCAAGAAACGTGTAGGGTAGGGATGTATGTAAGGTAATGTGGTGCTAGAATCCGGGAAAAGGATGAACTTCACTTTCACTTTGACTTGCAACATCTTCCACCAATAAGCTTTGCTTATTTCACACTTTTTTCTTTTTACTTTACTTTTTGGGATGCATGGACAGAGGTGCACAATAACCGAAGCCTAGGAAATCAGCAATCATCAATTTCTTGAGATGCATCAAACACTTGATGCACATACCATGACCCGTTAGGAATATCGCTCAATCCGACTTTGGCAAGACACAAACACCCGGCTATGTGAATGGTGCCGAGTTACTCATCTTCATGATTGACTTCCCCAAACCTATTATTGCTTTCTAGAACTTTCACTTCCAGCCACTTCTCAACTTTACTCCACTTGCTTTTACCACTTCGCTTGCTTCCGAATTCCCGGATAGGTAAAGGGAGGCAAAATGTATATGAGGGGCTAAGCATGATCAAGAAGAAGAAGAAGAAGAAGAGAATGAATTGCCTTGGTCTTTCCAGGAAGAAAGTGAGAGAACTTATCTTGTGGTGTCAACCTTCAAATTCAACATAATTTGGATAAAAACAAAGTATTAAACATGCCAATAATTTCAAACAAAGCATTTAGCAACTTAAACATATTATAAAACCCTTCAACCACATAAAGAATTTAAAACCAGTCAGTAAACAAGATCTTCACTGAGATCATATCCAGGTAAGCAACACGAAAATCGTTTTCGAAAACTCTCAGTTAACACACCTCGGTCGAGGTGTTCTTGGTTCAACCGAGGTGAAACGCCTCGTTTGGCCAAGACTGACTCGGTCGAGGTCAAAATAATTTTTTTTAAAACCATTTTTTTTCGGTTTCGACGTTTTTCTCAATCAAATAACCTGTAGGTATGCATGTAATATCAGATAATCATATAAATGCAGAAGTGAAGCATAAATAAAATATCCGATAATGTCATACATCAAAATAGTCAAATAAGTACATCGAAGTCATCACATAAATACAAACACCCCATACTTGGGACACACTGTCCCAGTGGGTCAATATAAGTCTAGAAATAACCGGATAAATAGCTGAACTGCATAAAAAGTATAATAAAGAAAATCCTGCAGCTCCTCAATAGTCTCGATCCGGTGGTGGTGGTGGTGGCACGTACATATACTGCGTCGGGTCGAACGGGTAACCCATGACACGCTCGAACTGAAGCTGGGCCATAATGTGCTGATAGTGCTGCCGCTCCTGCATCTCGCGGATATCCAGCGATAATGCAGCATACGAGTCAATAACCTGATCCGTCAGGTCATCGATCCGTCTGTGGGCAGCTCGATCTCTCACTCCGCGCCTCCTGCGTCTAGCAGGTCTGACTGGAGAAGTCTCGGCTGGTGCAGGCTCAGTCTCATCGTCTTCATCAAGATCTATGATCGGCGGCACGCTCATCCCTGTAGTATCTGTCCTTGTATCCATCAAGACTCCACCATCTCTCTCGTCTACTGTCTCCTCGTCATCGTCATCCTCCTCCTCCTCATCCTCAGCTGGGGCAGCTGCTGCCTCCCTATGATCCTCCATCAGCGGAGCCCAAGCTGTCTGCCAATAATGTGGATCAAAAACTGTGAACTGGGCAGACCAGCGGATCCCCTGAGGCGCAGTCCGCTCCCACGGCATAGCAAAATACGGAGTGGTCAGACCGCGGGGAACCAAAATCCTCCGTGTGATCATCTCCTGAAGTCCTAGCGGCTTCGGAGCCGCCGCCATCGTACAAGCACTGAGGTCCATCCCGTGAAAAGTAGCTATGTGGGTGACTAGACCTCCGCAACAAATGTCTCCCTTCGCTTTAGCCTTGATCCTGTGCAGGTCCTCTGCCAAGATCAAGCCAAAGTCTGGGAAACCCCCCGTGACCATACAGTAAAGACTGAAGAGCTCGCCCTGTCGGATCTTCTGGGGCGTCTCAGTACGCGCCAGAAGTGTCTCGCTGAATATCCTATGGGCTAATCTGAAGGCTGGGTGGAAGATGACCTTCTCCCTGGAATCTCCAGGGCGCCATCTATCTTGCTCAGTAATATGGGCAATCTGCCCCCAGAACTCCCTAGCTACGGATCGGGAGGGGAAGTCGGTGGCGGTGGGCTCAATAAAGCCGAAAATCTCTCTCTAAACCTCTAAAGGAACTATGAAGTTCCGGTTCATCAACCGGTACTTCACAGACCGCTCTGTGGGAAGGTAGGAAAAGGAGCTAACGAACTCTAGGGTCGGCTCCAAGTAGGCTGGGGCTCGGATCTCAGTAAACTGATCCAGCCCAACAGTGGCAATCATCCTCCTAAGGTCTCCATCTAACCCTAGGCAATTGAAAGCTGACACGTCCAGAAAACGTGGTGCAATAACTGGACGGCTAGCTATGCGCTCATAATCTACCCGGCATCTCTCGTGGATCACCGGGCGGTAAGGTCGGGAAGAAGAAGAAGAAGGGGAAGGTGAGGATCTATCACTGAGGGCAAGGCGACGATCGGAACTCATTTTCTCTTAACTACTGTCAGATCACCTCGGTCGTTGACAATCCTCAAGAATCACCTCGGTCGAGATGCAGTTCGACTGGACCGAGGCGCAACAGTTTACGATTCCAATCTCAGAAATCCAGTTCTTTTCCCCCAAAAATCACTACAATTGCTTCCTATGGGGTACTTAAGCCTTTTCTCAGCAGAATCAAGGGCAACCAAAGCCCAAATCGAAACGAATGAACGAGTTAGGGTTTCGACTGTTTTTTACCTCGTTTCGGTCGATTCGTTCGATTTCTTCGCAGATCTGTAGTTGCAATGAGATCCTCTACCCTTCAATTGCAGTTTGGAAGCGGAAATCTTCGAAAACGAGCAAAAACTGAGGAAGCGAGGTGAGGAGCGCCGCGGTCGAGTCGAAGGAAGTAAAAGGTAAAAAATAAATTTTTCTCCCTTTTATACTGTTCCTGGATCTGCTGTCACCTCGGTCGAGATGGTCTCGACTGGACCGAGGTGGTACGGACCGAGGTGGTTCTGCAGAAAACCCTAGTCGCCTCGGTTGCTCAAGAATCGTCTCGGTCGAGGTAATCTGACAGTAACCGAGATGCTTCTGTCTTCTCAAAATCTCGAACTTCTGTCCTTCCAGTTATGCTCCTTCCTTAGATATTCCCTGTTGTCTCTCCAGAACGCCAAAAACAAAGCAAAGCAAAGCAAAAACAAAAACTATCTAAACTAGACTAGAAAACGGGAAAAGAAAGCAATACCTTGGGTTGCCTCCCAAGACGCGCTTGATTTAAGGTCGCTAGCTGGACCATGATGCATCTCAAATGAGATGGGAGGTGCCCTCACCCCATACTTCACCTCCATCGTGGGGTGAAGTAAGTAAATCCATCAAACGCTCCAACAAGTGTAAGTGCTCATCGGGGAATGAATCGTCTATGGGTGGGTCATCCGTCTCGCGGGAAGATTCCGGTAGCCGGCTGAGGTGATCCGCAACGGAGTTCTCGGATCCCTTCTTATCGCGGATCTCTAGGTCAAACTCTTGAAGCAAGAGAATCCATCGAATAAGGCGCGGCTTGGCATCTTTCTTAGCCAACAAGTAACGAATGGCTGCATGGTCGGTATAGACAATGACTTTCGCCCCCACTAGATAGGAACAAAACTTCTCGAAAGCATATACAACCGCCAATAACTCCTTCTCGGTGGTAGCGTAGTTGCGCTGGGCTACATCTAGCGTTTTGCTAGCATAGTAAATGGCGGTGGTCCGGCCATCCTTCTTCTGTCCAAGCACCGCTCCTACGGCTACATCACTAGCGTCACACATGATCTCAAAGGGCAAGGTCCAATCAGGAGGTTGGATAATGGGAGCGGAGATCAACGCTTCCTTAATCCTATAAAAAGCATCAAGACACTCCTGCGAAAACTCAAAAATAACATCTTTGTTCAAGAGGTTAGTTAGAGGTTTAGAAATCTTAGAGAAGTCCTTGATGAATCTCCTGTAGAAACCTGCATGCCCGAGAAAACTCCTCACACCCTTAACTAAACAAGGAGGAGGGAGTTTCTCAATAGTCTCGATCTTAGCTCGATCGACCTCAATACCTCGATTAGAAACGAGGTGTCCTAGTACAATGCCTTCATTAACCATAAAATGACACTTCTCCCAATTCAGAACAAGGTTAGTGTCTTCACATCTTTTAAGCACTAGAGAAAGGTTAGATAGGCAATCATCAAAAGAGGAACCATATACAGAAAAATCATCCATGAATACCTCCATGATCTCCTCTATGTACTCGGGAAAGATAGCCATCATGCATCGCTGGAAGGTTGCGGGTGCATTGCACAATCCAAATGGCATCCTCCGATAGGCAAACGTCCCCCAAGGACAAGTAAAAGTGGTCTTCTCCTGATCATCCGGATGGATAGGAATCTGGAAGAATCCACTATAGCCGTCCAAGTAGAAAAAGTGTGAATGCTGGGCCAACCGTTCGAGCATTTGATCGGTGAAGGGAAGCGGAAAATGATCCTTCCGAGTCGCCGTGTTCAGCTTCCTATAATCAATGCAAACCCTCCAGCCCGTAACGGTCCTCGTTGGGATCAACTTGTTATTCTTATTCGTCACAACGGTCATCCCTCCTTTCTTCGGAACGACATGCACTGGGCTAACCTACTTGTTGTCCGAGATAGGATATATAATACCTGCATCCAACAACTTAAGAATTTCTTTCTTCACAACCTCTTTCATGATTGGATTTAACCGTCTTTGAGGTTCCCGTGAAGTCTTATGATTATCCTCCATTAGAATTCTATGCATGCAGAAAGAAGGGTTAATGCCAATAAGATCATCCGTGGTATAACCTATAGCCTTTCGATGCTTTCTCAGGACATGCATTAACTTAGATAATTCAGATTCGGTAAGGGAAGCACTAACAATAACGGGATAAGTAGAATCCGGTCCAAGAAAGATATACCTCAAGTGACTAGGGAGTTGTTTAAGCTCCACGATTGGGGGTGCTTTCTGAGAGGGATCCTTGCTTCCTCCTTCCACTAGAGTGGTGTCAGAAATTGGACTTTCGGAAGTCTCAGTTGGAATCGTCTCGCCATCGACCTCGGTCGAGGCGTAGAGGCGTTGACCGAGATGTTCTTCAGTCGCCTCGCTCAATCCAGAAAGTGCCTCGGTCGAGGTACTGCTACTGGATCCGAAATTGGAGATCTTCGTCTCCTGGATTAGCTTCTCAGTTTTAGCTCCTGGATCCTCTTCCAGTGCCTTTAAGCTCCGTATATCTGCATCACAAGAAGCATCTATACCTTCCTCCATTAAACTGAAGCTAATAACTCTTTCGAGTGGATCGTTAATAAGGATGGAGCTCACCAATTCTCTTGATTCTTCTTCATCGTAGATGTTGAAGATATCATCAGTTAGCTGCTCCCCTTTCATTGCTGCAAGTAGTGCGAACTCCACCTCATCGCCACCAACGTTGAATTTCAACTTGGCGTTCTTGCAATCAACGTTGCAACCCGAAGTTGCTAGAAATGGCCTCCCGAGAATAATAGGAACAGGATAGTCTGCGGGAATGTCAAGTACAACAAAATCTATAGGTAGATAGAAGTTACCTAACTTGACCGGAACGTCCTCCAAGATGCCCACGGGATGGGTGATAGAGCGATCCGCCATATAAAGTCGAATCTTGACCGGCTTGGGCTCTCCAAGACCGATCTTTACGCATAGCTCCAGCGGGATGATGCTCATGCTGGCTCCTAGATCACAAAGGGCTTCACAAGTGACATCCCCAACTTGAATGGGGATGCTAAATGAGCCGGGATCTCTCAATTTAGGTGGCATCTTCTCCTTCATGATTTGTATGAGCTCCGAAGATTTAGACGTTATCCTAACTTCACCAACATCCTCCAGCTTCCTCTTCCTTGATAAGATTTCTTTTAAGAACTTCCCATAGGCGGGCATACCTAAAATAGCATCAAGGAAAGGAATATTAATATGTAGCTTATTCATCAAGTCAAGAAATTTACCAAAGTGCTTGTCTAGATGTGCTCTGGCTCTGGACTGAGGGAATGGAAGTGATGGTTTGTATGCAGGAGGTGGAATATAAGTTTCAGTTGTCCCTCCTGCTTTCCGTTGCTCCGCTTCGGTTGACATCTCGGTCGAGGTGTTCTTCGACTGGATCTGGACCGAGGTGGTCTGCGTCGAACGAGGTACTGGATCTGCAGTTTTGAGTCCACTCCTCGTCGTTATGGCCATGCACTGGCCCTTAGGGTTGCTTTCCGTCTTTGCTGGAAGCTTCCCTGGATCTCTTGGCGCTTCATTCGCCCTACTTGCAAGTTGTTGTTCGAAGGACTTTTGGGCCCTCGAAAATGAAGTCATAGAAGTCTCCATAGCACTAAGCTTGATCAAGATAGCCTCCAGAACTGCGTCTTTCCTTTCCGGTTGAGACGAACTTGATCCTTGCCCTTGGCTTTTTAATGGAGTAAAAGAAGAAGAAGGGGAAGAGAGGAAAGGGTTAGAGGAATCGTTAGAGTTGGAGTTTGAATGATTGTTACCGTGATTTTGGTTGTTCGCCCTCCAGTTGTTGCTATTGGATCCTCTATTGTTGTTGTTGTTGTAGTTGTTGTTTCGGGGACCGTTGTTGTTGTTACGGTACCCGTTGTTGTTGTTGTTGTTGTTCCTTTGCCCTTGCTCTTCCTTCTTGGTTTGAGCCATCAAGAGTTCCTTCAATTGCTTCACGTCATTCTTCAAGGACGTGAGTTGATTGTTGTTGGATTGAGTCTCTTGAAAGTTGACTCTTTTAACTCCACCTTCAGCTCCTTGGTGGGTATATTTCTCCATGTGCAAGGCTTGCTTCTCAATAAAGTCCCAAGCCTCATCAATCGCCATGTCCATGAAGGTACCGGCGGAGAGTAGTTGGAGATTGAACTGGGTGCTTCCGTCCAGTCCTTTGAAGTAGATCTCCAACAACTCGATCTTTGGAATCCCATGATGTGGGCAATCCAAAAAGATATCCTTGAACCGCTCCCAAGATTTGGACAAGCTCTCCTTGTCCTTCATAATGAAAGCATTGATCTTCCCTCTCATTTCAGCTGTCTTTGAGGGGGGAAAGAATTTGGTCAAGAATTCCGTAGTCATCTCCTCCCATGTGCTAATTTTACCTGGAGGAAGAGATTGATAGCAAGTAAGAGCTCTATCTTTTAAAGAAAAGTAATAAGGTCTTAGCTTGTAATTATTATTTTCAATTCTGGAAGGTCGCAAGGTTTCCATCAAGATCTCGTAGTTTTGAAGATGTTGATGCGGTGACTCCTTCTCTAGCCCTCCGATTTGGCATTGGCGAATCATGGATAGAACTTGTGGTCGAAGTCGTAGTCATGATCCGCTGGATCTCCTAGGTTCACTCCTGGACGCCTCAGTTGCTGATTAGGGTCCATCCTTTGACCTAGGGTTTGTGGGATTCCTACAAGAAGAACATCTCGGACTGGCCTCCGAGGTGGAAGTACATCGGCCGGGGCGTCAGGTACTGGAACCTGCCTCGGTCGAGGGTCAACTACTGGATCCTGCATCGGTCGAGGATCAACAGGAGGATCTTCCCTTTATGGCTGTAGAATCTGGTTTCGGATGACTGCTATCTCCGCTTCGATTGCTGCAGTCCTGGTGCGATTCTCTTCTTTCTCTTGCCTTAGTTCTTCCTTGCTGAGGCATAGCAGCTCTAGCGCCTCTTTCAATTCGGCCGCAAGATCGCGGTCGTCTTGTTGGGCCATCTTCGCTTCTCTTAAGCGTCGCTTGTATGTCTTTTCTGGTTCGGGATCGTAAGGAACGATTTCCTTCCCAGTACATGTTCTTCGCATATACCTAAGAAAGAACTTTCAAAAGTCACTCAAGTAGAGTGGTTAGATGACACGGGGGCAAGCGCCCCAAGAGCAAACCGTACCGGCTTGGTCTAGACCAAGTCCCCGGCAACGGCGCCAAAAACTTGTTCGCTCCAAACGGTGTGTGCAAGCTTTAAATTTATAACCCTAGACTTAAGCTTAAAACAAGGATGCGAACCCGCAGTGTACGGGTCAATCGTAGTAAAAAGCAAGAAATTCCAAGGGTCGATCACAGGGACTCGGTGAAACAAAGTCAATAACGGTAAGCTTCGTGAATACTAACCACAAGAGCAATTAACACAATCAAAGATGAATAAGAAGTCAATAAAGCAAACATGCAATTCTAGGGATTAAAGCTTCTAGTTGTGGTTCCAACTCAAGATCTAAAGATAAGCGGACAAAGCTGAGATATTTGCGTGGGGAAGGTGTTACTAAAGTGGAGTAGATCACCGGGTAAGTCTCACTACACACTAATCCTAAACCGTAACTCCTATTACCGGGTAAGTCTCAAGGAATTAAGATAAAGAACTATAACCTCAAACTAACACACCATCTAAGGGAATAGAATCAACCTTTACCGGGTAAGTCTCAGGCTAACACACAAAGATGGGATGGAAGCACACTCAAACCTCAATAAAGGATAAACCTTTATTACCTACACTTATGATCGTTGGTACACAAACTAAGGAATTACCGGGTAAGTCTCATCCTAAGCTTGCTTTGAACCAGGAAAGGTGTAATAAGAATAGGATTTGGCAAACTCTAACACTTAACTCTCAGTTTAGGATCAGATAAGTCACCTCGGTCAGCCAAATTCCACCCTGGCCGAGATGTTCATCGACTGAACGAGATGCTTAGGGTTAAGGTTAAAGACTCGAACTTTCAGGGTCCTACTAGAATCTAAGATTGTTCTATCATTGTTTTTCCCACAACCTTCAGCCAATCACCCTAGAATCACACAAGGAAATTAGCCACTCATCATCATTATGAAAGTATTAAATATATGGGAAAAAGGTGAATATTTGAGCAAGAAGAATTTAATGAAAAAGACTTCAATAACTGAATCAAATTTCACAACAAAAGCGTTCCTTGGATATAAATCCAACAAGACAAGACAACGAGTGAGGAAATTAAAGACAATCTTACAAAACCCTCCAAAAAGCTATGAAAGCTATAGACTTCAATCTTCCTTCAACCTTCAAAAAGGTTCTTCAAAACTCCCCAATTGGAGTATGCTGCTGCTGCTGCGTATGCTGGATGTATAACATGTGTATAACGCGTCTAAGCGGAATGATAGCGGATGCCGGATTTTTGGGAAATCCGACCCTTTTTATAGGAAAATAACCCTCCAAAGATAAGATATCTTAGAAAGATCTCTTCCCATAAAAATAGGTAAAATATAAGATCTTCTTCCTTCCAGGAGCCAAGCCTAAAAATGTAAGATCACTTTCCAAAGATAAAAGATCTCAGCCAAGAATAAAATATTCTCGCCGCGTCCTAGGTGTTCGCCTCGGTCGAGTCGGCGTCTCTGGATCACCTCGGTCGAGATGAATCTCTGGTCAACCGAGGTGAGTCACAACTGAATGTGAAATCTCTCAAAACTGGTCCAAAGTGAATCTTTAATCCATGGGTATGCTCCCTTGATGTAGCTCCAAATGACTCATGACTCCTTTTGCTCCTTTTTGATGCAAAACGCGCCATTTTACCTACAATTACAGCAAAACTAGGTGTCGACCTCGATTCTCGCAAAGGTAGATGAAATGGTAATATAATCACATATAATACATACAAACATACAGATCATTGAAGATAAAACGTCCAAACAAACCCTAAAATATAGACTATAATTCATGCTATCAAAATACCCCATACTTAGCCCTTGCTTGTCCCCAAGCAAGTTATGCATATAGAAGACAAGATAGAATGGATTAATAGTCATAAAAATCAGTAAAAATCTTTCCAAAACATTTTTATGGTGTGTTGCAATCATAGATCACTCTAAGAGAATACTTCATGGAATTTAAAAACTCAATATGTTCAAAATATTTTATAAATATAGGAAAGTTGTTCATCTTTGCATAAAATGATAGAATGCATAATAAGTCATAATTATCAAAATTAATAATGTATAATCCGATTTAAACCACTAAGTCAATCAACAAGCTCAAGGTCTCAAGGACTTCCCAAAAGAAAAGGTCAAGAAACGTGTAGGGTAGGGATGTATGTAAGGTAATGTGGTGCTAGAATCCGGGAAAAGGATGAACTTCACTTTCACTTTGACTTGCAACATCTTCCACCAATAAGCTTTGCTTATTTCACACTTTTTCTTTTTACTTTACTTTTTGGGATGCATGGATAGAGGTGCACAATAACCGAAGCCTAGGAAATCAGCAATCATCAATTTCTTGAGATGCATCAAACACTTGATGCACATACCATGACCCGTTAGGAATATCGCTCAATCCGAATTTGGCAAGACACAAACACCCGGCTATGTGAATGGTGCCGAGTTACTCATCTTCATGATTGACTTCCCCAAACCTATTATTGCTTTCTAGAACTTTCACTTCCAGCCACTTCTCAACTTTACTCCACTTGCTTTTACAACTTCGCTTGCTTCCGAATTCCCGGATAGGTAAAGGGAGGCAAAATGTATATGAGGGGCTAAGCATGATCAAGAAGAAGAAGAAGAGAATGAATTGCCTTGGTCTTTCCAGGAAGAAAGTGATTGAACTTATCTTGTGGTGTCAACCTTCAAATTCAACATAATTTGGATAAAAACAAAGTATTAAACATGCCAATAATTTCAAACAAAGCATTTAGCAACTTAAACATATTATAAAACCCTTCAACCACATAAAGAATTTAAAACCAGTCAGTAAACAAGATCTTCACTGAGATCATATCTAGGTAAGCAACACGAAAATCGTTTTCGAAAACTCTCAGTTAACACACCTCGGTCGAGGTGTTCTTGGTTCAACCGATGTGAAACGCCTCGTTTGGCCAAGACTGACTCGGTCGAGGTCAAAAAAATTTTTTTTAAAACCATTTTTTTTCGGTTTCGACGTTTTTCTCAATCAAATAACCTGTAGGTATGCATGTAATATCAGATAATCATATAAATGCAGAAGTGAAGCATAAATAAAATATCCGATAATGTCATACATCAAAATAGTCAAATAAGTACATCGAAGTCATCACATAAATACAAACACCCCATACTTGGGACACACTGTCCCAGTGGGTCTATATAAGTCTAGAAATAAGACTACTCACCGGATAAATAGCTGAACTGCATAAAAAGTATAATAAAGAAAATCCTGCAGCTCCTCAATAGTCTCGATCCGGTGGTGGTGGTGGTGGCACGTACGGATACTGCGTCGGGTCGAACGGGTAACCCATGACACGCTCGAACTGAAGCTGGGCCATAATGTGCTGATAGTGCTGTCGCTCCTGCATCTCGCGGATATCCAGCGATAATGCAGCATACGAGTCAATAACCTGATCCGTCAGGTCATCGATCCGTCTGTGGGCAGCTCGATCTCCCACTCCGCGCCTCCTGCGTCTAGCAGGTCTGACTGGAGAAGTCTCAGCTGGTGCAGGCTCAGTCTCATCGTCATCATCAAGATCTATGATCGGCGGCGCGCTCATCCCTGCAGTATCTGTCCCTGTATCCATCGGGACTCCACCATCTCTCTCGTCTACTGTCTCCTCGTCATCGTCATCCTCCTCCTCCTCATCCTCAACTGGGGCAGCTGCTGCCTCCCTATGATCCTCCATCAGCGGAGCCCAAGCTGTCTACCAATAATGTGGATCAAAAACTATGAACTGGGCAGACCAGCGGATCCCCTGAGGCGCAGTCCGCTCCCACGGCATAGCAACATACGAAGTGGTCAGACCGCGGGGAACCAAAACCCTCCGTGTGATCATCTCTTGAAGTCCTAGCGGCTTCGGAGCCGCCGCCATCGTACAAGCACTGAGGTCCATCCCGTGAAAAGTAGCTATGCGGGTGACTAGACCTCCGCAGCAAATGTCTCCCTTCTCTTTAGCCTTGATCCTGTGCAGGTCCTCTGCCAAGATCAAGCCAAAGTCTGGGAAACCCCCCGTGACCATACAGTAAAGACTGAAGAGCTCGCCCTGTCGGATCTTCTAGGGCGTCTCAGTACGCGCCAAAAGTGTCTCGCTGAATATCCTATGGGCTAATTTGAAGGTTGGGTGGAAGATGACCTTCTCCCTGGAATCTCCAGGGCGCCATCTATCTGCATGCTCAGTAATATGGGCAATCTGCACCCAGCACTCCCTAGCTACAGATCGGGAGGGGAAGTCGGTGGCGGTGGGCTCAGTAAAGCCGAAAATCTCTCTCCAAAACTCTAAAGAAACTATGAAGTTCCGGTTCATTAACCGGTACTTCACAGACCGCTCTGTGGGAAGGTAGGAAAAGGAGCTAACGAACTCTAGGGTCGGCTCGAAGTAGGCTGGGGCTCGGATCTCAGTAAACTGATCCAGCCCAACAGTGGCAATCATCCTCCTAAGGTCTCCATCTAACCCTAGGCAATCGAAAGCTTACACGTCCAGAAAACGTGGTGCAATAACTGGACGGCTAGCTATGCGCTCATAATCTACCCGGCATCTCTCGTGGATCACCGGGCGGTAAGGTCGGGAAGAAGAAGAAGAAGGGGAAGGTGAGGATCTATCTCTGAGGGCAAGGCGACGATCGAAACTCATTTTCTCTTAACTACTGTCAAATCACCTCGGTCGCTGACAATCCTCAAGAATCACTTCGTCGAGATGCAATTTGACTGGACCGAGGCGCAACAGTTTACGATTCCAATCTCAGAAATCCAGTTCTTTTCCCCCAAAAATCACTACAATTGCTTCCTATGGGGTACTTAAGCCTTTTCTCAGCAGAATCAAGGGCAACCAAAGCCCAAATCGAAACGAATGAACGAGTTAGGGTTTCGACTGTTTTTTACCTCGTTTCGGTCGATTCGTTCGATTTCTTCGCAGATCTGTAGTTACAATGAGATCCTCTACCCTTCAATTGCAGTTTGGAAGCGGAAATCTTCGAAAACGAGCAAAAACTGAGGAAGCGAGGTGAGGAGCGCCGCGGTCGAGTCGAAGGAAGTAAAAGGTAAAAAATAAATTTTTCTCCCTTTTATACTGTTCCTGGATCTGCTATCACCTCGGTCGAGATGGTCTCGACTGGACCGAGGTGGTACGGACCGAGGTGGTTCAGCAGAAAACCCTAGTCGCCTCGGTTGCTCAAGAATCGTCTCGGTCGAGGTAATCTGACAGTAACCGAGATGCTTCTGTCTTCTCAAAATCTCGAACTTCTGTCCTTCTAGTTATGCTCCTTCCTTAGATATTCCCTGTTGTCTGTCCAGAACGCCAAAAACAAAGCAAAGCAAAGCAAAAACAAAAACTATCTAAACTAGACTAGAAAACGGGAAAAGAAAGCAATACCTTGGGTTGCCTCCCAAGAAGCGCTTGATTTAAGGTCGCTAGCTGGACCATGATGCATCTCAAATGAGGTATATTGGTGCAACCTCCTCAACCGGAGTTTCCGGTTGGTACTTCTTAAGTCTATGACCGTTGACCTTGAAGCTTCCGCTAGTTTCGCCCCATATCTTAACTGCATCATGAGGAAAAACATGTTTCACAACATAAGGTCCGGTCCATCTAGATTTCAACTTACCTGGAAAAAGGCGGAGGCGGGAGTTGAAGAGTAGAACTAAGTCTCCTTCGTTAAGCTCCTTTGGGACGATACGCTTGTCATGCCATCTCTTCGTCCTTTCCTTGTAGATTTTAGCATTCTCATAAGCGTTCAAACGCAGCTCCTCCAGCTCGTTGAGTTCCAATAGTCGCTTCTCGCCAGCCTCTTTGATGTCGAAATTCAACCATTTGATCGCCCAATACGCTTTGTGTTCCAATTCGACGGGCAAATGGCAAGACTTCCCATATACCAAATTATAAGGGGTGGTACCTATGGGAGTCTTGAATGCGGTCCTGTACGCCCAAAGAGCATCGTCCAATTTCATGGACCAATCCTTCCTCGTTCTAGAGACGGTCTTCTCCAAAATTGCTTTGATTTCTCTATTCGAGATCTCGACCTGTCCACTAGTTTGAGGGTGATAAGCAGTTGATACCTTGTGGGTTACCCCATACTTCGATAGAAGTGCCTTGAACTTCCGGTTGATGAAATGCGTTCCTCCATCGCTAATGATGATGCGTGGAGTTCCAAATCGTGGAAAGATAGTTCTATTCAAGAACTTCACAACCACCTTGGCGTCGTTAGTGGGAGAAGCAATGGCTTCAACCCATCTAGAGACGTAATCAACCGCAAGGAGAATGTAGAGGTTTCCTCCGGAGGATGGGAAAGGTCCCATGAAGTCAATCCCCCATACATCGAAGATTTCCACCTCTTGGATGTTATTAAGTGGCATCTCGTTCCTCCTTGATAAATTTCCTATTCTTTGGCATGCATCACAAGAGACAACAAAAGCTTGTACATCCTTAAATAATGTAGGCCAAAAGAAACCAGAACGCAATACCTTAGCGCATGTTTTATCGGTGCTAGCATGTCCTCCACAAGGGAGTGAATGGCAATGCCGTATAACGCTATTTACCTCATCTTCCGGAATGCACCTTCGAAGCATCCCATCCGGTCCGCGCTTAAATAGCAGTGGCTCATCCCAGTAATAATGTCGTACTTCCTTGAAGAATCTCTTCTTTTGAGAGTACGTCAATCCGGGCGGTGTTTCCTGGCAAACAAGATAATTTACAATATCAGCATACCAAGGTCCTTTTTATCAGAAAGTTGGTGGATGGAATGTTCCACCAACTGAGGGTGAATGTCAGAGAAGTGAGTAAGAAGATTATTATTCTCAGTAGTCTCAGTTGACATTATCTCGCCGTCGACCTCGGTCGAGGCGCAGAGGCGTTGACCGAGATGTTCTTCAGTCGCCTCGCTCAGTCCAGAAAGTGCCTGGGTCGAGGTACTGCTACTGGAACCGAAACTGGAGATCTTCGTCTCCGGGATTAGCTTCTCAGTTTTAGCTCCTGGATCCTCTTCCAGTGCCTTTAAGCTCCGTATATCTGCATCACAAGAAGTATCTATACCTTCCTCCATTAAACTGAAGCTAATAACTCTTTCGAGTGGATCGTTAATAAGGATGGAGCTCACCAATTCTCTTGATTCTTCTTCATCGTAGATGTTGAAGATATCATCAGTTAGCTGCTCCCCTTTCATTGCTGCAAGTAGTGCGAACTCCACCTCATCGCCACCAACGTTGAATTTCAACTTGGCGTTCTTGCAATCAACGTTGCAACCCGAAGTTGCTAGAAATGGTCTCCCGAGAATAATAGGAACAGGATAGTCTGCGAGAATGTCAAGTACAACAAAATCTATAGGTAGATAGAAGTTACCTAACTTGACCGGAACGTCCTCCAAGATGCCCACGGGATGGGTGATGGAGCGATCCGCCATATAAAGTCGAATCTTGACCGGCTTGGGCTCTCCAAGACCGATCTTTACGCATAGCTCCAGCGGGATGATGCTCACGCTGGCTCCTAGATCACAAAGGGCTTCACAACTGACATCCCCAACTTGAATGGGGATGCAAAATGAGCCGGGATCTCTCAATTTAGGTGGCATCTTCTCCTTCATGATTTGTATGAGCTCCGAAGATTTAGACGTCATCCTAACTTCACCAACATCATCCAGCTTCCTCTTCCTTGATAAGATTTCTTTTAAGAACTTCCCATAGGCGGGCATACCTAAAATAGCATCAAGGAAAGGAATATTAATATGTAGCTTATTCATCAAGTCAAGAAACTTACCAAAGTGCTTGTCTAGATGTGCTCTAGCTCTGGACTGAGGGAATGGAAGTGGTGGTTTGTATGCAGGAGGTGGAATATAAGTTTCAGTTGTCCCTCCTGCTTTCCGTTGCTCCGCTTCGGTTGACATCTCGGTCGAGGTGTTCTTCGACTGGATCTGGACCGAGGTGGTCTGCGTCGAACGAGGTACTGGATCTGCAGTTTTGAGTCCACTCCTTGTCGTTATGGCCATGCACTGGCCCTTAGGGTTGCTTTCCGTCTTTGCTGGAAGCTTCCCTGGATCTCTTGGCGCTTCATTCGCCCTACTTGCAAGTTGTTGTTCGAAGGACTTTTGGGCCCTCGAAAATGAAGTCATAGAAGTCTCCATAGCACTAAGCTTGATCAAGATAGCCTCCAGAACTGCGTCTTTCTTTTCCGGTTGAGACGAACTTGATCCTTGCCCTTGGCTTTTTAATGGAGTAGAAGAAGATGAAGGGGAAGAGAGGAAAGGGTTAGAGGAATCGTTAGAGTTGGAGTTTGAATGATTGTTACCGTGATTTTGGTTGTTCGCCCTCCAGTTGTTGCTATTGGATCCTCTATTGTTGTTGTTGTAGTTGTTGTTTCAGGGACCGTTGTTGTTGTTACGGTACCCGTTGTTGTTGTTGTTGTTGTTGTTGTTGTTGTTGTTGTTCCTTTGCCCTTGCTCTTCCTTCTTGGTTTGAGCCATCAAGAGTTCCTTCAATTGCTTCACGTCATTCTTCAAGGACGTGAGTTGATTGTTGTTGGATTGAGTCTCTTGAAAGTTGACTCTTTTAACTCCACCTTCAGCTCCTTGGTGGGTATATTTCTCCATGTGCAAGGCTTGCTTCTCAATGAAGTCCCAAGCCTCATCAATCGCCATGTCCATGAAGGGACCGGCGGAGAGTAGTTGGAGATTGAACTGGGTGCTTCCGTCCAGTCCTTTGAAGTAGATCTCCAACAACTCGATCTTTGGAATCCCATGAAGTGGGCAATCCAAAAGGATATCCTTGAACCGCTCCCAAGATTTGGACAAGCTCTCCTTGTCCTTCATAATGAAAGCATTGATCTTCCCTCTCATTTCAGCTGTCTTTGAGGGGGGAAGGAATTTGGTCAAGAATTTCGTAGTCATCTCCTCCCATGTTCTAATTTTACCTGGAGGAAGAGATTGATACCAAGTAAGAGCTCTATCTTTTAAAGAAAAGTAAAAAAGGTCTTAGCTTGTAATTATTATTTTCAATTCTGGAAGGTCGCAAGGTTTCCATCAAGATCTCGTAGTTTTGAAGATGTTGATGCGGTGACTCCTTCTCTAGCCCTCCGAATTGGCATTGGCGAATCATGGATAGAACTTGTGGTCGAAGTTCGTAGTCATGATCCACTGGATCTCCTAGGTTCACTCCTGGACGCCTCAGTTGCTGATTAGGGTCCATCCTTTGACCTAGGGTTTGTGGGATTCCTGCAAGAAGAACATCTCGGACTGGCCTCCGAGGTGGAAGTACATCGGCCGGGGCGTCAGGTATTGGAACCTGCCTCGGTCGAGGGTCAACTACTGGATCCTGCATCGGTCGAGGATCAACAGGAGGATCTTCCCTCTGTGGCTGTAGAATCTGGTTTCGGATGACTGCTATCTCCGCTTCGATTGCTGCAGTCCTGGTGCGATTCTCTTCTTTCTCTTGCCTTAGTTCTTCCTTGCTGAGGCGTAGCAGCTCTAGCGCCTCTTTCAATTCGGCCGCAAGATCGCGGTCGTCTTGTTGGGCCATCTTCGCTTCTCTTAAGCGTTGCTTGTATGTCTTTTCTGGTTCGGAATCGTAAGGAACGATTTCCTTCCCAGTGCGGGTTCTTCGCATATACCTAAGAAAGAACCTGCAAAAGTCACTCAAGTAGAGTGGTTAGATGACACGGGGGCAAGCGCCCCAAGAGCAAACCGTACCGGCTTGGTCTAGACCAAGTCCCCGGCAACGGCGCCAAAAACTTGTTCGCTCCAAACGGTGTGTGCAAGCTTTAAATTTATAACCCTAGACTTAAGCTTAAAACAAGGATGCGAACCCATAGTGTACGGGTCAATCGTAGTAAAAAGCAAGAAATTCCTGGGGTCGATCACAGGGACTCGGTGAAACAAAGTCAATAACGGTAAGCTTCGTGAATACTAACCACAAGAGCAATTAAAACAATCAAAGATGAATAAGAAGTCAATAAAGCAAACATGCAATTCTAGGGATTAAAGCTTCTAGTTGTGGTTCCAACTCAAGATCTAAAGATAAGCGGACAAAGCTGAGATATTTGCGTGGGGAAGGTGTTACTAAAGTGGAGTAGATCACCGGGTAAGTCTCACTACACACTAATCCTAAACCGTAACTCCTATTACCCGGTAAGTCTCAAGGAATTAAGATAAAGAACTATAACCTCAAACTAACACACCATCTAAGGGAATAGAATCAACCTTTACCGGGTAAGTCTCAGGCTAACTCACAAAGATGGGATGGAAGCACACTCAAACCTCAATAAAGGATAAACCTTTATTACCTACACTTATGATCGTTGGTACACAAACTAAGGAATTACCGGGTAAGTCTCATCCTAAGCTTGCTTTGAACCAGGAAAGGTGTAATAAGAATAGGATTTGGCAAACTCTAACACTTAACTCTCAGTTTAGGATCAGATAAGTCACCTCGGTCAGCCAATTTCCACCCCGGCCGAGATGTTCATCGACTGAACGAGATGCTTAGGGTTAAGGTTAAAGACTCGAACTTTCAGGGTCATACTGGAATCTAAGATTGTTCTATCATTGTTTTTCCCACAACCTTCAGTCAATCACCCTAGAATCACACAAGGAAATTAGCCACTCATCATCATTATGAAAGTATTAAATATATGGGAAAAAGGTGAATATTTGAGCAAGAAGAATTTAATGAAAAAGACTTCAATAACTGAATCAAATTTCACAACAAAAGCGTTCCTTGGATATAAATCCAACCAGACAAGACAACGAGTGAGGGAATTAAAGACAATCTTACAAAACCCTCCAAAAAGCTATGAAAGCTATAGACTTCAATCTTCCTTCAACCTTCAAAAAGGTTCTTCGAAACTCCCTAATTGGAGTATGTTGCTGCTGCTGCGTATGCTGGATGTATAACAGGTGTATAACGCGTCTAAGCGGAATGATAGCGGATGCCGGATTTTTGGGAAATCCGACCCTTTTTATAGGAAAATAACCCTCCAAAGATAAGATATCTTAGAAAGATCTCTTCCCATAAAAATAGGTAAAATATAAGATCTTCTTCCTTCCAGGAGCCAAGCCCAAAAATATGAGATCACTTTCCAAAGATAAAAGATCTCAGCCAAGAATATAATATTCTCGCCGCGTCCTAGGTGTTCGCCTCGGTCGAGTCGGTGTCTCTGGATCACCTCGGTCGAGATGAATCTCTGGTCAACCGAGGTGAGTCACAACTGAATGTGAAATCTCTCAAAACTTGTCCAAAGTGAATCTTTAATCCATGGCTATGCTCCCTGGATGTAGCTCCAAATGACTCATGACTCCTTTTGCTCCTTTTTGATGCAAAACGCGCCATTTTACCTACAATTACAGCAAAACTAGGTGTAGACCTCGATTCTCGCAAAGGTAGATGAAATGGTAATATAATCACATATAATACATACAAACATGTAGATCATTGAAGATAAAACGTCCAAACAAACCCTAAAATATAGACTATAATTCATGCTATCAATCACGTTATCAAAATACCCCATACTTAAGATTTGCTCGTCCGCGAGCAAGATCCAACTATAGACTAAGAGATGACATGATTTATGCATGCAGAAAAACAACAAAATCTTTTTGGAATTGTGCTTCTAACATTGGATCACCTTCATAGTCATGTTTCATGGCAAAGGACAATCAATCATGCATCAAATGAATGAAGGCATGGAAAGACAATTATACTTAACTAGAAAGCATGCATAAGAGGTGAAAATGAAGAAGTCAAGATGATCATGAGTATTTCCAATCTAGATCACTAAGTCTTACACACATGCATTTAGGTCACAAGGACTTAGGAATTTTTTAGGTCATGTGATGCTAATCCGGGAAAGGAACTAACTCCACAATCTCGTTTATGCTCAACTTCCCAACAAGTGTATAATTTTCTCCATCTTTTCTTTGTTTTCTTTTCTTTTTCACTTATTTTTGAGGCAATGGCATTGGTGTACAAAAGCCGAAACCTTGGTGATTAGCCGTCCTCGGGTTTTTTTATTTTTCGAGGTGCATCCACACCGGGCACACATACCAAAGCTCGTTAGGACTATCGGTTTATTTGACTTTGGCAAGGCACCAACACCCGATTATGTGAAGTGTGCCGAGTTACTTGTCATTTAAACCAACGTCCCCAAACCTATATTTTTGTCTACACTTTCACAACAATATCAGCATTTCATTCACAACATTCTTTCATCAACAACTTCACCCCACACTTGCTTTTCACACACATCAACACACTATCATGCTCCTATTCCCGGATGGGTCAAAAGAGGTTAAATTTTTCATCAATTGAGGTGCTTAAACAACATGATCAAGATGAGAAGTATAGAAAAATGAATTGCCTCATTTATTCCTAAATGATGTGCAAGAACTAGCATGCAATTTCGACTTTCAATACTCAATTCAATCAAGGCAAACATTCATGATCACAAATCATTCATGGGATTCAAGATAAATACTTCAAGTCCACATATGCATTCATCTATTCAACACATAAGGCCATCCATAGCCAATTCACAAGACAATTTCATCATAAGGGTCATTCCCAAGCTTTAGAAGCACTAAAAATTTTTTTAAATTTTCTGATTTTTTGGATTTTTCGAAATATGTATGTACAATGCAAGACATAATGAAACATGTGACAAAATTAAACTATCCTAGATGCTAATCATGCAAGTGATCATGAAAACCCCACCCCATACTTAGAAACACATTGTCCCTAATGTGTAAACTAAATAAAGAAGTGAAAGAGAGTCCTCACAATGTAAAATTGGTGATGCTTTGGTATTTTGGGTCACATCGAATGATGATGGTGGATGATCGACCAAGGATGGTAGAGAGCTCTTGATGTTCATTAAGGTGTTGGAACCCGCGCTTGGCACCGCAAGCCGTCCAAGTTCCACGTCTGCTCCACCCATGCTTGATTGGAGATCATCACTCTCCTTTACAGAAGGAAAAATCGCCCCTGTTGCCCAGGAAAATCGGCCGATCTGGCTGAAGAACAGGCCGATTTTTCTAGGTGATTTCCTCCTCGTCCATGTGCTTGGATTTTTTACCTTCAACAGTTCCATGAGGTTTTCACATGACCTCCAATATCTCATCACACACGACAATCAACAAGATCTAGCACTCAAAAGAAAAACAAAGCACACCAAGAGTAAGATCAAACAAAAGCAAGAAAAAGAAAGGGAAAAATATGTACCAATCGGTTGCCTCCCATTAAGCGCTTCTTTAAGGTCATTAGCTTGACCAAATTCAGGAGCGTTTCACTCAAGGTGAAGTGGGGCAATCACTTCCACCGGGGCTTCCGGGATGTACTTCTTCAAATGGTGCCCATTCACCTTGAAGTTACCACAATGATCTCCTCCTATCTCTACCGCTCCATGAGGAAAGACTTTCTTCACAACATAGGGACCCGTCCATCTTGAGTTGAGCTTTCCGGGGAAGAGTCGCAGCCTCGAGTTGAAGAGAAGCACTAAGTCACCCTCATTCAACTCCTTTGGGATGAGGTGCTTGTAATGCCAACGCTTGGTCCGCTCCTTGTAGATCCGGGCATTCTCATAAGCATCCAACCGGATCTCCTCAAGGGCGTTCATGTCTAGCAACCGCTTCTCACCAGCCTCCTTGAGGTCGAAATTCAACCACCTTATAGCCCAAAATGCTCTATGCTCCATCTCTACCGGAAGGTGGCAAGACTTGCCATAGACTAACTTGTAAGGAGTGGTGCCAATTGGTGTCTTGAAAGCGGTCCTATAAGCCCACAAAGCATCATCGAGCTTCATAGCCCAATCTTTTCTCGTCCTAGTGACCGTCTTCTCAAGTATCCCTTTTATCTCCCGGTTGGAGATCTCTACTTGGCCACTAGTTTGGGGATGGTAAGGTGTTGCCACCTTATGGGTCACCCCATACTTAGCCAAAAGTGCCCCAAAGTTCCTATTAGTGAAGTGCTTCCCTCCATCACTTATGATCACCCTTGGTGTTCCAAACCTAGGGAAGATCACTCGGTTGAAGAACCGCACCACCACCTTGGCATCATTTGTGGGAGAGGCGATTGCCTCCATCCATCTCGAAACCTAATCTACCGCCAATAGGATGTAGAGGTTGCCACATGAAGAAGGGAATGGTCCCATGAAGTCCACACCCCACACATCAAATATCTCTACCTCTTGTATGTTGTTCAAGGGCATCTCATTTCTCCTTGAGATGTTGCCCGTCCTTTGGCAAGCATCACAAGCTACCACAAAGCTTTGCACATCCTTGAACAAGCTTGGCCAAAAGAAACCCGATTGCAACACCTTAGCATATGTCTTGTGTGAGCTAGCATGCCCTCCACATGGCAAGGAATGACAATGGCGGATCACACTCTCCACCTCATCCTCCGGTATGCATCTTCTAAACATTCCATCTGGCCCTCTCTTGAACAAAAGTGGTTCACTCCAATAGTAGTGCCTCACATCTTTGAAGAACTTCTTTCTTTGGGCATATGTCAATCCGGGAGGAACTTCCTCACACACAAGATAGTTCACAATGTCGGCATACCATGGCTCACTTCCTCTAGACACTTGGAACAAGCACTCCTCCACCATTTGCAATTGCTCATCCCGGAATGAGTCATCAATCGGGATGTCATCTCTCTCAAACTCTAAAGGAGGTAGTCTACTAAGGTGATCCACCACGGAGTTCTCGGATCCCTTCTTGTCCCGGATTTCCAAATCAAACTCTTGAAGAAGAAGGATCCACCGAATCAACCTAGGTTTGGCATCCTTCTTTGTAAGGAGGTAACGGATCGCAGCATGATCCGTATAAACAATGACCTTCGCTCCAACAAGGTATGACCGAAACTTCTCAAAGGCATACACTACCGCTAGCAACTCTTTCTCGGTTGTGGCATAGTTAAGTTGGGCATCATCTAGCGTCTTGCTAGCATAATAAATGGCATGAGTGCGCCCATCTTTCCTTTGCCCCAAAACAGCCCCAACGGCTACATCGCTTGCATCACACATGATCTCAAATGGTAGGCTCCAATCCGGAGGTCGCATGATAGGTGCGGAGATCAAAGAGTTCTTCATCCTACAAAATGCTTCAAGGCAATCTTTGGAGACAACAAATTCAACGTCTTTCATTAGTAGGTTAGTAAGAGGCTTTGAAATCTTAGAGAAATCTTGAATAAACCTCCCGTAAAAACCGGCATGCCCTAAGAAACTCCTTACCCCTTTCACCGAGGTAGGTGGTGGCAACTTCTCTATCGTTTCAATCTTGGCCCTATCAACCTCAATGCCACGGTTAGACACCAAGTGTCCTAACACAATACCTTCACTTACCATGAAGTGGCATTTTTCCCAATTCAAGACAAGATTTGTCTCCTCACATCTTTGCAATACTAATGACAAGTTAGCCAAGCAATTATCAAAGGAAGAACCATAAACAGAGAAATCATCCATGAACACTTCCATGATATTTTCAATGTATTCCGAAAAGATAGCCATCATACACCTTTGGAAGGTGGCGGGTGCATTACACAACCCAAATGGCATTCTCCTATATGCAAAAGTTCCCCATGGACATGTAAATGTGGTTTTCTCTTGGTCATCGGGGTAGATAGGGATTTGGAAGAATCCACTATAGCCATCTAAATAGCAAAAATGAGAATGTTGAGCTAACCTCTCTAGCATTTGGTCAATGAAAGGGAGAGGGAAGTGATCTTTCCTAGAGGCCATGTTAACCTTTCTATAGTCAATACACATCCTCCACCCCGTAACCGTCCTTGTCGGGATTAGTTCATTGTTCTCATTGGTCACTACGGTCATCCCACCCTTCTTAGGAACTACATGAACGGGACTAACCCACTTACTATCCGAGATAGGGTAGATAATTCCCGCATCTAGCAACTTAATGATCTCTTTTTTGACTACCTCTTTCATTATAGGATTCAATCTTCTTTGATGTTCAATAAAGGGTTTATGGTTATCTTCCATCATTATCTTATGCATGCACAAAGAGGGCCTAATACCAACAAGGTCATCAATGGTGTATCCTATTGCCTTTCTATGCATTTTCAATTCATTTAACAATCTAATAAGTTCATCATCATTCAAAGATGCATTCACAATCACCGGATAAGTAGAATTTGAACCAAGGAAAGCATACTTTAAATGAGAAGGAAGAGGTTTAAGATCAAGTTGAGGAGGACCTTTTACGATCCATACAATGTAGGTTGAGATGATTGCAAAGCCATGGAAGCCTCCTTGAAGTCCCTTGATGATTGCTCACAATCAAGTGGTTGATGCTGAAAAGACTAAGGAAAATCGGCCCAGTCAGGAAAATCGGCCGATTTTCCTGAGGGTAGGTCGATCTGAGTTTCTGTTTTTGCAGAACTGGTCGAAACTTCAGCACAAGGCCAAAAATCGGCCGATCTGGCCCCTCTAGTCCGATTTTTCTGCCTACTTCTCTCTTCTTCTAGCACTTCAAATCCAACACTTGGTAGCTCGTCCAATGCATTCAAGGCCTTGATTACTTCATTGCTACTCTCCTCAACTCCTTCCTCCATCAAGCTTGAGCTAAGAACCTTCTCAAGTGGATCCTTGAGCAAGATTGAGCTCACAACCTCTCTAGACTCCTCTTCTTCAACTATGTTGAATACATCTTCATCAAGGGTTGGCCCTTTCATCATTGTGGACAGCTTGAACTTGATGTTCTCTTCTCCAATGTTGAAGGAGAGGGTCCCATTCTTGCAATCTACTAGACATCCGGAAGTAGCTAGGAAAGGTCTCCCCAAGATGATAGGAACCGGATAGTCCGCCGGGATGTCCAAAACAACGAAGTCTATGGGCACATAGAACTTCCCTAGTTGCACCGGAATGTCTTCCAAGATTCCAACCGGATGAGTGATTGAGCGGTCCGCCATGTAAAGGGTCATCTTGACCGGCTTTGGCTCTCCTAGCCCAACCTTGTTGCAATGTGCAAGCGGAATGATGCTTACACTTGCCCCAAGATCACATAGGGCGTCATACTTCACTTCTCCTACTCCGATTGGCACACAAAAGGATCCCGGATCCCTTAGCTTAGGAGGCATCTCCTCCTTCATCGTTTGAATCAACTCCGAGGATCTCTTTGTCATTCTTATCTCCCCATACTCCTCCAACTTCCTTTTGTTGGAGGGTATTTCCTTCAAGAACTTGCCATATGCCGGCATACCTAAGATAGCATCCATGAACGGAATATCAATATGCAGTTTAGACATAAGTTCAAGGAATTTACTAAAGTGATTGTCCAAGCGAGCTCTTGCTCGTGATTGAGGGAACGGTAGTGGTGGTTTGTATGGAGGCGGTGCCACATATGTTGGCTCAACATCCTTGCTCTTGCCTCCATCTTCTTGCAATGGCCCTTCTTCATTCAACACTTGCTTCCCTTTGTCATTTCCCTTAGGTAAGGGATCCTTCATGCTTAACCCACTCCTTGTTGTAATAGCCAACACTTGGCCTCTTGGGTTTTCTTCGGTTCTTCCGGGAAGCTTCCCCGGATCTCTATGTGCTTCACCCGCTTTTTGGAACACTTGTGCTTCCAACACTTTTTGAGCTTTAGAAATTGAATTTACCGTGCTCTCAAGACCACTCAACCTTCCAAGCAATTGCTCAAACATCATTTCGGTTCTATCTTTTGGAGGTTGAGTAAATTCGGGTGGAGGTTCTTGTGAAGCTTTTGGTGGTGGAGTTGTGCTTGTGGAAGCGGGAGGGTTCAAGGCTCCATCCGGGTTAGAATAGGAAAACCCGGGATGGTTGTGGTTGGGCCGGTAATTGTTGAATTGTCGGTTGTTGTTGAAGTTCCTTGGGCCTTGGTAGTTATTGTAATTGCCCCTTCCCATGTAATTCACATCTTCCTCCTTGGAAGACAAATTAGCTTATGGAAGCACTTGAGGAGTTGCTTGATTCTTCAAAGTTGTAGCACACAACTCCCTCAAAGACTTTAGCTCGTTGTTGATGGCGTCAAGCTTGAAATTGCTCATGGTGACTTCACTCACATTATATGCTCCCCCCTTTCTCCCTTCACTCTTCCTATGGGAGTATTTCTCAATCACTAGAGCTTGTTTCTCTACAAACTCCCAAGCTTCATCCACATGCTTCTCCATGAAAGTCCCACCGGAAAGAGATTGAAGCTTGAATTGGCTATCTTCATCAAGTCCTTTGAAGTAGATCTCCAATAGCTCAATTTTCGGTGTACCATGGTGTGGACAATCTAGGAGAAGATCTTTGAATCTCTCCCAAGACTTGAACAAACTCTCTCTATCCTTCATCACGAAGGCATTGATCTTCCCTCTTAACTCGGTAGTCTTGGAAGGTGGGAAGAACTTAGTCAAAAACTCGGTTGTCATCTCCTCCCAAGTACCAACTCGCCCTTGTGGAATAGATTGATACCAAGCCAAGGCTTTATCCTTAAGAGAGAAGGAGAGAGCCCTAAGCTTATGGTTGTTGCTCTCCAATCTTGGCGGTCTAAGAGTCTCCATCAAAATCTCATAGTTCATCAAGTGTTGATGAGGAGACTCTCCTTCCATCCCTCCAAATTGATTATGCCGGATCATTTGTAGAACTTGAGAGCAGAGCTCGTAGTTGTGGGTTGCGGGATCTCCTAAGTTCACACCCGGACGGTGTGCTCTTTGTGCCGGATCCATACGTCTCCCTAATGTTTGTGGCTCTTCAATAGCAATGGGCACAACCCTAACATTCGCCGCCGGCTGCGGTTGTGGTGGTGGAGGAGGTGGAGGTTGTTGACGATTAAGCTGTCCTTGTACAAGGGCTTGCCTAATCTCATCAATCTCCCTCCTAGTTGCTTCTTGCCTCTCATTGGCATGTCTCCTTTCTTCCTCCAAGAGCTCATCCCTTAGCCTTATTTGCTCTAAAGCTTCGTCCAATTCAGCTTGGAGATCTCTTCCGGCCATCTCTTTTCCGTTTTTAATGCTTTTGGATCTAGATCTAAGGGTTTTCTCCGGTTCGGGATCGAATGGAGCTAAATCCTTGCCACGAGATCTTCGCATACACCTAAAGAGTAAGAGATGTCCTGAAAAGCAAAGACACAAACCAAAGAGAGATCAAAAGCAACAAGAAAGATCTACACTATAAACAATCACAAATAGACTCAATCTAGACCTAGTCCCCGGCAACGGCGCCAAAAACTTGTTACGCTCAGGATGTGTAATGTCTGTACGCAATAAGCTTTAAATTTATACTCTTTATATTTATCCTAACTCCTAGCGAACCCGCAGTGTACGGGACGTTCGTAGTAGGGATAGTATTCCGAGGTCGAACACAAAGACTAAGGTGAAATCGAGTCAAATAATGGTCATAGATAGTGTGGATCTAATCCAAGAAAAGGTCAAGGAACAAAGAAATGAAAATCTCGATATTTTTGGTTGGTTTTTGTGGTGATCAAGCAAGGATCACAAATCAAGCAAGACAATA
Source organism: Fagopyrum esculentum (assembly GCA_033239045.1). Classification (NCBI taxonomy): domain Eukaryota; kingdom Viridiplantae; phylum Streptophyta; class Magnoliopsida; order Caryophyllales; family Polygonaceae; genus Fagopyrum; species Fagopyrum esculentum. The sequence goes on along the minus strand of BSUD01000002.1, from coordinate 102,226,181 downwards.
AAACAAACTAACAACTCAAGCTAGCAAACAAACAAGTAACACAAAACACAAAGTATATGATCAAGAGAGAAAAGTGGATTCTAGAGGTCAAGATTTCCGGTTACGGCATTGGACTCAAGGTTCTAAGGATTCTAAGGATTCTAAGGACAAGCTGCGGTGTTGGGAAAGAGTGTTTCACTAATGGAAGCAATTACCGGGTAGGTCTCTCACTTCACTAGTCCCGCATCAAACTCCTATTACCGGGTAGGTCTCAAGGGGTGAAAGTAGGGAATTCTACACAAACCGGATACTACTTAAGGGGCAACCCTCTCCTTACCGGGTAAGTCTCGGAATAGGGAAGTCTCAAGCAATAATCCTAGCACACTCGATCCAATAGCGGCTTATGAGGCTCACTACTACCTAGAGTTCATCATCTTAGGTATCTAAGATCGGAAATCATCGGGTAGATCTCTTCCCTCACTTAGGTTGATAGCATTAGGTGATCCTAAGCTAAATTAAGCTTAATAAACCCTAGGATTTCAACAACCTAACACCCTAACATACAGATTCATCAATTAAGGATCAACAGAGAAGAAAATCGGGTGGATCTTATATAAATCGGCCGATCTGGCATGATGAACAGCCCGATTTTTCTCTCTGGTTAAGGTTTTGTGAAATCAAATCATCCTAAACTAACATATTAGTCCATCCTATCATCACCCAAGCCATAACCATCAATCCATCACTTCAGAATCACAATAAACTAGCCAATAATATGCATAACAAGATCCAAAATCATCACACAAGTACACATGGTTTTCATAGATGGATGATGAAAGATAAGCAAGTAAAATCAATAAATCTCAGCTGAATCTAAGTTTTAGCAAGACTTACAAACTCTCAAATAAAGATCCAAAACGTTCCTAACAATCCTTGCAATAGTTCTCCAATCCAAGACTCCAAAAATCACTCAAAACCTCACTATCACTCTTAGAATGGTGTTCTTCTTCTTCCTTCCAATTGAGAGAGTTTTCCTCCTCTCCAAGTCTATCCCCAATGGATGAGCTGTGAATGAGAGAATGTGGGAGAGGAGAGATGCTCAGCAACAGCTTGCAGGCCCACTTATATTCTCCACCAAGAGCAAGGCCGGATCAAGGGATCGTGGGACACGTGGCTTAAGCTGTCAAAGGCAGAAAAATCGACCCAGGGAGATAAATCGGCCGATTTTCCTGATAGTTGGTCCGATTTTCTTCAACAGAAACAAGCCATAACCATCAATCCATCACTTCAGAATCACAATAAACTAGCCAATAATATGCATAACAAGATCCAAAATCATCACACAAGTACACATGGTTTTCATAGATGGATGATGAAAGATAAGCAAGTAAAATCAATAAATCTCAGCTGAATCTAAGTTTTATCAAGACTTACAAACTCTCAAATAAAGATCCAAAACGTTCCTAACAATCCTTGCAATAGTTCTCCAATCCAAGACTCCAAAAATCACTCAAAACCTCACTATCACTCTTAGAATGGTGTTCTTCTTCTTCCTTCCAATTGAGAGAGTTTTCCTCCTCTCCAAGTCTATCCCCAATGGATGAGCTGTGAATGAGAGAATGTGGGAGAGGAGAGATGCTCAGCAACAGCTTGCAGGCCAACTTATATTCTCCACCAAGAGCAAGGCCGGATCAAGAGATCGTGGGACACGTGGCTTAAGCTGTCAAAGGCAGAAAAATCGACCCAGGGAGATAAATCGGCCGATTTTCCTGATAGTTGGTCCGATTTTCTTCAACAGAAACATGCTATGATCGTTTAGCCATGAGTTGCTCCATTGCTTGCACCAATAGTGGTCTTGGTGTCCTTTGTTGCTCCAATTATGCTCCTTCAAAGCTTTGGATGTGTAACACCATGAGGCTTGACCCTCGAATGCATCGGTTAATGTCCAAAAGAGCCCCGAAATACCTACAACACCGACAAAAGCTCGTGTAGACGTCTTTTCTAGAATTATGCATGAAATGAGTGTAAACGTCGTGAACTAATGCCAAAACCGTGCATAAATAATGGGAAAAACTATCTAATTGTATGCCTATACTAACGTCATAAATCACGTTATCAGCCTTCAAACTTCCTTCAAAACTAACTTCCTTCAACCTTCCTTCAACTTTCCTTCAACCTCCTTCAACTTTCTGATCTGGAGAACTACAGCTCCAAGATAATTAATCTCCATAAAATTCATCTCTTTATATAGGAGAATCATCTTCCTAAGATAGAATATCTTAAAAGGAAATTTCCTTTTTCAAAATATCTTCCAATCTTCCAAATAAATCAGCCAAAAAGATATGCTTTCTTCCAAAAAATCATCCTAAAATATGGAATATTCACTTTCAATAAATAGAAGATCTCAGCAAAAAATAAAGATCTTATGGCCGTTAGATTATTCGCCTCGGTCCATCCCATCCTGAAGTTCACCTCGCCGAGGTGACACTGTAGCCAACCGAGGTGAATCTCAGTTAAGCGTAAATCTCTTTAATCTGGTCCAAAATCAATCTTCCATCTCATTTCCATGGTTCTTGAGCCTTTGTTGTAGCTCCTCAATACTCCATAATGTAGCTCCAATGACTCCTTAGCTTCCTTAGCTCCATTTTGTTCCAAAACGTGTCATTTTCCCTATAATTACAACGAAACTAGGTGTAGACCTCGATTCTCGCAAAGGTAGACAAAACAACATAATGATCAAAGAATATACATCTATACATGCAGATTTATGAAGATAAAACATCCAAACCAATACCAAAATATAGACTATAATACATGCTATCACATATGTTATGGCAATGACGGTTACCCTCTGTTATGGCTCCACGAGGATCTAGACGTTGTTGTTGTCACTGTGTGCAAGATCTATGTGATAGTGCACTACGGAACCCCTTTCCCCGACTATTATTCCTTGGAAATGAGAACAAAGGTGACGGGCAAGCTGCACGTGAATGGTTGGGGATCGACGGATTTATTGCATAAGGCAACAACATGATCCTAGGGGCGAGATCTTCTCCTTGACTAGCGGCATAGCAGGCCACCATTTGCTATGGGTAGAAGGAAAGAAGCATTGAAGGTGGACGTGAAGGAGGCGAGATGCGGATTGTTATACGTGAGGGGAAGCAGTAGAAGAAGGCCAGTGGGCTGCTTTCATGGGCCTTGTCCTTGACCTTTGCATCATATAGCCTTGAGCTTGTCTAACGGGCCCGGAAGGCCTTGTCAAATGTTTTCAGAAGCTTGTCAAAAGCTTATCAAAAATTGGCCCATGGCCTTTTGTATTGCAAGAGTAAAATCTAAGGATAATGGTATATTTTATGTGTGTATAATTCCACATAAAATAATAAAATGTGTTTATTTATGATACTCCGTACTATGTAAGAAGATTTAAAAATGTCGGAAATCTGGCATGACTCAGAATAAACGGAAATAAAGTTCCGGATATAAAAAGTGATTCTTGGGAATAGCTGGCAAATAGTGTAACTTTGGTTCTTCCTTTTGATTAGCTGCAGAAGAGTGGTAAGCCTTTCTTCCATTTCCTCTTTCTTTTTCCCTTGTTCTTCCTCTTCTTCTTTCTTTTGCTTGAATCCTACAAGGATAACCTTGTGGTCTTTGACCCCTGTATGTGTGGTACATGAGTTGATGAAGGCAGGATTGCTTTTGATGTTTCCAGAAGAGAGGTGGTGGATCGAGAGGATAAGTTGTCAAGCAAAGAGTTGGGGTACTGCTGTGAAACCGCCCCCGCGCTTTCAGTGGCAGTCGCCGCCCTTGGGCCTACGACCGTCATGATCGCGACATCTGGTGTTTGTCACCGCGCCCACACCTTTCCTTTCCGCGGGTGTGCCTTACATCAGAACATACCAAGTCATTTGGTATTATATTCTTTCCTTTTGTTCTTATGGCTTCCTGGTAGAAACATGCTAGGTTAGATAAGAGTTTGATGATGGTTTTATATTGTGTTGGAAATCTTGAGAGGTTTTGAGGATTTGATGTCAATGTTGAGGTTGGTTATGTGGTATATGATCCTTGAGGATTCTTTGAGACTAGAAGTTAGAATCTTCTAGAATGTTGGATAGTGGTTGATATGTGTGTCTTGATTTATCAGGGATAAATTATATTCTTGCGGGAATTTGAGAGTTAATCAAGAATTGGTATTACCGTGTGACAAGTAAGTCCCTTGGGCTTACTTAACTACCTTTTGTGTGTTAGCATGACTATAATGGTGGTGTGTGTTTTATGTTATATAACCATAAACTTGACTAGGACGAACTTATGTATTAATTGGCCCAAGTGTATTATAACCGGGCGGTGAAAACTAGTCCAGCTCCCGTGGGAGGTTGGGGGTTCTCTGTGACCAACCCATACAAGTAAACGGTGATATTCATAGGATCCACTCCAAGTTGGTTCTTGGGAATAGAGGCGAGGTTCAAGGAGGTCCTCGTGTCACAAATTAAGTTGAATTAGTAAGTAAATAACATAATAAAAGATAATAACCGGCTTGTTTGTGAGCATGTTATGTTGTTAGTATTCCTTATGTGTGTGTGCTATTATTGTTATTCTAATATATAGATTGTTAGCTCACGGTTTATACCGTGTTGTAGATGTTTTGCAAGTTAGGGACGCTTCCGAGTGATCTAGTTGTGGTTGGCATTCGGGGTTCCCATACATGTTAGGACGGGATGTGGGGTTGTATACTCTGGCTGTTTTGATTGTATAGTTTTGATACTCGGATGAGAATCCTGTATGTATTGTAACACCCCAAGTTCTTGGAACTCGGGGAGCTACTGGTTAGGACCTCACAATGGGTCCCGACCTTGGTTTAACAACAACTTTACTAGGATCTTACAACAAGGCACAAATGTATTTAAAACAATTACCAAAAGATAATAATTTTATGGTATGAATGTACACGTGCGACAGCCTTACAAACATATATATAGATACATAACATGCATGCCGTATGGAAGCCTCCCCCGTCCCCATCTAATGAGTACGTGGACCCGGCTGACCATCCGTCCCGAATCTCTTTGCAACTGTTTATCTCTACACAGTCTACAACACGGATAAACCGTTAGCTAACTAATCAAATATAAGTAGAAAGATAAATAGCACAAACACATAGAAGAAGAATATAAACACTCAACATGCTGGCACACAATCCGGTTATTATGTGACAACTTATGTGATTCACTTCATCCGGTTTCCAAAGTTGTAGCACGAGAAATCTTAAGATTCTCGCCTCCGTTCCTTATCCAACTGGTGATGGTTTGGCACACCTCCTCCGGTGGCGTCCCCGCAAACGAAGTATGGACTAGTCCCGAAAGAAACCCCCAGCGCCCTCGGGCTAACTGAGCAGAATGCTACCGCCCGTTACTCTTAGGCCAGATATGTAAGTCGGTCGATGATTATTATAAAATACACTAGTACACACATCATTCAAACACCACTATCATCATTCACACTCATATCTGACAACTAGCTAAGTAAGCCCAAAGGACTTACTTGAAACAAGTCTCGACTCTTTGTAAACAAAACTCGCGTTGTAACTGTAGCAACTTAGTTGCCTGTCAAAGGGGGTAAGTGCATCAGCACACTTTCAAGGAAAATAGAAGTCTAAGACTTCTAAGATAGTAGATCTTATTAGAACAGAAACGATTACAATACTAATTTATGGTAAAATGACTATTTTACCCTTGGTTCCGTAACTTCCAAAAATTCCCTAATTTATGCTTATACTCTTATTTTACCCTTGGTTCCGTAAACTTATAAAAATTCTAAAATAATTCCGTAGGTCATCTATGATATCCGATCTACCCATAGGATCAAGAATTTCTTAAAACTGTTCAATCATCACTTCTACAGAAATTTCTAAAGTTGGTTACAACACTAAAACAAATTCTATACTTAGTCAAATTTTTACTCCTGGAAAACAGCTCCACTGCCCTACTTCGGACTCTTATAAATTCTAATCCGACCGTTCATTTATTCTCAAATTTTGACACGGTAAACTACATATATCCATCTATGATCTCTCAAAATTTCAACGGTGGATCTTCAATCAAACTCTTTAACATTGGCCTGCGATACTGACAGTTTCCCACTCTCAAAACTGAAGAAAACACCATTTTTACAGTAGATTGATTCTACAAATTTTGATACACTATTCTAATCCAACTACTTATTAATCCAAGGTCTTAAGTCCATGTCCTACACTTGACCACCAACCCTAACAGGATCAAACATCAATTCTCTAGCTTTACAGAAATTGAACTAAGACAAGGAACCCTCACCTAGTACCAACGCTGTTGAAGCTTGCTGAAACTGGATGGGAGAACGAATAACTCGACAGGGTTGCACGACAGATCAACACAAAAGAGAGGTGAAATCGCCTCCTGTACGATTGTGCGGTAGGTCAGAAGGAGGGGACTCAAAGGGGAAGGACGGCCTGAACAGAAAGGTGTACAGAGGGTTGTTGCCGAGTGGATCTTGACGAGGTGTTAGTCTAGGGTAGAAGCAGCAGCTGCAGATCCGTGCCCTTGGCTGCAGATGCTCCTGTCGTCACTCAGAAGTGGAGGGAGATGAAGGATGAACTATGGGCCTGCGTTGTCGCTGCTGCGTTGGAGTGCTGGATCGAGGGAGTCCCTACGCAAGCAAGGTGAAGCTGCAATCGACCCACCAAGTCTGTACGTCGCACGAAGAGGAGGCTGCAGATCCATCTGTCGATATCCTTGTGCAGGAGGAAGCCCGATGTATCTGGACGTATTTTGCTAGGAAGAATCTGCTAAGAAGAAAAGCGTTGATTGAGGGAGTTAGGGCTGCTGATTTGCGGAATCTCCACAGTTTGAAACTCTTCTATGTTCACACCAATTGTTGCACGCTACTTGCCAGCACACAAGGGAGGGGTTCGTTGGGCCATCTTCAGCTGGGCCGCCTGCCTATTCAGATCCAGGTAGCAGACAAATGGGGAAGTAAAGGCTGGACAAAACCCAACCAAGAACATGGGCTGAAACAAAGAATTTAAGTTGGGCTGAAGTGATAAAAGCAAGGTGGGCTAAGTTGTCAAAGCTTGTCAAAAATCGTCATGGCTTTGTCAAGCCCATGCATAGCCTTGTCACATATTTGTCATGGTCTCATCATAACTCGTCTTGGGCTTGTCTTGATCTCGTCACTAGGACGTCATGACCTTGTCAAAGACAAGTCATGTTTTAAAAATAGGGTTTGATGGATTAGGGTTTGTTATAAAAATCTTATCATTTTATGTGAATTGAGGGTACATAAAATGATAAAATTTTTATATACTGTGTCCGACTAAGTAGATAGATAGGGTCAAAAAATCGAAATCCGGTTTGCTACGGAATTAATCGGAATAAAAATTTTCCGGATATTACATCAGTACCCCCTTAAAATAAGTTTCGTCCTGAAACTTAGAGTAAGGTATCTAATTAAACTATTTCTCAAAAAAAAAATTAGTATTATTTGGTCTCAATAAGAGTTAAATTTAGTTTCTTAACATGCAACCACTCAGTCATCATAATCAGACTATAAATAAAAGAAACACCATCGCACAATCCAATATAACTCATAAGGGTCCAACAAAACAACATCACAGTACTAACTCGTCGGTACAGAAGTAGCGGCTAACTCCGCAAGGAACTCAGGATAGCTACATCTGATACTCTCCTCTGTCTCCCAGGTAGCCTCATCAGCTCCTCGTCTAGACCACTGGATCCTCAACATCGGTATCTCTTTAGAACGCAGACGTCTAGTACTGCGCTCTAGGACGACTACTGGATATTCCACAAAAGTGTGGTCTGGCTCAACTATCAGATCCTCATGGCTGATGACGTGTTTGGGATTCGATATGTACTCTCTCAGTTGAGATACATGAAAGACTGGATGGACCCCCTCCAACCTCGGTGCTAGTGCTAATCGGTAGACAACCTCTCCGACTCTCTCCAAGATCTCAAATGGGCCGACGTATCAGGGACTTAGCTTCCCCTTAATGCCGAAACGCCGGACGCCTCTCGTCGGTGACACTCTCAACCACACCTGAGCACCTACTCTAAACTCTAGAGGTCGACGCCTCTTGTCGGCGTAGGATTTCTGACGACTTTGAGCTACAAACATTCGCTCTCGGACTAAGGCAATCCGGGTGATGTCATCATGTATCTGATCTGGAGTTACTCCATCAGCCTTGCTGGCTCATCCAAGCAAAATGGAGTACGACATCACCGCCCGTACAAAGCCTCATAAGGGGCCATCCCACTAGACGCGTGCCAACTGTTATTATTAGAAAACTCTACAAGTGGGAGGTGATCGGGCCATACCTGCCCCTAATCCAGTACAAAAGCCCATAGCCTGTCCTCTAACGTCTGGATGGTCCTCTCAGACTGACCCTCGGTCTGTGGATGATAAACAGTGGAAAAATGGAGACTCGTCCCCAAAGCAGTATGTACCTGCCGCCAAAATCTCGAGGTGAAATGTTCATCCCTGTCGGAGACGATAGTCCTCGGTACTCCATGGAGTCTCACAATATGTCTGGTAAACTCCTCAGCTAGCCGGCTTACCGGCCACGTTTCCTTAATCAGAATGAAACGTGCGGTCTTCGTCAAACGTTCTACTTCCACCCAAATACAGGGCCAAGCCCTAACTCGTCATTCTTGAGGTTGAGATTATCTTGGCCTAGATCATTAAAAGGTTACGTCTCATACTATACGCCATATCCCGTGTAGCCTCGTTGGCTTTTCATAAATCATCGACTCTCAAATCTTTTCATGTACTCAGGTCACAAGCGTTTGCTACCATGTTCTAGACTGGTTACCGGATATTTCACCAGTATCATTCGGCTCAACAATTTGATCTGCTAATTTGATGACCTAAATTGTGTGTTGTAGGTATCTCTCCACAGAATCTGTATAAAAAAATGGTTTACACTTCTAAACCGCTTTAAAGTCTCACATGGTTGTCCTACACAATTCACCTCCAAGTTCTGAGTATCCGATCCCGGATATCACCCTTATACATCTCCCGGCACTTTACTAAGTGCTTAAGGCTAGTTGTATCACAAATCACGTGGTCTTGTCTCTTAATATGACTCAGTCATATGGTTCCTCTATTGAAGAATCATCATCTGCTCATTTTTGGTCTTAAACTTGATATAACTTAATAATCAAAATCCAGTTATCTATCTTTGTGTTCTATCGACGTCATCATATTATTTATAAATCCTTAGCTCAACCCAAACTTCTTACGCCATATCCAAGATCTCACGTGACATAGAGTGTGTCCGGAATGACAGCACTAGACACAAGGTGATCTCACATCACCATCATTTGATCATAACTACTCGAGAAAGGCTAACACACCATCAGCATTGTACTCCTATATCCCCACGTTTACTGGACCCAAAATTTTCTTCGGACGCCAAACGCAACTCGGCTCCATTCCGATCCTAAATTCCATGTACTCCACTCCGAGACTATTCTTTATATAAGTGCGGTTACTAGTTGCAAATAGCCTAGTTCGGGTTCCTTCCAACTAAATGTATTTCCATAACTACTATCATCTTAAACTCGACACATTATTTTTCTATACCAATGAACTTCTTGCTCCGTGGGTTACGACTCACCACGCTTCTGCTGCACTACTCCGATTTACGTTGTTGCCACCCACTTGTCATGAAGACCTTTCCTACGACTCAAAACTGATCAACCTCAAAACTTTTTCTCCTAATTACACCATAAGTCCTAACCGGATGAAGTACCAAATACCTTCCTTACTTGGCTTAAGGGAATAATATAACGGTTAATAAGGAGACGAACTTTTCTTCTTACTTTCTTAATTCTTTTAACATGGATCCAAACTCCCTAACACGACCGGAGTTTGATCTTAACCAGCCAGCAAGAAATCTCTAACACGATTCTCTTATAACTTTAGTTCACCCAAGAAGGTTGCCGTTACCTATTTTAGGAAATCCTCTAAGGCGTTGGTAAAGCTACTCCATAGATCCACAATCACAATTATCTCTTCTTGACGATACATAACTCGTCAATACCAAACAACACTTGTACGTCCTATGTTGACATCGTTCGGTTTATAATGGACTTATCTCAATTTCTTGGATTACTTTTCTTTTACCTCTGTTGCCGTTGAATTTCCTGGTGAGCACTACTTAATCGAGTTCATCACTTTGTACTCCTTTAGATCGTTCTACATTACAAACTTCCAGTTCCTCCGTGAGCTAACTCCACTTCTCGAGTCCAACTGTGTCGTCCATCTGACATCAATGGTCCTTTCTAGGTCTTCCACTATAGTTTGTAAGCAAGTCTACACGACTCTCGTGATCTTAACTTTCATCCACTTGCGGGAATGCTACGCATCCTCTGTCTGGATTGACATAGAACCTTATCAAAATTATATACTTCTTACTCCTCTAGTTCTTCTTTTACAATTCATCTCTACTGGTTGTGATATGTACTCTTTTCCTAGCCAGTAGGTCGTAAATCACTCACACAATTCCCTTGGTCTCAAATGACATAAGAGGGTCATTCATGTCCGTCTAGTTCTTCTTCTTAAGTTCTTAACGAGAGTTACTGGCTCGAACTCACTCCATGTTACTAGTAAGGGCACTGGCACCTGTATCGATTTAGCTTCACATTTGTTGTCATTGATCTCTTGAAGGGTCCCCAAAATGTCTATAAAATTCTTCCACAAGTCTATAGTTATTCTCCTTATCTGCCAACCTGCTACCACTAGTTGACATGCACGTGTTATGGCTCAGTTATTATTACTAGTCCTTAGTTGACCTTCTATAAGATCACGGACTTATTATTCTTCTATCTCTTTTGAAGTGTGATATACTTAGTGAAAATCTATTTCCTCCAGTTCCTTTGTTAATACACCTTTAGCTCCTTCCAAGTATGCACTTCTCTTGTTCTCTTATGGAATCACTATACTCTAATGAGTCGAGTCCTAACATTCATCTGTCGTCACTGAGTTTATTAAGTCCTGCACGATAACTTGTAAGCGTGTCTTCAAAATTCTTATTCCTTTGTTCATCGTATGTTTGCGGTTCTCTGATATGACCTGTTAATGTTGGTAACTTAGATCTTTATTTAAATGAGAAGTTATTGTGGACTCTCTAGTCCACCAAAATCACTTTCCGCCATCCTTCCCTTTGTCTGGTGTTGTGTTGTAATGCCACCTTTATAGAATCCCGTTATCTTAATTTCAGACTTCTACTGTATTTGATACTTACGTCATGATTTCTTGCAAACTCTTGCATCTCTGAGTAAGTCCAACCGTCTGTATGATGATGAAAATTAATTCACGTCTTTAAACTCAATTGTCTTTGTACTCCTTTAATTCTTCACCTCGAGGTCAACACCATCTCTTCTTTGTACTCTCAGGCCCATATTTGCCTATGACGTCGTCCACCTTGGTTGCATTGTCATTTTACCCGCCAAGTGTAGTTGTACTCTACCCTGCTTCATTTGTATTCCAATATTGTCCTCTTCCATCTGCGCTTCTTATCAGTCCTTACATGCATCTTGGAGTTTCATTTCTCACCTTCAATCCGTTATGTCCGTTGAATGGCTTCATAGTACTTCTTTTTAAGTTGATATGCTATTCTTTCTAATCTAATTGTTATTGTGGTTAAGAATCGTCTCGCAATCTTCACCTTCTTGTTCACCCATCCTTCGGAGTACTTGTAAGAGTCACCAGAGTGTCTGCTAGATCTAGTATTCTGCTCCGAGATCTGATTCCACTATCTTGTATTGATACTTCTAAACTACTAACATTTTATCACGAGGCAATGTCAACATCGTGATATCTCAACTAGAAGATAATAGGAAATATCCTTTAAGGTGCTAACATGCTACATGTATATATGTTCATATCCATATAACATACATAAGTGTACAATCTTATAAGTCCATATACTGTTTTACTAATCCTATCAAGTTGTAGAGATCCACGAAGGTGATGGTGGTCCGACGTACTACTAACCCAACAACCCAACTATGCACATGATTTTGAAATAGAAATTCATTTTGAAATTTTCAGACCCCTTTCGGGTTCTAGTTATTTTCTACATTCGGTCTTTCAGAAGATTTCAAGTGCCATTGTTGCCAACCCAGAGCTCTGATACCATGTTGTAACACCCCAGTTCTTGGAATTCGGGGAGCTACTGGTTAGGACCTCACAATGGGTCCCGACCTTGGTTTAACAACAACTTTACTAGGATCTTACAACAAGGCACAAATGTATTTAAAACAATTTTCAAAACATAATAATTTTATGGTATGAGTGTACACGTGCAACAGCCTTACAAACATATATATAGATACATAACATGCATGCCGTATGGAAGACTCCCCCGTCCGCATCTAATTAGTACGTGGACCCGGCTGACCATCCGTCCCGAATCTCTCTGCAGCTGTTTATCTCTACACAGTCTACAACACAGATAAACCGTTAGCTAACTAATCAAATATAAGTAGAAAGATAAATAGCACAAACAAATAGAAGAAGAATATAAACACTCACCATGCTGGCACACAATCCGGTTATTATCTGACAACTTATGTGATTCACTTCATCCGGTTTCCAAAGTTGTAGCACGAGAAATCTTAAGATTCTTGCCTCCGTACCTTATCCAACTGGTGATGGTTTGGCACACCTCCGCCGGTGGCGTCCTCACAAAACCAAGTATGGACTAGTCCCGAAAGAAACCCCCAGCGCCCTCGGGCTAACTGAGCAGAATGCTACCGCCCGTTACTCTTAGGCCAGATATGTAAGTCGGTCGATGATTATTATAAAATACACTAGTACACACATCATTCAAACACCACTATCATCATTCACACTCATATCTGACAACTAGCTAAGTAGGCCCAAAGGACTTACCTGAAACAAGTCTCGACTCTTTGTAAACAAAACTCGCGCTGTAATTGTAGCAACTCAGTTTCCTGTCAAAGGGGGTAAGTGCATCAGCACACTTTCAAGGAAAATAGAAGTCTAAGACTTCTAAGATAATAGATCTTATTAGAACAGAAACGATTATAGTACTAATTTATGGTAAAATGACTATTTTACCCTTGGTTCCAAAACTTCCAAAAATTCCCTAATTTATGCTTATACTCTTATTTGAGGCCAAAAAACCCTATTCTAACTCCTAAAGATGAGTTTGGTTACAAACTAGCAACTTACACATTTTCCTATTTTCCGAAAGGTCATTAAGGTCCAACTTCAGCTTCAAATATAAATTTCGAATAAACTTATAAAAATTCTAAAATAATTCCGTAGGTCATCTATGATATCCGATCTATCCATAGGATCAAAAATTTCTTAAAACTGTTCAACCATCACTTCTACAAAAATTTCTAAAGTTGGTTACAACACTAAAACAAATTCTATACTTAGTCAAATTTTTACTGCTGGAAAACAGCTCCACTGCCCTACTTCGGACTCTTATAAATTCTAATCCGACCGTTCATTTATTCTCAAATTTTGACACAGTAAACTACATATATCCATCTATGATCTCCCAAAATTTCAACGGTGGATCTTCAATCAAACTCTTTAACATTGGCTTGCGATACTAACAGTTTCCCACTCTCAAAACTGAAGAAAACACCATTTTTACAGCAGATTGATTGTACAAATTTTGATACACTCTTCTAATCCAACTACTTATTAGTCCATGGTCGTAAGTCCATGTCCTACACTTGACCACCAACCCTAACCGGATCAAACATCAATTCTCTAGCTTTACAAAAATTGAACTAAGACAAGGAACCCTCACCTAGTACCAACGCTGTTGAAGCTTGCTGAAATTGGATGGGAGAACGAATAACTCGACAGGGTTGCACGACAGATCAACACAAAAGAGAGGTGAAATCGCCTCCTGTAAGATTGTGCGGTAGGTCAGAAGGAGGGGACTCAAAGGGGAAGGACGGCCTGAACAGAAAGGTGTACAGAGGGTTGTTACCGAGTGGATCTTGATGAGGTGTTAGTCTAGGGTAGAAGCAGCAGCTGCAGATCCGTGCCCTTGGTTGTAGATGCTCCTGTCGTCACTCAGAAGTGGAGGGAGACGAAGGATGAACTATGGGCCTGCGTTGTCGCTGCTGCGTTGGAGTGCTGGATCGAGGGAGTCCCTACGGAAGCAAGGTGAAACTGCAATCGACCCACCAAGTTTGTACGTCGCACGAAGAGGAGGCTGCAGATCTATCTGTTGATATCCTTGTGCAGGAGGAAGCCCGATTTATCTGGACGTCTTTTGCTAGGAAGAATCTGCTAAGAAGAAAAGCGTTGATTGAGGGAGTTAGGGCTGCTGATTTGCGGAATCTCCACAGTTTGAAACTCTTCTACGTTCACACCAACTATTGCACGCTACTTGCCAGCACACAAGGGAGGAGTTCGTTGGGCCATCTTCAGCAGGGCCGCCTGCCTATTCAGATCCGGGTAGCACACAAATGGGGAAGTAAAGGCTGGACAAAACCCAACCAAGAACATGGGCTGAAACAAAGAATTTAAGTTGGGCTGAAGTGATAAAAGCAAGGTGGGCTGAGTTTTCAAAGCTTGTCAAAACTCGTCATGGCTTTGTCAAGCCCATGCATAGCCTTGTCACATATTTGTCATGGTCTCGTCATAACTCGTCTTGGGCTTGTCTTGATCTCGTCACTAGGACGTCATAACCTTGTCAAAGACAAGTCATGTTTTAAAAATAGGGTTTGATGGATTAGGGTTTGCTATAAAAATCTTATCATTTTATGTGAATTGAGGGTACATAAAATGATAAAAATTTTATATAGTGTGTCCGACTAAGTAGACAGATAGGGTCAAAAAATCGAAATCTTGTTTGCTACGGAATTAATCGGAATAAAAATCTTCCGGATATTACATGTATTTGGATTTTAAACTTTGTTTTTATATATGTCGGTTTTATATCTATTTGTGTCTTGTTGAAAGTTCCAATGAACTTATTGTCAGGCTAAGGGTTAGGACTGACTGTGAGGTCCTAACCCGTAGCATTCCGAGTCTTGAGGATTTGAGGTGTTATAAACATGGTATCAAAGCCCCACAGAATTGGCACTCGTAATCTTCTAAAGGTCAAATAGATAAATAAACAAAACCCGAAAGGGGTTTGAGTTTTTAATGGTTTTTTATTTTTTTAAAGTTGACGTATAGTCTGTCTAGGATAAAATATACAGGGAACCGCCACCACTCCCGCAAATCTCGGAAGTTTAGCTTATATGCTAGATTGTAGTTATTACTTGGACTCGGATTATTATAATATTAATATGGTATTAGTTTAGCCTCATACGTAGATATGTTATATCGCAGATGACCCATACTAGAGTGGCATCTGATGTAGGACGAGGTATAGATCTACCCCCTTTTCCTCTTGTAGTCCTAGGAAGTTGACGATTAGGAAGACCTTTAGTAGCGAGAGGTCGGTACCTAGTCCCCGTTTTCGATCCGCTAGAGGCGGAGGATAGAATTGAGAATCTGACCGAGAGTGCGGTTCCCGAGGCTGAGAACAAGATGGAAGGTAGACCAGAATTCCAAGTGGTGCAGTTGGATGAGGTAGATTGTGTCACGATGGGGGTGACTCAATTTAGATAATACATCCCACAGGTGGTTGATGCAGCTAGGAAGAGCGAACGTATTCCAGATCCTCCGGCACAAACAAGAGTTTCTAAAGTGACGGAAAAAGTTGATCGAGACAACCAGGGTTTGGGAAGTGGCAAGGGTACTGAAGCGAGATATAGGTGGATCAAGGGAAAGGCAACAGTGTTACAATTGTACTAAGTATAACCATCATCGACACAACTATGGACAACCGTTGGTGACATGATCCACATGCGGTCGGCCGGCCAATAAGGCTATATTCTCTAGTCAAGGTAGATCACGGGTGTTGAAGCGAAGACACGATGATCCTTCTAAAGGATAGGGAAGCGATATCGTGCTAGATTAACCAATACTGGTGCCGGAACTTCAAGTTTGGGCCGTGGTCCGACACAAATATGCCCGAGTTACCCATCGTCCACACATGTTGCGATGAGAGGACGGTAGTGTTTTAACTGCGGAAATCATGGACACATTTGGCCTGAGTGTTGGAAGTCACTAATGACTTGCTTCACCTGTGGCAAGCCAGGTCAATGAGCTACTTTCTTCCGTCAGGGCAAGGCTTCAGCACCGCAGGGTTTTTCCCTCTTCCACCAGAACAAGAGGCGTATAGAGACCGCCTCAGTACCCGACTCCAGGACAACAATAGAGGGTCCCAATCATCATTCTACTCAAGGTTCTATACCGCGACCAAGTAGAGGCAGAGGACATGGTGGTGGCACCGTTGACATTAGAGGTGCGGATGCCAGGGTTTTCGAGCTGAGGAGGGTTGATGAGCCGACATCGTCGGCAGCTACAAGTACCATTCAGATTAATTATTTCATTATTAGAGTACTTTTGAAACAGGTTCTATGCACTCATCCTTTTTGATGCTTACGTTCAAAGTTTAGCCTTAGATATAATAGAGCAAAGACCTTTTATTATGAGGTTACCCGATAGGGGTAAAGTTAGAAGTAACCGAGAGATTTATAATTATCCCATTTGTTTGGGAAATCGAGACCTTATAGTGGATTTCTTCGTCATGTACTTGATACATGATTAAATCATCTTAGGGATGGATTAGATGGACCAACATGACGTAGTTCACGACATCGGTAAGAGAACTATGACAATCACAAATGAGTCACGACAAAAAGAGGTATTCCAAGACTAGGATTTCGGAAAGACCGGTACGGTCATCAATGTAGTTTGAGCTACCAGGTTGATCGGTCAGGGTTATAAGGCCTTCTGGTGTTATGCCACAAAGGAAGGTAAGAGTTCCACGTTTGAGTTGACCGGTGGTGTGCGAGTGCACCAATGTACTTTGCGACCTACCAAGCATACCCTCACAGAAGAGTGTTGTGTGACATCAACATCTCGTTAAGATTGGGTATGAGACCGATATTGGAAGCACCCAAGGGCTGTAAGTATACTAAATACTGAATGAAAGAAATCATTGGCGGAAATGTCTGGGAAGGGCTTCATACACCCTAGTGTTCCTTCATGATGCGCAATGGAACGATGGTAACAAAGAAGAATGAAACAATGAAGTTATACATTGACCAAGGAGAACTGCGTAAATTGACTATTAAAAATAAGTATTCTTGTGAGTGTGGTAACAACTGTATGAGGCTAGGTTATTTGAGGATCGACATCAACATCTCGTTTGGATCCGGTATTTTTGACTAGGTATGGTCACTACGAGTTTGTAGTGATGCCATGCGGGACCCCGAATACGCCCACCATTTTTATGGAGTTGGTAAACAACATCCTCACCAACTTCTTGAACCATCTGTAAGGTGGCCTTTCTTGGTCACGAAATATCCACCAAGGGGATCCAGGTTGATCCGGCGAAGATAGGGTCATTAGCAGCATGGACGCGTCCGAAGAATGTCAAGGAAGTGCACAACTTCCTAGGCTTGGCTGGATACTACCGTCGATTTGTGGAAGGGTTCTTTGTGACCACCCGAACACTCACTTGCCTATTGAAGAAGACTACCCGGGTTATACGGTCCAAGTCGTGCACTTGGAGGTTTGAGGAGCTGAAGAGGAAGTCGACCGCTGCTCCTATCTTAGCACAACCAGAGGAGATGGCTCGTTCTTTTCAAGGACTTTGATATGGGGATTTTATATCATCCGAAGAAGGCGATAATCCAATTAATGGCTCAACCTCAATTATAGAAAGATCTAGCATATATTAGAGGTAGAGTTTAAGTTTCTTGATACAAATAGTCAGTTGTCCACCCTAAGACATTAATTGATTTGTTGGGGGGAGATCCAACAAAAGCAAGAGAGTTGTCCAATACTAAGTCAGATTTGTGATAGGATGGCTTGAAACCAGGCATCGTAGTTCACCATAGGTGCATATGTGTTGATGAGACGCCAACTGTGCATTTGTATACCCTTTGACAAAGAGTTGAGACAAGGGATCTTAATGGAAACACACACTACATCTTACTTAGTGCACCTAGATGCGAGTGAGATGTATCAGGACGTGACATGTTCATTTTGGTGGTGCGGGCTGAAGCCCGATGTGGCTAGATTACTAGCCCAGCGCGTGACCTATCATCAGGTCAAGATGGAGCACTACAGACCGTAGGGGAACTCCATCCACTGTCTCTACCACAATGGAAGTGGGAAGACATCTCCATGGATTTCGTTAGTGGTTTGAGACCGAGTAGGAGCTTTGACACTATTTTGGTTGTAGTAGACCGACCGATGAAAACCGCACGTTTCATTCCTATTAAGGAAACGTGGCCGGTGAGTCGGCTAGCCGATGAGTGCACTAGACAAATAGTGAGATTTAATGGGGTACAAGGAGCATTATCTCAAATTGGAATGGACGTTTTACCTCGATATTTTGGTAGAAGCAACACAATACTTTGGGTACGAGCCTTCACATCACGACAGCCTTTCATCCTTACATAGATGGTCAACCAGAGAGGACTATTCAGACCTTACAGGATATGTTAAGATCTTGTGCGCTAGATTGGCGACATGTGTGGTCAAATCACCTCCCTTTAGAAGAGTTTTCGTACAATAACAGTTGGCAGGCGTCGATCAAGATGACTCCTTACGAGGTGTTGTATGGACGGAGATGACGTACGCATGTGTGTTGGATGAACCGAGAAGTATTAGTGGGATAGCTTCTGAGAAGATACATGATGATGTCGCTCGATTAGCATTGATTCAAGAGAGGATGTTGACCGCACAAAGCCGCCAGAAGTCGTACGTTGACGTTTCGGCATTAGGGGAAGTTGACTCCCTGTAAGGTTGGACCTTTTGCGATTAGGAGCGAGTTGGAGAGGTGACATACCGAATCGCATTGCCACCCTGACTAGAGGTTGTTCACCCAGTCTTTCATGTGTCTCTATGAGAGAGAACATACCAGATCTGAGACACATCATCAGTTGTGAGGACTTAGTGGTTGAGCCGGACCACATGTTTGTAGACCATCAGGTAACGGTTCTATAGCGGATTACGAGACTCTTACGCTCGAAGGACATTCCATTGATGAGGATTCAATGGTCTAGATGGGGAGCTGATGAGTCTACTTGGGGGAGAGAGGATATTATCAGGAGGAACCATCCGGAGTTTTATGTAGAGATAGATGCATTTGAGGATTGATGAGAGAGTCTTAGTATCTTTGGTGAGTTTATGTTCTTATGTGATTATGTGTTATTTG
This sequence comes from Fagopyrum esculentum, assembly GCA_033239045.1. Classification (NCBI taxonomy): domain Eukaryota; kingdom Viridiplantae; phylum Streptophyta; class Magnoliopsida; order Caryophyllales; family Polygonaceae; genus Fagopyrum; species Fagopyrum esculentum. The sequence goes on along the minus strand of BSUD01000002.1, from coordinate 102,206,869 downwards.
CTTTTCATGCTAGACTATAATGTGCCATCTTATTAGATTTTGTTGTGCTAGCACGATTTATGGTTATTGAAGTTTCGGGATGAAACTTGTTTTTAGGGGGATCTGATGTAATAACCATGCTTCCACAAAGACCCCTCGACCGCGCCTCGACAGGCCCGCCGTCGAGGCACTACGGGGATGGCCATGATGGCCCGCGGTCGCAGTGAATCAAAGGAACAACCATCTTTTTAGCCAACTTCCTTCTATCTTTATGCCCTTTTAATCCACTAGTGAGTGGTAGTTACCGCCCCTGCGACCTAATAATCAGTGGCCGCGGCCACTTGGTCACCGCAAATGCGGCTAAGTCATGCCGCGGGTGCGGTGAGTCGACATGTCGGGATGCCAGTCCCACTTGCTTTCCGACCCCTCGTTCCCTCCATCTGTTTTCCGACCCCTGGATCTTGAACCCGACATGTGGACCAACACTCTGACCCCCAGCCTTTTGATTCCTTTACCTTTGTTATGTCCACATTCATTCCAACTTCTTCCTCACTCTTCTTTCTCTATCTTGTCCCTCCATCTTCTTCCTTTATCTCTCTTGATCTTCCTCATTCAAGAGTGTGCCTGCTTCTCCATGTGGGTTGAAGACTAAGGACCCCTTGGAAAGTGCTTAAGCAGATAGTAAGTCTCCCATCTTACCTTTGTCTTTCCTTCTTCTCTTCTCTCCTTCACCTTTGTTCGCTCCAAAAGGTGTGTGCAAGCTTCAATATTTATAACCCAAGAAGTATGCTTGAACAATATGCGAACCCCCAGTGTACGGATCAATGGTAATAAAAACAAGAATTCCAGGGGTCGAACACAGGGACTATGGTGAAACAAAGCACGGAACCAGGTTGTCAAATATTGCTAATAACTACAAATTAAAGAAATCAAAGATGATATAATCAGATAAAGGGAATGCGGATTCTAGGGATTAAAGCATCTAGTTGTGGTTCCGACTCAAGATCTCAAAAGTAACGCGGACAAAGCTGAGGTTATGGAAAGGGAAGGTGTTTCTAAGATGGGAATAGATCACCGGGTAAGTCTCACTACTCACTATCCCAAACCAAAGCTCCTATTACAGGGTAAGTCAAGGTACTAAGAAAAGGAACTATAATCTCAAACCAACACACCACCCAAGGGAATAGGATCAACCTTTACCGGGTAAGTCTCAGGCTAACTCACAAAGATGGGATGAAGGCACACTCAAACCCCAATAAAGGATAAACCTTTATTACCTACAATCATGATCTTGGGTAAACAAACAAAGGAATCACCGGGTAAGTCTCATCCTAGGCTTGCATTGAACTAGGAAAGGTGTAATTAGGATAGGATTTGGCAAACTTAAACTCTTAACTTCAGATAAGGTTCAAGAAAGGTTCACCTCGTTCAGTTAAATTCCATCCCGGCCGAGATGTTCCATGACTGACCGAGGTGTTATACGGTTAAGGTAAAGACTCGAGCTTTCAGGGTCTTGCTGGGATTAAGATCATTCTATCATCGCCTTTCCCACAACTTTCAACAAATCACCCTAGAATCGCATAAGAAACTTAGCCAACGATTATCATGATAACAATAATCAAATTAATAGGAAAGGAATCAATATTCAAACAAGAAAACTTTAACACAAAGGTCTCAATAACTTAATGAATCGAACAACAAATCAGCCTTCCTCAAGTCACAAATCAGAAAAGATAACAAACCAAAAGCAATCTAAGAAGATCTTACAAACTCCTTCAAAAAAGCTAACTCTAAATATGATTCCTTCCTTCCTTGAACTTCAACCTTCAAAACTTCCTTCAAACTTCCTTCAACTTCCTTCAGAAAATACTCCAGAAATTCCTTGATCCGAAGATCTAATATTTCGTGATCTGAAGATGGTTGAATTGTAGAAAATCAAACCCTTTATATAGGAGAATTATCTTTCAAAGATAAAATATCTTAAAAAGATAATTTCCTATAAAATATATCCATATCTCTCAAAATAAATCAGCCAAATGTAATATCTTCCTTCCAGAAATCCAGCCAGAAATATAATATCCTTCTTCCAAAAATAGAAGATCTCAGCCAAAAATTAAGATCTCGCCGGCGACAAGGTGTTCGCCTCGGTCGGGACGCTCCTCAAGATCACATCGGTCGAGGTGGTACTGTAGCTAACCGAGGTGAAACTCAACTGAATATCAATCATCTCGAAACTGGTCCAAAATCAATCTTATAAGCCTTTTCCATGCTTCCTGAGATTTTCTCTAAGCTCTAGAATGTAGCTCCAAAACATCAATATAATCAAAGAAAAGTACATCCATACACACACATTTATGAAGATAAAACGTCTAAACGAATCCCAAAATATAGACTATAATACATGCTATCAAAATACCCCATACTTGTCCCTTCCTTGTCCCCAAGCAAGTTCCAAATCTTAGATACAAGATAGAATTGATTATAAGTCAGAAAAATGAATGAAAAGCATTTCCAAACATTTTGTGTGGTGTGCTCCACTCATAGATCACTCTAAGAGAATGCTTCATGGCATATAAAATCAAGAGATGATCAAAACATTTTATATATATAAGAAAGATGTTCATCTTTGCATAAAATCATATAATGCATAATAAATCATACTTATCGAAATCAATCATGTATAATCCGATTTAAACCACCAAGTCAATCAACAAGCTCGAGGTCTCAAGGGCTTCGAAAAGAGGTCAAGAAACGTGTAAGGGTGGGATGTATATAGGGTAATGTGGTGCTAGAATCCGGGAAAAGGATCTTACTTCACTTTCTTTGAATCACAACATCTTCCACCAATAAGCTTTGCTTATTTTTACTTTACTTTTTGGGATGCATCGACAGAGGTGCACAATAACCGAAGCCTAGGAGATCAGCAATCATCAATTTATCGAGATGCCTCAAACCATTGATGCACATACCATGACCCATTAGGAATATCGCTCAATCCGACTTTGGCAAGACACAAACACCCGGCTATGTGAATGGTGCCGAGTTACTCATCATCATGATTGACTTCCCCAAACATAATTGTTTCTTTCTAACACTAACAGCCAACATCTCAACTTCACTTTCACTTGCTTTTCTTTTCTTGCTTCCAAATTCCCGGATAGGTAAAGGGAGGAAAATATGTATATGAGGGGCTAAAGAATTATCAAGAAGAAGAAGAGAAGAGAATGAATTGCCTTACTCATCCCAGGAAGAATGTGATAGAACTCATCATGTGGTGCTAACCTTCAAATCAAACATAATTTTGATAAAAACAAATTATTAAACATGCTAAAACTTCAAACAAATCATTTTGCAACTTAAACATATCACAAAACCTTTCGAGCATATAAAGATTTCAAAACCAATCTGCAAACAGAATCATCATTGAGGTCATATCCAAAGAAGAAGAACAAAAACATTTCGAAAACTCTCAGTTAAAGCCATCTCGGTCGAGGTGTTCTTGCGTCATCCGAGGTGGTCAACCTCGATCGGCCATGAACATCCCGGTCGAGGTTATAAAAATTTTATTTTTCAAACCAGTTTTTGACGTTTTTTCTCAAACGAAAACATGTATGTATGCATGTAATGGCAGATAAACACATAGAGCATAAGTAAGACAATAATAATCCAAGAGTCATACAAGTATACACATAAGGTCACATAAATACATCCAAATACCCCATACTTGGGACAAATTGTCCCAATGGGTCAAATATAGGTCTAGGAACCAGAATACTCACCGGACCTAGCTGAACTACATAATAAATAAAGATAGAAAATCCATGCAGCTCTAGTCCTCGTCAGCTGGCGGTGGTTGTCAAACCTACACGCCTCGGTTAACGGAGAAGACCTCGATCGAGGTGCTGTGACAGCAACCGAGATGTATCTCAGTTGAACTCCATCTTCTCAATTTCTCGAACGTCTGTCCTTCCATGTAGCTCCTGAGTTGTAATTTCTTCTTAAAGAGTACCTGATTCCTGTCTAGAGGACGCCAAAAAACAAAGCAAAGCAAACTATCTAAAACTAAGCTAGAAAAGGGGAAAAAGAAAGCAATACCTTGGATTGCTACCCAAGAAGCGCTTGATTTAAAGTTGCTAGTTGGACCGTACATCATCCTTAAACATGCTGGAAGGTGTCCTCACCCCAAACTTCACCTTCATCATGGGGTGAGACAAGAAAATCTATCCAGCGTTCCAACAAATGCAAGTGCTCATCGGGAAAAGAATCATCTATGGGTAGGTCATCCTGTTTGAGCGAGGAGGGAGGCAACCGGCTGAGGTAATCCGTAACGGAATTCTCGGATCCCTTCTTATCGCGAATCTCTAGATTAAACTCTTGAAGCAAGAGAATCCAATGAATGAGACGCGGCTTCGCATCTGTCTTAGCGAGCAAGTAATGAATAGCTGCATGGTAAGTGTAAACAATAACGTTTGCTCCTACTAAGTAAGAGCGAAACTTCTCGAAAGCATATACAACCGCCAAGAGCTCCTTTTCGGTGGTGACGTAGTTTAGTTAAGCTTCATCTAGCGTCTTGCTAGCATAGTAAATGGCGTTGGTCCGGCCATCCTTCTTTTGTCCAAGAACCGCTCCTACGGCCACATAACTAGCATCACACATGATCTCAAAGGGAAGGTCCAATCGGGAGGTTGAATGATGGGAGCGGTGATTAACGCTTCCTTTATCCTGTAAAAAGCATCAAGGCATTCCTGCAAAAACTCAAAAACATTATCCTTATTCAAAAGATTAGTGAGCGATTTAGAGATTTTTGAGAAATCCTTGATGAACCTCCTGTAGAAACCTGTATGCCCCAGAAAACTCCGCACACCCTTAAAAGAACAAGGGGGGGGGGGGAGTTTCTCAATAGTCTCGATCTTAGCTCGATCGACCTCAATTCCTCGATTGGAAACGAGGTGTCCTAGAACAATTCCTTCGCTGACCATAAAGTGACACTTCTCCCAATTCAGAACAAGATTAGTGTCTTCACAACGTTGTAGCACTAGAGAAAGGCTAGCCAAACAATTATCAAAAGAGGAACCGTATACCGAAAAGTCATCCATGAATACCTCGATGATCTCCTCAATGTACTCGGAAAAGATAGCCATCATACAACGTTGGAAGGTAGCAGGTGCGTTACACAATCCGAATGGCATCCTCCTGTAAGCGAATGTCCACTATGGACAAGTGAAAGTGGTCTTCTCTTGATCATACGAATGGATAGAAATCTCAAAGAAGCCACTATAACCATCTAGATAGCAAAAATGGGAGTGTTGAGCTAACCGTTCAAGAATTTGGTCGATGAAGGGAAGCGAGAAATGGTCCTTCCGAGTGGCCACGTTCAGCTTCCTATAATCAATGCACATCCTCCAGCTTGTAACAGTCCTAGTTGGAATCAACTCGTTGTTCTTATTTGTCACAACGGTCATCCCTCCTTTCTTTGGAACTACATGCACCGGGCTCACCCACTTGCTATCCGATATGGGAAATATGATACATGCATCCAACAACTTAAGAATCTCCTTCTTCACAACCTCTTTCATGATCGGATTTAACCGTCTTTGAGGTTCCCGTGAAGTGTTATGATCGTCTTTCATTAGTATCTTTTGCATGCAAAAAGAAGGCGTAATACCAACAAAATCATCAATAGTATAACCCAAAGCCTTTAGGTGTTTCCTCAAAACAAGCATCAGCTTAGATAATTTTGTTTCAAAAAGGGAAGCACCAACGATAACGGGATAAGTAGAATCTGGGCCAAGGAAAGCATACCTCAAGTGACTCGGGAGTGTTTTAAGCTCCACAACTGGGGGTGCTTTCTGAGGTGGATCTGTGCTTCCTCCTTCCAGTGAAGTGGATTTAGATCGAAGAATTGGACTTTCAGAAGTCTTAGTTGACATCATCTCGCTTGCGACCTTGGTCGAGGCCCAAGGTGGGTGACCGAGATGTTCTTCACATAGGAACACCTCGCTTGGTCCAGGAAGTGTCTCGGTCGAGGTACTGGAAGTCGGACCGAAACCTAAATTGCTTTTCTTCTCCTGGATTAGTTTCTCAATCTTAGATCCTGGATTTGCTTCCAATGCTTTTAAGCTTCGTATATCTGCATCATAATAGACATCTATACCTTCCTCCATTAAACTAAAACTAAGAACTCTTTCAAGAGGATCGTTAATAAGGATAGAGCTCACCAATTCTCTTGATTCTTCTTCATCATAGATGTTGAAGATATCATCCTCTAGCGACTCTCCCTTCATTGCAGCAAGCAATGCAAATTCCACATGATCACCGCAAATGTTGAATTTGAACTTGGCGCTCTTACAATCCACGTTGCAACCCGAAGTTGCTAGAAATGGTCTCCCGAGAATGATAGGAACGGGATAATCTGCGGGAATGTCAAGTACAACAAAATCTATAGGTAAGTAGAAATTACCTAACTTGACGGGAACGTCTTCCAAAATGCCCACGCGACGGGTAATGGAGCGATCCGCCATGTATAGTGTATTCTTCACCGGCTTGGGCTCTTCAACTCCGACTCTCTCACATAGCTCCAGCGGAATGATACTCACGTTGGCTCCTAGATCACACAATGCATCATAAGTTACATCCCCAACTTGAATGGGAATGCAAAATGAACCGGGATCTCTTAATTTGGGTGGCATCTTCTCCTTCATGATTTGAATGAGCTCCGAAGACTTAGATATCATCCTTACTTCACCAAAATCTTCCAGCTTCCTTTTCCTTGGTAGAATCTCTTTCAAAACTTCCCATAGGCGTGCATCCCTAAAATGGCATCGAGGAAAGGGATGTTAATGTGTAGTTTATTCATAAGGTCTAGAAACTTACCAAAATGCATGTCTAGATGTGCTCTCGCCCTTGACTGAGGGAATGGAAGTGGTGGTTTATAAGCAGGAGGTGGAACATAAACTTTAGATTTACCTTTCGCTTTCTGGGGCTCCGCCTCGGTTGGCACCTCGACCGAAGTGTTCGTCTTGTCGTGGCTAGACCGAGCTACTAGATCTGCAGTTTTCAGTCCACTTCGTGTCGTTATTTCCATAATTTGTCCCTTAGGGTTGCTCTTTGTCCTTGCTGGGAGCTTCCTTGGATCTCTTGGCGCTTCATTCGCCTTGTTGAAGAATTGTTGCTCTAAGGCTTTTTGTGCCTTTGAAAATGAAGTCATTGATGTCTCCATAGCGTTCAGCTTGATCAAAATTGCCTCCAGCACAACATCCTTCTTTTCTGGCTGGGACGAACTCGATCCAGGCTCCTGGTTTCTCCATGGAGTAGAAGAAGAAGAGGAGGGGTTAAAAGCATTATTAGCATAAGAATAAGGGTTACCGGGATTTTGTTGGTTAGATCTCCTATTGTTGTTGTTGGAGTTTCTATTGTTGTTGTAATTGTTGTTCCGCGGACCTTAATAGTTGTTTCTTCCTTGATATCTTCCATCTTGCTCCTTCTTCGTTTGAGCTACTAAAAGCTCCTTTTGATGATGTGTCTTGGAAGCTAACACTCTTTGCCCCATTTTCAGTTCCTTGATGGGAGTGCTTCTCCATATGTAAAGCTTGCTTTTCAATGAAATCCCAAGCTTCATCTATCGGCATATCCATGAATGTGCCGGCTGAAAGTTGTTGGAGATTGAATTGAGTCGCTCCATCCAAACCTTTGAAATAAATTTCCAGCAACTCGATCTTTGGAATCCCATGATGTGGGCAATCTAATCGAAGATCCTTGAATCTCTCCCATGACTTGGACAAACTCTCCTTGTCCTTCATAATAAAAGCATTGATCTTTCCCCTCAATCCAGCGGTCTTAGAGGGATGAAAGAACTTAGTAAGAAACTCCGTTGTCATATCTTCCCAAGTGTTGATTTTTTCGGCCGGAAGAGATTTATACCAAACAAGTGCCTTGTCTTTCAAAGAGAAATAGAAAGGCCTCAACTTATAGTTGTTATTATCCAGTCTTCAAGTTCTCAAGGTCTCCACCAGAATCTCATAGTTTTGAAAATGCTGATGCGGAGACTCGCTCTCCAAACCTCCAAATTGACATTGTCGGATCATGGTTAGAACATGCGATCGAAGTTCATAATCATGCTCAGTTGGAACACCTAGGTTGAAACCTGGACGCCTGACTTGCTGATTGTGGTCCATCCTCTGTCCCAGGGTTTGTGAACTCCAGCAAAGAGAACATCTCGGATAGGCATCCGAGGTGGTAAGTATACCTCGGCCGGGGCCACATGAACTGGGTCTTGCATCGGTCGAGGATCTGGGATCGGTCGAGCCAGAAACTGTTCTTGCTCGAGTCTCGTCTCTCTCTCACTGCAGTTCTTCTCTATTGAGGTGTAGCTGTTCCAATGCCTCCTTTAATTCGGCTTCACGATCACGATCGTCTTGATTGGCCATCTTAGCTTCTTTTAATCTTCTCTTGTAGGTCTTTTCTGGTTCGGGATCTTAGGGAACGATTTCCTTTCCATCACGAGTTCTTCGCATAAACTTAAGAAAAGATCCTGCGAAAACACTCAAGTAGAATAGTCAAAAGCAACAAGGGCAATAGCCCCGAAAGACTAGCAAAACCGGCTTGGTATAGACCAAGTCCCTGGAAACAGTGTTAAAAACGTGTTCCCTCCAAAAGGTGTGTACAAGCTTTAATATTTATAACCCAAGAAGTATGCTGGAACAATATGCGAACCCGCAGTGCACGGATCAATTGTAATAAAAACAAGAATTCCAGGGGTCGAACACAGGAACTATGGTGAAGCAAAGCACGGAATCAGGTTGTCAAATATTTCTAATAACTACGAATTAAAGCAATCAAAGATGATATAAAGTCAGATAAAAGGAATGCGGATTCTAGGGATTAAAGCATCTAGTTGTGGTTCCAACTCAAGATCTCAAAGGTAACGCGGACAAAGCTGAGGTTTTGGAAAGGGGAGGTGTTTCTAAGATGGGAATAGATCACCGGGTAAGTCTCACTACTCACTATCCCAAACCAAAGCTCCTATTACAGGGTAAGTCAAGGTACTAAGGAAAGGAACTATAATCTCAAACTAACACACCACCCAAGGGAATAGAATCAACCTTTACCGGGTAAGTCTCAGGCTAACTCACAAAGATGGGATGAAGGCACACTTAAACCCCAATAAAGGATAAACCTTTATTACCTACAGTCATGATCTTGGGTAAACAAACAAAGGAATCACCGGGTAAGTCTCATCCTAGGCTTGCATTGAACCAGGAAAGGTGTAATTAGGATAGGATTTGGCAAACTTAAACTCTTAACTTCAGATAAGGTTCAAGAAAGGTTCACCTCGTTCAGTTAAATTTCATCCCGGCCGAGATGTTCAATGACTGACCGAGGTGTTCTACGGTTATGGTAAAGACTCAAGCTTTCAGGTCTTGCTGTGATTATGATCATTCTATCATCGTCTTTCCCACAACTTTCAGCAAATCACCCTAGAATCGCATAAGAAACTTAGCCAACAATTGTCATGATAACAATAATCAAATTAATAATCAAATTAATAGGAAAGGAATCAATATTCAAACAAGAAAACCTTAATACAAAGGTCTCAATAACTGAATGAATCGAACAACAAATCAGTCTTCCTCAAGTCACAAATCAGAAAAGATAACAAACCAAAAGAAATCTAAGAAGATCTTACAAACTCCTTCAAAAAGCTAACTCCAACTATGATTTCTTCCTTCCTTGAACTTCAACCTTCAAAACTTCCTTCAAACTTCCTTCAACTTCCTTCAGAAAATACTCCAGAAATTCCTTGATCCGAAGATCTAATATTTCGTGATCCGAAGATGGCTGAATTGTAGAAAATCAAACCCTTTATATAGGAGAAGTATCTTTCAAAGATAAAATATCTTAAAAAGCATTGATCTTTCCCCTCAATTCAGCGGTCTTAGAGGGAGGAAAGAACTTAGTAAGAAACTCCGTTGTCATCTCTTCCCAAGTGTTGATTTTTTCGGCCGGAAGAGATTTATACCAAGCAAGTGCTTTGTCTTTCAAAGAGAAATAGAAAGGCCTCAACTTATAGTTGTTATTCTCCAGTCTTGAAGGTCTCAAGGTCTCCATCAGAATCTCATAGTTTTGAAAATGCTGATGCGGAGACTCGCTCTCCAAACCTCCAAATTGACATTGTCGGATCATGGTTAGAACTTGCGGTCGAAGTTCATAATCATGCTCAGCTGGAACACCTAGGTTGAAACCTAGACGCCTGACTTGCTGATTGGGGTCCATCCTCTGTCCCAGGGTTTGTGAACTCCAGCAAAAAGAACATCTCGGATAGGCATCCGAGGTGGTAAGTATACCTCGGCCGGGGCAACATGAACTGGGTCTTGCATCGGTCGAGGATATGGGATCGGTCGAGCCAGAAACTGGGCCCTTAGAGCGGCCATATCTGCTTCGATTCCTTCTGTTCTTGCTTGAGTCTCGTCTCTCTCTCGCTGCAGTTCTTCTCTATTGAGGCGTAGTTGTTCCAATGCCTCCTTTAATTCGGCTTCACGATCACGATCGTCTTGATTGCCCATCTTAGCTTCTTTTAATCTTCTCTTGTAGGTCTTTTCTGGTTCGGGATCTTAGGGAACGATTTACTTTCCAGCACGAGTTCTTCGCATAAACCTAAGAAAAGATCCTGCGAAAACACTCAAGTAGAATAGTCAAAAGCAACAAGGGCAATAGCCCCGAAAGACTACCAAAACCGGCTTAGTATAGACCAAGTACTTGGCAACGGCGCCAAAAATGTGTTCCCTCCAAAAGGTGTGTGCAAGCTTTAATATTTATAACCCAAGAAGTATGCTGGAACAATATGCGAACCCGCAGTGTACGGATCAACTGTAATAAAAATAAAAAATCCAGGGGTCGAACACAGGGACTATGGTGAAACAAAGCACGGAAATAGGTTGTCAAATATTTCTAATAACTACGAATTAAAGCAATCAAAGATGATATAAAGTCAGATAGAGGGAATGCGGATTCTAGGGATTAAAGTATCTAGTTGTGGTTCTGACTCAAGATCTCAAAGGTAATGCGGACAAAGTTGAGGTTATCAAAGGGAAGGTGTTTCTAAGATGGGAATAGATCACCGGGTAAGTCTCACTACTCACTATCCCAAACCAAAGCTCTTATTACCGGGTAAGTCTCAAGGTACTAAGGAAAGGAACTATAATCTCAAACCAACACACCACCGAAGGGAATAGAATCAACCTTTACCGGTTAAGTCTCAGGCTAAGTCACAAAGATGGGATGAAGGCACTCTCAAACCCCAATAAAGGATAAACCTTTATTACTTACACTCATGATCTTGGGTAAACAAACAAAGGAATGATTGGGTAAGTCTCATCCTAGGCTTGCATTGGACCAGGAAAGGTGTAATAAGGATAGGATTTGGCAAACTTAAACTCTTAACTTCAGATAAGGTTCAAGAAAGGTTCACCTCGTTCAGTTAAATTCCATCCTGGCCGAGATGTTCAATCACTGACCGAGGTGTTCTACGGTTAAGGTAAAGACTCGAGATTTTAGAGTTCTGATGGGATTAAGATCATTCTATCATCGTCTTTTCCACAACTTTCAGTCAATCACCATAGAATCGCATAAGAAACTTAGTCAACAATCATCATGATAACAATAATCAAATTAATAGGAAAGGAACCAATATTCAAACGAGAAAACCTTAACACAAAGGTCTCAATAACTGAATGAATCGAACAACAAATCAACGTTCCTCAAGTCACAAATCAGAAAAGACAACAAACCAAAAGCAATCTAAGAAGATCTTACAAACTCCTTCAAATAGCTAACTCCAACTATGATTCCTTCCTTCCTTGAACTTCAACCTTCAAAACATCCTTCAAACAACCTTCAACTTCCTTCAAAAAATACTCCAGAAATTCCTTGATCCAAGGATCTAATATTTTGTGATCCGAAGATGGCTGATTTGTAGAAAATCCAACCCTTTATATAGGAGAATTATCTTCCAAAGATAAAATATCTTAAAAGGATAATTTCCTAGAAAATATATCCATATCTCTCAAAATAAATCAGCCAAATATAATATCTTCCTTCCAAAAATCCAGCCAAAAATATAAGATATCCTTCTTCCAAAAATAGAAGATCTCAGCCAAAAATAAAGATCTCGCCGGCGACAGGGTGTTCGCCTCAGTCGGGACACTCCTCAAAATCCCCTCGGTCGAGGTGGTAATGTAGCTAACCGAGGTGAATCTCAACTTAACGTAAATCATCTCGAATCTGGTCTAAAATCAATCTTCTAAATCATTTCCATGTTTCCTGAGATTTTCTCTAAGCTCCAGAATGTAGCTCCAATGACTCCTTAGCTTTCTTAGCTCCATTTTGATGCAAAACGTGCCATTTTACCTACAATTACAACGAAACTAGGTGTAGACCTCGATTCCCATAAAGGTAGACAAAAATATAGACTATAACACATGCTATGAAAATACCCCATACTGGTCCCTTGCTTGTCCCCAAGCAAGTTCCAAATATTAGATACAAGATAGAATGGATTATAAGTCAGAAAAATGAATGAAAAGCATTTCAAAACATTTTGTGTGGTGTGCTCCACTCATAGATCACTCTAAGAGAATGCTTCATGGCAAATAAAATCAACACATGATCAAAACATTTTATAGATATAAGAAAGATGTTCATCTTTGCATAAAATCATAGAAAGCATAATAAATCATATTTATCGAAATCAATCATGTGTAATCCAGTTTAAACCACCAAGTCAATCAACAAGCTCGAGGTCTCAAGGGCTTCCAAAAGAGGTCAAGAAATGTGTAAGTGTGGGATGTATATAGCGTAATGTAGTGCTAGAATCCGGGAAAAGGATCTTACTTCACTTTCTTTGAATCACAACATCTTCCACTAATAAGCTTTACTTATTTTTACTTTACTTTTTGGGATGCATGGATAGAGGTTCACAATAACCGAAGCCTAGGAGATCAGCAATCATCAATTTCTCGAGATGCTTCAAACCCTTGATGCACATAGCATGACCCGTTAGGAATATCGCTCAATCCGACTTTGGCAACACACAGACACCCGGCTATGTGAATGGTGCCGAGTTACTCATCATCATGATTGACTTCCCCAAACCTAATTGTTTCTTTCTAACACTTTCAGCCAACATCTCAACTTCACTTTCACTTGCTTTTCTTTGCTTGCTTTCAAATTCCCGGATAGGTAAAGGGAGGCAAATATTTATATGAGGGGCTAAAGCATGATCAAGAAGAAGAAGAGAATAGAATGAATTTCCTTAGTCATCCCAGGAAGAATATGATAGAACTCATCATGTGGTGTCAACCTTCAAGTCCAACATAATTTTGATAAAAACAAATTATTAAACATGCTAAAACTTCAAACGAAGCATTTTGCGACTTACACATATCATAAAACCTTTCCAGCATATAGAGAATTCAAAACCAATCTGCAAACAGAATAATTATTGAGGTCACATCCAGAGAAGAAGCACAAAAACGTTTCGAAAACTCTCAGTTAAAGCCATCTCGGTCGAGGTGTTCTAGCGTCATTGTTAACCTCGATCGGCCATGAACATCCCGGTCGAGGTCATAAAATGTTTTTCTTACAAACCAGTTTTCGACGTTTTTCTCAAACAAAAGCCTGTATGTATGCATGTAATGGCAAATAAACACATAGAGCATAAATAAGACAATAATAATCCAAGAGTCGTAGAAGTATACACATAAGGTCACATAAATACATCCAAATACCCCATACTTGGAACATATTGTCCCAATAAGCTCTAGTCCTCATCAGCTGGCGGTGGTTGTAAGACCTAGACGCCTCAGTTGACGGAGAACACCTCGGTCGAGGTGTTGTGACAACAACCGAGATGTATCTCAGTTGAACTCCATCTTCTCAATTTCTCGAACGTCTGTCCTTCCATGTAGCTCTTGAGTTGTAATTTCTTCTTAGAGAGTACCTGATTCTTGTCTAGAGGACGCCAAAAAACAAACAAAGCAAACTATCTGAAACTAAGCTAGAAAAAGGGAAAAAGAAAGCAATACCTTGAGTTGCCTCCCAAGAAGTGCTTGATTTAAAGTTGCTAGTTGGACCGTACATCATCCTTAAACATGCTGGAAGGTGTCCTCACCCCAAACTTCACCTTCATCATGGGGTGAGACAAGGAAATCTATCCAGTGTTCAACCAAATGCAAATTGTCAACGGGAAAAGAATCATCTAAGGGTAGGTCATCCTGTTTGAGTGAGGAGGGAGGTAGCCGGCTGAGGTGATCCGCAACGGAATTATGGGATCCCTTCTTATCACGAATCTCTAGATCAAACTCTTGAAGTAAGAGAATCCAACGAATAAGACGCAACTTCACATCTTTCTTAGTGAGCAAGTAACGAATAGGTGCATGGTCAGTGTAAACAATAACTTTCGCTCCTACTAAGTAAGAGAAAAACTTCTCGAAAGCATATACAACCGCGAAGAGCTCCTTTCGCTTCATCTAGCGTCTTGCTAGCATAGTAAATGGCGTTGGTTTGGCCATCCTTCTTTTGTCCAAGAACCCATCCTACGGCCACATCACTAGCATCACAAATGATCTCAAAGGGCAAGGTCCAATCGGGAGGTTGAATGATGGGAGTGGTGATTAACGCTTCCTTTATAATGTAAAAATCATCAAGACATTCCTGCAAAAACTCAAAAACAACATCCTTATTCAAAAGATTAGTGAGTGGTTTGGAGATTTTTGAGAAATCCTTGATGAACCTCCTCTAGAAACATGCATGCCCGAGAAAACTCCGCACACCCTTAACAGGACAAGGGGGAGGAAGTATCTCAATAGTCTCGATCTTATCTCGATCGACCTCAATACCTCGATTGGAAACGAGGTGTCCTAGAACAATTCCTTCGCTAACCATAAAGTGAAACTTCTCCCAATTCTGAACAAGATTAGTGTCTTCACAACGTTGTAGCAGTAGATAAAGGTTAGCCAAACAATTATCAAAAGAGGAACCGTATACCGAAAAGTCATCCACGAATACCTCCATTATCTCCTCAATGTACTCGGAAAAGATAGCCATCATACAACGCTAGAAGGTAGTAGGTGTGTTACACAATCTGAATGGCATCCTCCTATAAGCGAATGTCCCCCATGGACAAGTGAAAGTGATATTCTCTTGATTATCAAGATGTATAGGAATCTGAAAGAAGCCACTATAACCATAAAGATAGCAAAAGTGGGAGCGTAATGCTAACCGTTCAAGCATTTGGTCGATGAAGGGAAGCGGGAAATGGTCCTTCCGAGTGGCCACGTTCAGCTTCCTATAATCGATGCACATCCTCCAGCCTGTAACGGTCCTAGTAGAAATCAACTTGCTGTTCTTATCTGTCACAACGGTCATCCCTCCTTTCTTTGGAGCTACATGCACCGGGCTCACCCACTTGCTATCCGATATGGGAAATATGATACCTGCATCCAATAACTTAAGAATCTCCTTCTTCACAACCTCTTTCATGATCGGATCTAACCGTCTTTGAGGTTCCCGTGAAGTCTTATGATCGTCTTTCATTAGTATCTTATGCATGCAAAAGAAGGCTTAATACCAACAAGATCATCAACAGTAAAACCCAAAGCCTTTCGCTGTTTCCTCAGAACATGCATCAGCTTAGATAATTCAGTTTCAGAAAGGGAAGCACTAACGATAACGGGATAAGTAGAATCCGGGCCAAGGAAAGCATACCTCAAGTGACTCGGGAGTGGTTTAAACTCCACAACTGGGGGTGCTTTCTGAGGTGGATATGTGCTTCCTCCTTCCAGTGAAGTGGATCTATATCAAAGAACTGGACTTTTAGAAGTCTTTGAAGAACCGGTAGGTCAATTAAATAAATTAAAGATACTCTAGAAGGGGGGATGAATAGAGTATGAGAACTTTTCGCAAACCAAATCTCAAGGACTTGAAACTCCTTTCAAGGGCCTAGATGTCAATCTATGCTCTTAGTGAAACTTTGATTTCAAGGACTTTGAAACAACTTTCAAGAGCCTGGACTTCGTGCTCCTGCAAAAACAAAGTTAGTCACAATAGCAAAATATAGTGCGGAATGTAAAAGATTGACACGAGGATATGTTTACGAAGTTTGGCTCTAAATTGCCTACTCTCCGTCCCAGGGTATAGCCTTAGGATCTAACTATCTATTATCATCTCCAACTCTCAACCTAGCTATGATAGCCTAATTACTTCGCAGAGTAACACACACTCTAGTATAACACTATTTAGATCTTCCAATGGAGCTCTTGTGTTTTCTCTCTCTAAGGAGATAAAGCTTTTGCGTAAATGAGAGAAAGAAAAACAATGAATGAAGATTATTTAGTTGCTTGAAGACGTACAGATATTTTCCGTATGTGCTTGTGTGTTCTTTCTTCTTCGACCATCATCTTCATTTATACTCTTCTATGGAGAGGTCTTCTAGCCGTTGGAGAGATGACCGTTTGAAGATGAATCTTCTTCTCCATGAAGATCGTTTCTTGTTTCGAGATAAGGTAGACGTTGCAAATCTTCAACTCCTGAGAACATGTCGAGTCATTAGCTCCTTGATCTTCTCATCCTTTGTTGAATAGAAAGAGAAGATATTTTGCCGCTTTTGGTTTTAGAAAATCTTTGGTTGAGATCTTTGGTTGAAAAAGATCTTCCCTAAAATCTTTTTGTGTGAGCAAATCTTCCTGGAAATACTTCTTTGCATTTGAATCCTTTGTGCATCTATATATATAACTCCAAGGCCTTTGAGATCATCTTTTTGTAAACGCTATCTTCCTTGTCCTTAAGTTATACTTCAAGGCCCTTGAATCAAGGCCCTTGACATTTGATAAGAACTGCACTGAATTCAAACCAACCAAGCATCTAGAGATTATAATCAATATATTGTTAGTATATCCAACCACTACATATGTGTTTAAGTCTTCCATCATAAACACCTGTAAGACATTATAAACATGGTGGAGTTTTCAATCTCCCCCTTGATGGAAGACAACACAAATGTTTTATCGTACCTGCATTTGCTAGTTTTGCAAAGCATATGAAAATAAACTAAAAATGTAGAATACAGTATATCGAAATGTCGGATCATCGTTTCTCCCCCTTTTTCTTTCAACAAGGGAGAAAAAACAGTCAAAGCACGGGAGTTTTAAACACGATTACAGACCCAAAAAGAAGTATTTTCACAAATCACAAAAAAAATTTCAGAAAACAGTCATGACAGGAAGAGAACTTCAAGTTTCCTTGTACCATCTGGAGGAGCTTCCTTTCCGATAATAGTTTCTCAAACACATATCCCTTCATCGATCCTTAGCGTCAGTAAGTTCATGTTCTTTGTGAGATATATTTGTTCCCCTTTGTGCAGAATTCTTGTCATATTTCTTGACCACCCCAAACTCTTCGATAGTCAGAATGTCTGGGTCTTATGGCAATGGTTGGCGAATGGGTTTATCCTTAATAATCTTATGACATTGAGTCATAACCTTTTCTGCATCTTTTGTAGTCGCTTTTCCATCATCTTTTGAGATGGGTTTAATACTGCTAGCAGCTGTAAGAGATAGAGAACTAACATGAAACAACTGGTTAATTTTCTGGTTAAGAATACCCAGTAAATCTTGTATTTCATCCATCTTGTCGGTCACTGAGGCTCTAAAATGGACAAGATCATATCTTAGTGAGTCCACTGCTCTCTCTACGGTTTCAAGACGCTGTTGTGTAGTGAAATTCCATTCTGGCTGCTCCTTCAAAATCCATACAGTACTAAAATCTACTTGAGTCTTTTGAATTCCTATGGTCTCAAAGAAGGCTTCATCCAATCCTCCATTAACAATGTGCAAGTCCTCCCCAGAAAATAACTAAGAAATACCTAAAGATTATGGGAAGCAGATTCCCATATGGCAAGTGGCTATTGGTTGGAGAATTTATGACATTTACCATATGAGTCAGGATTATTTTGAGGCAGATTTACTTTCAACCCATTTATCACATTGTAGACTAAAACCTGTAAAGCATTGGTCATAATATCCTTCTTAGCAAACCTGGGTACTACACATCAGTCTAAAATAGCATAAATGATTCTGGCTTCCAGAGTTAAATAAGTTATAATGGGTGGTGATAAAGCATTGGGAAGGAGAAACTATTCTTTGGCTAATCTTATAGTTCTAGCAGGGTGAGAATATGTTGAAGCGTCATATAGAGGAAACCCAAAGATATCAGCTATAATCTCAGAGGTAATGGTGATTTTCTTACCTTTGATGACTGAGTCCAGAATCCATTCTCCTCTTTCTCTTCTTTCCGTTAAGTTCATGTAGAATAATGTGGTCAGTCGTGGGTACGATGATTCTCCTGGGTTTAACATGATCCCGATTGAGCTTGCCTGAAGCACTTCTAGTCCCGGCAATGAGAAGCGGGTAAACAATTCCCTATGAACCGGCTCACACATGCATTGGTAGCGATCATCATACTCTGTTAGCCATTTCTTGGTTATGGTTGGAATTGCAAACCAACTCGACGGGAGCCCTGTCTTAGTGAAAATATTTGCGTCGCTTGAAAAATCTGATGAACTCGAGCTTGACCCAGATCCGGAACTCGAGTCGGAATCAGATGATACTTGAACAATCCTCTGTCGTTTGGGGACAGATGATGTTGTTTCGTTCATTGAAGGTCTCTTGGATGCCATGAAAGTTTTTGAGAAGAAGATGAAGAGGGTTTGGAAAATCGGAAGAGTAAAGCACTATTCTTTGAAAGGGAAAAGGAAGCGGAAGAAATAAAGAGGGAAGAGAAGAGGTTTTTACGGAAGGAAGTCTTATCAACATAAGATCAATAGATTTTTTAAGATCTTGGTAAAGATATCTGCAAGCTGCATGTTAGTTGAAATAAAAGAGATCGAAACATCACCTTTCTCAACATGATCATGTATGAAGTGATGCCTTACATCAATATGCTTAGTCCTTGAATGCTGCACATGATTTTTGGTTATAGAAATAGCACTAGTATTATCACATTTTATAGGAATGCCTTTCAAGTCAAAGTCAAGATCACGAAGTTGTTGAGCAATCCAAAGAATTTGTGCACAACAGGCTCCTGTAGCTATATATTCAGCTTCAGCTGTGGATAGGGCAACAAAGTTTTGCTTCTTGGAGTGTTAACTAATTAGGGATGATCTTTAGAATTGGCAACATCCAGAAGTACTTTTTCTATCGACCTTATAACCTGCAAAGTCTTCATCTGAATAGCCAACAAGATGAAACGAGCTTTGACGTGGGTACCATAACCCTAGATCCTTAGTGCCATTGAGATACCAAAAAATTCTTTTCACAGCAATCAAGTGTGACTCTTTAGGATCAGCTTGAAATCTTGCACACATGCACACGCTAAACATAATGTCAGGACGACAAGTAGTTAGATACAACAATGAACCGATCATACCTCGATACTCCTTTTGTACTACACTTTTGCCATTCTTGTCATGATCTAGCGAAAGTGTTGAACTCATAGGAGTCTTTGCTGTAATATCCGGAATTTTTATTCCGTTTAATTCCGAATCAATTCGGACTTCGAGCCGTTGACGGTTTCCCATTCTATCTAGTATTTCTTTCTTCACAAATTTTATCATTTTATGTAGAATTTAATTCATATAAAATGATAAAATTATATCAAACCCTAATTCTTATAATTATTTATTATTTTATGTACAATTTAATTCACATAAAAGAATAGAATTATATCAAACCCTAATTCTTATAATTAATCCTTAACGACGACTTTAGACGAGATCATGACAAGGCTGAGACGAGAATGTGACAAAGTTGTGACGAGACCATGACAGAGCTGAGACGAGGTCATGACAAGGCCCACACAAGCTGTTGACAAGCCCAGACAAGCTGTTGACAGCCCACATTCCTACCTATTGCTGTTGAGCTCTTCAAACCAGCCCAAGACGCACAGCCTATGGAGCAGCGGACTGCTTGTGCTAGCCAGAAGCCCAGCGGATGAGGCCCATCAGACAATAAACCTACTTCCCTTCTACATGTGCTGAGCTGGAGATTTTTTTTGTAACAGCCCCCGTGAGTAACGCAGCACACTCCTCCACCTCACATTCCCCTCCTTCCGTCTACATTCAAAACGTATCAACTGGCCTTCCTTCTGCAGTAGACTACTCTCTCGACCGATCAACAGCACCACCCTAGACCTAGCAGTCTCCTGCAATACCACAGTTCACGCCATCCTCGTCCCTCTCACTGGCCGGGTGAAGCAGCACAACTCAGCCTTGCCTCCTCGTCCGGACAAACATCACGCCACCCAGTCGACTCCTTGACCTCTCGACAGAACCAGCGGCTCGCCCACGATCTGCATAGTCCGGAACCACTGCGCACCAACACCCTGCACCACCCCAGAAACTGCTGCTCGCCAATGTTCTGCAAAGCTGCACACCAAGCCGGCGCTCCTCTCCTTCCTCCTTGTCGAGATTCTTGGTGAGTATGACCATGCTCTTCCTTCCCTTCATTTATATATATGCTTAGTTGCTGCTAAGCCATCATAGAACCCATACATTGCAGCCAAAGGAACCAATACAAGGAGCTGTTACATCTTTTCCTGCTTT